>VZQC01009888.1:48674-211303 GCA_009823505.1 Rhizomys pruinosus | reverse complement strand
TGTACTATCTGCATGTAGGTTTGTGCACCCGTGCCGGGCAATGCCACGGAGGTCAGAAGAGGGTGTCGGATTCCCCTGGAACTGGAGTTCTCCTGGAATTGGAGTTTCAGACGGTTCTCGGCCGCCATGTGGGTGCTGGGGATCGAACCTGGGTCCTCTGCAAGAGCAGTCGGTTCTCTTAACCACTAGGCCATCTCTCCAGCCCAAAAGGACAATCCTTCTAAAGCTGTATGTCTGGTAATCCTCACTGTGTTTATAATAGGCTTTGTATTGGTACATGCATTCTAATAAGCCTGTATTAAGTAATGAAAGAGTATGTTTCAAGTAAGTCTAAGCAGATAGTCTCACGATGTGTTAAGAATCAGTTGTGGATTACATATCCTAGGAATGGAAGAGGGGACCGACTGGGATGGTGTAGCAGCAGCTGAGAAAGAATATTCAGTTTGTAATTAAATCATTAGGTTGGTGGGCTGTAATGTCTAGGTCGAGGAATGCCTAGAGGATTGCTTGTTTCTTCTGGGTGTGTCTGTGAGGGTGTTTCCAGGGGAAACTGATCTGTGTGTCAGCAAACTGAGTGGAGAAGATCTATGTTCAGTGTGGGCAGCTATCATCAAGCTGTGCTGCGATTCTAGATGGTTCCTTCAGAATTGGGGTCTGTTTCTTCTGCTACAGCCCTTGGGCATCAGACTGCAGATTCTTTGGCCTTTGGATTCGGAGCTTGCCTGAGCCGTTCTCCCAAAGGTCTTGTTCCTTTGACCTTAGACTAGGATCTGTACCCTTCCTATACTGGTTCTAGAGCTTCCAACTTCTTGGACTCACTGCTTGCTGGTTTCTCTTTCTCTCTGGGTTATGCACAGGCTTTCATATAATATCCTAGAACTTTTCATACTGTGTGATTATGTGAACCAGTCCCCTAATAAATCCCCTCATGATGTTTGTCCTCTTCCCTGCCATCCCTCTCTCTTCCTCTGCTTCCCTCAGTTTTATTTCACTAGAGGAAACAAGGTGCTATCTAGAAGGCACTGATGAATGACTGTGAGGATCATCACTTGGAGAGACGAAGTTGGACATTATGAAGGCTCGTTTGAGCCCAAACAGTGACGAAGTAGGGTGTTATGAAGGCTTGCTTGAGCCCAAACAGTAATTATGAACTGGTGGGCTTCACAAATGTGTTTTTGTGCTCATTACTTTCTTCTTTTTTCTTTCTCTATTGGTATTTCTTTTGAAAATCAGTTTCCATTAGTTGTGTTCAGAGGCATCAATGAAGAGTTTTACTTAACCTCTTAAATTTTGGTTTCCCTGTTAGGTAATGCTTCATAAAGTTGTCATGAAAATCAAATCATTTAATAAAAACTTCTTATCACAACTTAAGCACTGAGTGATTATTCATTGCTACTTAACAGAACAGTTCTGAGTTGCACTAGTTGGGGTGTCATGGTTCCTTGACAGTTATAAATGAATGGCAAATAATATAATTTATTCTGTTTTAAAATATTTGTGAATTGATGAGTAAGCTTTTATTTTATTTTTTCCCAAAGCCAATTTTTATTGAAGCTTTGTGCATTTCATACAAAATTTCCAATCAAGTCTAGAACCATTTCCCCTTCCTTGCCCCCCCCACCCCACCAGAGCTCACGCATTCTGCCAAACATGTCTTTTCTCAGTCTCTTTTAAAATTTTCGATGCAGAAGTTTACTGTTTTGAGCAGAAGTTCACCGTTTCAGTCAGTTCTTTGACCCAGTCTTTTTGGAGTAGCTTTTTATTAGAGCAGTCATTTTATTCTGAACATTAAAAAAATATCTAATAGGCATGAATGGATTCCAGTGTTCTGCTGATCGAGAGTTAGCCCACCAGCTTCAACAAGAAGAAGACAGAAAGAGGAAATCTGAAGAATCAAGCAAAGAAATGGAAGAATTTCAGAAGTTGCAGGTACAAGATTAATAACAATTATGCTTAATAAGCTCTTATTCCTCACATATTCTTTTATAAGACTTCTGCCTATTGCATCTACGTTATTAAAATGGATTTTTATCTCTGTACTTTATAGTTCATAAAGGATACCATTAAAAGTAGCTATTCTGATCAGATATTTGAATAATAATTTCATACATAATATCTTAAAATATTCACAGTAAATCTGCAAACTTCTTTTAGCCTTCTCATTTTTCCTTGTTTTCAGGACTAGAATGTTTAAGTGACTTGCTCAGAGTAGGCAGCTATTTAGTAGTTAAGTGTATATCCAAGCCAACACAAATTGAGGAGCAGAGCAGCAAACCGCACTAAGAACCTGTTTGTGCAGATACTTAATAGTAAACATTATTTAGAATTAATCTCTCAGTCTTAGATTCTTTTAAGGATTTCAATTTCAGGCATTTTTCATTCTAATGAAAGTCCGAAGTTTAATGTGATGATATTTGAGACTAGCTTTATCCTAAGGTGACTAGTATCTACTGAATTAAACTAGCAACATCTGGGGTTTTTAATGCATTTAAAAAATTTTTATTTATTATTTTATGTATATGAGTATACTGTCTGCATGTACGTAGGTGCACCCATGTTGTGCAATGCTGTGGAGGTCAGAAGAAGGTGTCAGATTTCTCTGGAACTGGAGTTAAAGACAGTTCTTAGCTGCCATGTGGGTGCTGGAAATCGAACCTGGGTCCTCTGTAAGAGCAGTTGGTGCTTTTAACCACTGAGCCCTTTCTCCAGCCCCTTTAATGCATTATTTATGTTTCTCCTTTTCATTTCTAATTTGTGGACTGTAGTGCCATTTGTGCTGATAATGCTTGTTGAGTTTTTAAATGTCATTGTTGTGTATTAATAGGATACTGTATAAATAAAAGGGCTTTTGAATGAGTAGATTTGAAAATGTTTCCGGGGCTGGAGAGATGGCTCAGTGGTTAAGAGCACCAATTGCTCTTGCAGAGGACTCGGGTTCGATTCCCAGCAGCCACATGGCAGCTAAAAGCCATCTTTAGTGCTGGGCGCGGTGATGCATGCCTTTAATGCCAGTGCTCAGGATGCAGAGGCAGACGGATCTCTGTGGTGAGTTCAAGGCCGGCCTGGTCTACATAGCGAGCTCCAGGCCAGCTGGGACTAAATGGAGACCCTGTCTCAAAAAAAAAAAAAAAAGAAAAGAAAAGGATGAACTTCTCCCCAAAAAACAAGAGAGAGAAAAAAGAAAATGTTCCCAGGCTTGAATATTTCTCAAAGCCTTTGATAATGTGCATTATATGTATAATTTTCCATCTTTTTTTTCTCAGACATTTTCCCTTGAAATGTGTTTTGGAAGACCTTATTTAGGACTTTTTTTCCTCACTGGTTACATTGATTTGCAAAATATTTTTCCTATCAAGATTCAGAAGAGGAATGAAGATTGGTTTTCCCTAAGGAGTTTTTGCCTTATGTTTTAATGGTTCTGTGACCAAAATTACCTGCCAGAAACAACTTAAAGGAGGAATTAATTATTTGAGTCCACACTGTCATGGTGTGGAATACATGGGGAGGCTGGTCACATCACAGTAGAAGCAGTTAGTGTGACAGGAACCAGAGGCCTGGGTCTATCTTCACAGGCCTGCCTCTTAGTCACTGGGGAATGTGCAGGGAGGCTGTTCACATCACAGTGGAGCAGGAAGTAGTTAGTGTGACAGGAACCAGAGTCCCAGATATAACCTTAAAGGCCTGCTTCTTATTAACCTACCTTTGCAAGCTGGGCTCAACCTCCCATAGGTTCCACAAGCTTCCAAGATAGCACCATGATGTGGAGAACAGGCATTCAAAAACAGGGCTTGTGGTGAATATTTCACGTTCAACATTGTATTAACAATACAGAAAATTCCACTATTTAAAGAGGTTTGTCATTGTGTTACTTTTCTTACTGCTGTGAACAGACACTTAACAAGACGAGACTTAAGGGTGGGAAGGTTTATTTGGCTTATAGCGTGAGGGGGAAAGCATGGTTGCAGGAGTGTGAGGCATCTGGTCAACCTGCATCCACAGTTAAGGAAGCAGTATGATTGCTGGTGCTCTGCTCACTTTATCCCTTTTCAGTCTGAGACCTCAGGCCACATTCAAGGTGGGTTCCTGTCTCAGTGAACCCCAATCTCCAAACTCCCTCACAGACGTGATATGCCCAGGGGTTTAATTTCCATGGCGATTCTTTTGCTTTTTTTTTCCCAATTTTTATTTTATTTTTGTTTTGTGTGTGTGTGTGTGTGTGTGTATGTGTGTGTGTGTGCATACCTGTGTGCTCATGCCCATACCTGCGTGCGTGCCATGATGTGCATGCGGAAGTCGGAGGACAGCCTCCAAGAGAGACCTCTCTCCTTCCACCTCATGGTTCCAGGGATGGAACTCGGCTGTCAGTCCTGGCAGTGAGGGTCTGCCCACTGAGCTCTCTCCCAGGCTTATAGCTGCCTTTAATACTACCTAGCCTGTAACTTTAAGCACATATTTTGCCTTACACAACTGCACATTTTTCAGCTTTCTGTTCTACTTCCTTCTTCTGACTGACTGGATAAGAGAAGTAAGCAGTATCCATGACACCTTGGAGGTTATCTTGAGAGTTTCTCAACCAAATTCATCTACTACTTTTGAATAGTCAACTTCTCAAAACACAAAATATATCTCAAATTTTTGGCTTCTAGCCCTGTTCTCAGTATAGAGCTCCCCTCTGAAACCTCATGAGCCAGGCCTTTCCTGTTCATATTTCTTTTGGCATCTGATTTAAACTCCCATCACAATAGCGTGTTAACCTCAGCTTCAGCATTCTAGGGCTTTTCAAGCCCAAACCTCCAAACTCTTCTACATTCCTCTTTAAACCGGTTCAAAATTCCAAGATGTGGTCTAGTTTATCACAACAGCCCAACTCCTGGTAACAGGTTTCTTACTCCTTTCTTGTTGCTTTCATAAAATAACTGACAAGCAAGCCAAGGAGGGAGTATTTATTTACAGTGCAAGGGTAGAGCCCATTATGGTGGGGACGGCATGGGTGCTGCACATTGCATCCACAGTAAGGAAATGGAGAAACGAATTATGTTGCTCAGCTTGCTTTATCCTTTGATTCAGTCTGTGATCTCAGCCTGTAGGATTGTGTCACCCATTTGCAGGATGTATTTCCTACCTCTTCACGTAGCCTAGAAACCCTTTACGGAGACATATCTGGAGGCTTGTTTCCATCACTATGGAAATCCTGTCAGATTGTCAATCAAGATTGACTGTCACAGTTACATAGTTTTGTAAGTTGTTTAGATCTCAGAAAGCTTATCCATAGAGGCAATTTGCATATACTATTTGAGACTCAGTCCATTTTTTAGAATCATCATTTACTATGTAGCATGATTGAGTGATTTATAGAAGTAAGCCTTTGTGAACTAGTGTTTGGACAAAGTAACAGGTTTCCACAAGTTCTTTTGTAAACAGAAGTATGTGTAGAATCCTTCTGCCTTTCACAATATCTTTAGGAGAAATGAAGGGTCTTTCATTTTCATAATTAGTCATTTATAAATGCCATAGTAGCTTATAGAGAAGTAGTTTATTATTAAATTAGGTGTGTTTATGATTTAATTTTCATAAAATTTTTATGTTGACTTGTATTAAAAATCCACAAGTCAGAATATTTCAACATCTGTTTCTAAAAAAACTAAATTGTAAGTTTTCATCTCATTGTGAAGTACAGAACATAGGAGTAAGTTCTTTGTTTTTGTATTCAATAGCGGCGATACGGTTTAGATAATTCTGGAGGATACAGACAGCAGCAACTACAACACATGGAGCTAGAAGTAAGTAGGGGAAGAATGCGCCCGGCTGAGTTCCATAGCAGGAAAGCTGACATGATGGAGTCATTAGCTATTGGAATTGATGATGGGAAAACACGAACTTCTGGTGAGTGCTTAAACTTCACAGCCACAGTTTTCATATTGTATATGCCACTGAAGTAATAATCAGAGCCATTTGAATTTGCTTTATTTTCACAGTCCAATGTTTTATGTAGCTTTAGGTGAGACTACATGTTCAGTTTTTTTTAAGGAAACATTGTAAAACTTCTGAACTTCTATTTTTAATAGTAAATAACTCACTTAATTTTTATTTTGCTGGGCATGGTAGTGTATTCCTTTAATCCTAGCACTGGGGAGGCAGAGGCAGGTGAGTCTCTGTGACTTTGAGGCCAGCCAGTCTGGCGTACATAGCTGGTTCTGGGCCAGCCAGGTCTACTGAGACCCTGTCTCAAAAATCATTTTTTATATATATTTATATATTAATATATATTTTTCACATGTACAATATATATTATACATTAACTAACAACATTGGGAAATGAACCTTTTTGGATTTTTAAAAGTTTTCATTACCATATATTGTGTATACAAATGTGTTTCATTATGAAACACATTTGTATACACAATATATGGTAATGAAATACACATTCATTTTCATACATGAACACAATGTGTTTTGTTCATATTCACCATTACCCCCCTTACCCTTGCTTGTCCTCTTCCCACCCCTGTTGATTCCTTTCCTCTTCCCCAGGTGGTCCCTCTGCTACTTTCATAAGTGTTTTTTTTTTTTTTTTTTTTTTTTTTTAATGTTTATTTGCTTGAGTTTATTTTGTTTTGGTGAACCAGTGAATTTCTTTAGAGTTAACTTACAGGAACACGGATGAAGGGTTACAGGCGCACGGGCAATTTGCCAGCGGCTACATACTGAAAAAATGTCTTTCTCCCACCTAAGCAGCTGTTAATTGCCTATAAACGGTCTGATGGTGAAGCCTTGTGAATCCCCTCTCTCTATGATAGTGTTGGCAAGTCAGTCTTGTGCAGGTAATCCTGACTGCTAAGTTAGAGAGAGCAGCAGCCGTGTCCTGCTCAGAGGGTGGCATTCCACAGCACTCCACCTCTATAGATCTTTCATTCTTTCTGCTCTCTTCCTTGATGATCCCTGAGCTTTGGAGGGGGTGATACAGATGGCCCATTTGGAGCTGCCCATCAAACAAATACTTATTCTCAGCACTTCGAGTAGTTATGAGTCCCTGTAATATCCTCTGCCCACTGCCGGAAGAGTCTTCTCTGACTGAAGCTGACAGCAGTACTATTCTATTGGCATAGACACACATATTTAGAAGACTGTTCGGTAGGCACAGCATTCATGTCTTTAGCAAGACAACAGCAGAAGCTTCCCAACTAGTAGTGCCTATGACTTCCCTAGTTACAGGCTTTTTACAAGATTTACAATAACATACATGAATCCCTTTTGCAAATACACATCAAATCTAATCAGAAAGTGGTTGGTTACTCCAGTAATAGTCAAGCCACTGAACTTTTAGTTTAAATCAACTGTTTCCGTGTTAGATGAACACATCATGAAATATAATGAAAGTCACATATAGAGTTTAAAATCTCTTAGAGCTGTAATACCTGGGCTGTATCATGGAGGCCAGTGCAGGGGGATCAAGACAGGATGTATGCTTACTGGACTTTATTTGGGGGACCATGGGAGGGAAAGACCCCAGTGTGGAGCAAAAGTGCAGGATTGGTAGTTGTTTGGGATCGCCAAGGAGGAACCTTCTAGCACTTCCTTAAGGAAAACATGACATCTTTTAGGGAAAAAAAAAAAATCCTCCAATTCAAGTGGTATGTATGCATGTATATATATATTTAAATGTGTGTATATATATATAAAACTGTATATATATGTACATATATAGTATATATATACTGTAGCAATATGAGTTGGAGAGAACGACAACTAAAGAACTGAAAAAAAAAAATCTGGAAAGACTCAGAAAAAGATACAGGACATGTATGGCAGAGTGCAGGGACTCAGGTGGGGTGGGGGGCATGGAAAGGGAAGTGACTCTAGATTCAATTGAGAAATGATGTGTGACCTATGGAAAAAGTTTAATAACAATAAAAAATTATATAAAAAAAGAAAGTGAAAAATCATAGTAAACTTATAGAAGTTCTTCAGTTAACAGTGGGTTATGTAGTGGTCAACCCACTATAAGTTTGCTATAGAAGCTCTTCAGTTAGCAGTGGGTTATGTAGTGATTAGCCCACTGTAAGTTTGCTATAGAAGCTCTTCATTAACAGTGGGTTATGTAATGATGAACCCACTGTAAGTTTGCTATAGAAGCTCTTCAGTTAACAGTGGGTTATGTAGTGATGAACCCACTGTAAGTTTGCTATAGAAGCTCTTCAGTTAACAGTGAGTTATGTAATGATGAACCCACTGTAAGTTTGCTATAGAAGCTCTTCAGTTAACAGTGAGTTATATAGTGATAAACCCATTGTAAATTGAAGACGCATTTTTTTTTTGTACACCAACTGCTGAACATCCTAGCTTAGCAAGACAGTAGACTGAGCTGTGTCTGTCATTGACCACAGTGCAACTGAGTGGGAACGCTCTGTAGCAGGCATTTTATTCATCCATAGCTCAAGAATAGTTCAGTTGTCAAAGCATGGTTTCTGCACATTGCTTTTGCATTAAAGTAAAAATTTAAAAAGCTGTTGAACAAGTCTATAATTCTAGTAATTTAAACAAGTCTATAATTCTAGTAATTTAATCCTAGTGTATCATTTCAATATATTATCAGTATTAAGAACTCCTGGTTGAAATATTTTACATTCTTTTAAATTCAGATATATTTTATACTTTGTAGCATATTACAGTGGGATTAGCCACAGATAGGGCAGTCAGTAGCCACATGTACCTAAAGGTTACTCTATTGTTAATTACATTTTGGGATACTGACAGCTTTGTATACATTGTTTCATTTAACCCCAAACATTCTTATGTATTTATGTGTCTTGTGGATGAGGTCATTGTGACTTAGGTTACATTACTCCCCAAAGCAAGGTTGCACAGCTAGCTTGGGCCATAGTCAGATCTGCTTTCTTCCTGGCAGTTATGTTTTGTGTATTTGTTAGGGTACTAAGAAAAGTTATATAGAAACAACTTTATGGAAGTTATATGGAAACAGGACTAAAATTTTTTTTCCTTCTAGAACTCACCATATAGACTACGCTGGCCTGGAACTCATGGAGATCCACCTGCCTCTGCCTCTTAAGTGCTGACCACAAGCATGTGCCACCACACTGACAATAATTAATTTAAAAAAGAGATTTTAAACCTATAAAACCTTTCATTTTATTTTAATCCCTCCATGTCCCTTTGTGTACCACTTTCTGATTCTTAATTCCTTCTTCCCCACAAAAGAAATCATTATTCTGAATGGCACTTATTTGTCTGTCTCATTCTCTTACCATATGTATACATTTTCATAAGATATATGTTTTACTTGTATTCACTGTGCATACAAACAATAAAATATATGTGCTCTAAATTGTTTTTGTTAAATGTCTTTATTCTTATAGCTGAACTTAATTTTACTTGCTCTGTGGAATTCCTTGTGTGAATTAGGTTCCACTTGTTTTCTTGATTTCATGTTGGTAGACATTTAGGACATTTCCATTTTTTGCTGTTTAAAATTCATGAACAAATTGTCAGGCCTTTCACTGACATTGCATGCAGAACTGGTTGTTAAGTTTAAAGGGCTTACAGGTCTTCAACTTTGCAAATGAGTTTTTCATAGTGATCAAAATTTATATTCATGCCACTGTATTCCTATCATACTTTGTTTTATTAAAAACTTAAGCATTTAATGATACATGGAAGTATTCCTTTGGGGGAGATGACAGATTCCTTTATTTTTCCTTAAATATGCTATATATATATTTTATTTTTTACTCTACCTAGAACTTCTCAGGGCAGATAGAAGGAAAAGTAGGGATCTGTTTCTTCCCTGCATTTGTTTATAGCAATGTTACAGTTACTTATGTATAGCAATAGTCAGAACAGTACTTATTTCTTTCAGTACCATGTATTGAATCTGTTTTCCTTCTATAATACTTATTTGTGTTATCATTTATACTTTCACGTCTATTTTTGTGTGTTTTAGAGTTATAAAATAAAGATATCTTTAAAAGTATAAGAAATGTGCCGGGCATGGTGGCCGACGCCTTTAATCCTTTAATCCTAGCACTTGGGAGGCAGAGCCTGGTCTACAGAGTGAGTTCCAGGACAGCTGGGACTACAGGGAGACCCTGTCTTGAAAAGACCAAAATATATATATAAGAAATGTGATTAATATACTATGCCCTTTTATAAGCTGCATTGAAGTTTACAAGTGATTGATTTCATTGCAAATATTTTTTTAAAGATTTTATTTTTATTTGTGTATGTGTCTGTATGAGTATATGCTGTGTGTGTGTGTGTGTGTGTGTGTGTGTGTGTAGGGTTGCCCAAGGAGGGCAGAAGAGGGCATAGGATCCTTTGAGCTGGAGTTAGGCAGCTGTGAGCTGGTCTCTCCAGTCCATGGCAACAACTATTATTTAGTAACCCTTTATGTATTTTTCACAACAGATATACTTTAACCAAAGATATTTTCTTGGTAATATCTAAGGAGATTTAAGAATAAAAAAATTCTTCATTATTGAAGTTTTTTTTCCTTTTTTCCTTTAAAGTGGTTATGTAATGTCATTGTTAAGACAAAGGAACGGAGGAAGTGAGGTATTCCTGTATTTTATGTAGCAGCCATGCCAGAGTATACACAAATGTATATTACTTTATTCATAGAGGTTTTCCCTTTCTTTTTCTCTTTTTGAATTTTTAAAATTTATTTTATTCTATGTGGGTGAATCCTTTGACTGTGCGTATGTAGTACACCTGTGTTTTGCAGTGCCTGAAGAGGCCTTGAGAGGGATTGGATCCCCCAGGACCTAGGTTGTCTGTTAGCTGCCATGTGGGTACTGAGAACCAAACCTGGTCCTCTGCAAGAGCAGCCAGTGCTTTTAATGCTGAACCTTTGCTCTAGGCCCTCCCTCTTTTTTTTTTTTTTTTTTTTGGTCTTTTCGAGACGGGGTCTCCCTGTAATCCCAGCTGTCCTGGAACTCACTCTGTAGACCAGGCTGGCCTTGAACTCACAAAGATCCACCTTCCTCTGCCTCCCAAGTGCTAAGATTAAAGGTGTGCGCCACCACGCCCTGCTGGCCCTACCTCTTTTTATTCTTAAGGGCTGACCTAGAGCTCCTCATCCAAGTCCACATCTATCTTACTTTCTCTGAGTTCCTAGAGTGCCTGTTCCATGTTACAATACTTAGTACTTATTTATATAGCATTTTCATTATATTTTTTTGAATATAAATCTGATTTGCATTATTTGGAAATTTATAATTACTCAGTTACTGTTCTTCATGATATTAGGCATTTCTATAGCTATTGGTTAATATGATTTAAAAAAATCTGTTCTAGCCCGGTGTGGTGGTGCACGCCTTTAATCCTAGCACTTGGGAGGCAGAGGCAGGCAGATCTCTGTGAGTTCAAGGCTAGCCTGGTCTACAGAGTGAGTTCCAGGACAGCCAGAGTTCCAGAGAGACCCTGTCTCAAAAAGACAAAAAAAAAAAATCTGTTCTTAAAGACAAACATTTTCTTATATGATATCTTTTATTCAAATAAAATGTATTTAATTTTATTTTGGTGCTACATATTATGAGAAATCATGAGCCACTTAAAGTACCACATCCATAAGCTTCATAGAAATATGCAAAATATACACAGAGAACCATAATGTCTTGCTGTGGCAAAGTGTGGCAAACTAGACACCTCAGGTCACAAACAATAAATGCAGTAATTGTTCTTAAAAAAGTCAAAGAAAGTTCTTTGAAGCTAGTGGTATTTGATCCATGAAGGATTTTTAGGATTTTTAGTGTAAGGAGAGTATTCTGTAATCTAAAGGGAAGAATCACATGGAACTTTTCCAGGAACCTCGCTTAACCATATTAAAGCACCAGTAGTCCGGGGTCCACAATATTTCAAGAGATATTGTCATTATTATCTTTTTTTGTGTTTGGCACTTGCTGTCATGTTATGTATGTGTGTACAAAGTATGATACTGAAATTGAATTAAAACTCAGAATATTCAATTGTTAGGTCATAGCCAAAAGTTTGACTAGAAGAGTGGTCAAAGAGAGCCTACAGTAGACATTGTACTGTATTAACGCTATTGTACAGGCTATAGGGAGTTAGTTTCTTTTTTAATATTTTATTTATTATTTTTATTTTATGTGTGTATTGCCTATATGTGTGTAAGTGCACCCATGTCATGCAAAGCCGTTAGAGGTGAGATGAGGGCGTGGAATTCCCCTGGAACTGGAGTTACAGATGGTTGTTAGACACCATGTGGATCCTGGGAATTGAACCCAGGTCCTCTGCAAGAGTAGCCAGTGCTTCTAACCGCTGAGCCATCTCTCCAGCCCTGGGAGCTATTTTCTTTTAGCCGGAAGCCACTGAAGTGTGTTTAAGAAAGAGGAAAGGCAAGAGTGTTTACTTCGCAGTTGTACTTTTGTGTGCTGGCCTCTGCAGATAAGGAGGTAAGTGATGCAGACAGTTTCCGTGCAGTGTAACAAATAGTAGTCTAGTGTTAGAGTACATAGATTATAGTGATATCAAGGACATTGCACCAGTGTTAAAGATAAAACAGAGTTGATGGCATTTTCTTATGGAGCTTGAAGCTGATGTTAGAAAATAAACAACCATATAAAGGTGTTAATAGATCTGTACATCTTGTAAATCTCTTTTCCATTTTAGGAATTATCGAAGCTCTCCATAGATACTATCAGCACACTGCCACAGATGTGAGGTGTGTGTGGCTTTCTGCAGTGGTGGATCACTTTCATTCATCTTTTGGGGACAAAGGTTGGGGCTGTGGCTATAGAAATTTCCAAATGCTACTTTCATCATTATTGCAAAGTGACGCATATGATGATTGCTTAAAAGGTATGTGAAGTACCATTACCATCTGAACTTACCATCTAATACATGTGATATGGATTATATAATTAACAGCTTTGAACAAAGAAGCATTTTGGTGGATAATTATGTAAGAAACTCTCATTGGAGGGAGAAAAATGATAAGAGTGGAAGATGTCAGGAGTAAATGCCTTAAGAACTGCACTGAGAGTCCCTCTCAGTATAGTAATATTGCTAAATGATATTGGTCAGTATTTTAGTACCTGGCACTATCACCTGTTTGCTTATATAATTTTAGGTATGTCAATTCCTTGCATTCCAAAAATTCAGTCTATGATTGAAGATGCATGGAAAGAAGGTTTTGATCCTCAGGGGGCCTCTCAACTTAATAACAAGTTACAGGGAACAAAGGCCTGGATTGGAGCATGTGAAATATATACACTTCTGACCTCACTGAGGGTAAAGTATGTACCTAAAGTCTCCAGTTATTGTTATTGCATTAATTTGTAAATTATCAGCATTAAATTTAATCTGAGTAAGGTTGGAGGCTGGCTGATCACATTGCATAAGCAGTTCAGGAAGCAGCGTGAACAGAAAATGGGGTCCTGTCGTAAAGCCTCGAGGGGTGCCCCATCGACCCACTTCCCCCAGTGAGGCCTACCTCCTAAAGGTTTCACAACCTTCCCAGACAGTACAGCAGCTGAGGACCACGTGCACCAGCATGAGAGCCTGTGGGAGACATTTCACACTTAACCCACAACTGAAACCCATACAGTTTGATGTTTCAGAGACTTTATTGCTATTTATGCTGGTTTAAAATAATAAAGCTATTACATGCTTTTAGTTACACTTTATAAAATCATTTCTGAGTAATGTAGAAATGAGCCTACATGAACAATCATTTATTCAAGGTGACTCAGTTTGAAGGAAGTATATCAGTGTGATAACACGTGGAGATACATCACTGTAGAGATGTGGATATATACAAATTTTCCTATTATTTTCAACAGTGTCTTGTCTGCAACTGGAACTAAAGAAAATTTTAAGTATTCAGAATGTTTTTCATGTATAGAAATAACTACTGAGTATTAAAATCAGAATTCAGCTTTTTAAAAAATAACAATGCTCCCAAATTTACTGTTGATATATTTATTATTTTAATTTTTTTATGTGCATGATTGCATTGGCTGCATATTTGTAAGTGCACACCCATGTCATGCAGTGCTTGCAGAGAAGAGGGTATCAAATCTCCTGGAGCTGTAGTCACAGACCATTTTTTAGCTGCTATATGGGTGCTGGGAATTGAACCTGGGTCTGCTGCAAGAACAGCCGTGCTCTTAACCACTTAGCCATTTCTCTAGCCCTGTGATCGACATTTTTGTTTGTGTGTTTTGGTCTTCTTGAGACAGGGTGTCCCTGTAGCACTAGCTGGCCTGGAACTTCCTATGTAGAGCAGGCTGACCTTGAATGCACAGTGATCCGCCTGCCTCTTCCTCCTGAGTGCTGGGATTAAAGGTGTGCGCCACAGCATGTAATTGACTTTTTAATTGCCTCTGAGTTTGCTTTGTTTCAAATTATTTGAATGAAAAAAAAAAAAACTGTGAGAAGTCTGTCTCTTAAAATTATTATTTTCTTGTTTTTAAATGTGTTTGTCTGTGTGTGGGTCTGTGCACATGAGTGCAGAGGCCTGTTGAGCCCGTGGAGCTGCAGTTACAGGCAGGAGTAAACCACCTATCATGTGTGCTATGGGAACCCAACTTGTTACTTGGGCCTTCTGTAAGAGCAGCTCTTAACAACTGAGTCATTTCTCTAGCCCCTAAGTTAGAGAAAGAGAGAGGAGAGACAGAGACAGGAGAGACAGGAGAGACAGGAGAGAGAGGGACAGGGAGAGAGAGAGAGAGAGAGAGAGAGAGAGAGAGAGAGAAGAGAAACAGAGGACAGCTTTTTTATGGAGTCAGTTCTCTCCTTCAACCTTTGTATGGGCTCCAGGCTTTCCAGGGTACTGTGTTCTTAGGTGGTACTCAGGTGACTAGGTACTATGTTCTCAGGTGGTACTCAGGTGACTAGGTACTGTGTTCTTAGGTGGTACTCAGATGACTAGGTACTGTGGTTCTTAGGTGGTACTCAGGTGACTAGGTACTGTGTTCTTAGGTGGTACTCAGGTGACTATGTACTGTGTTCTTAGGTGGTACTCAGGTGACTAGACACTGTGTTCTTAGGTGGTACTCAGGTGACTAGGTACTGTGTTCTTAGGTGGTACTCAGGTGACTAGGTACTGTGTTCTTAGGTGGTACTCAGGTGACTAGGTACTGAGGTGACTAGGTGGTACTCAGGTTACTAGGTACTGTGGTTCTTAGGTGGTACTCAGATGACTAGGTACTGTGTTCTTAGGTGGTACTCAGGTGACTAGGCACTGTGGTTCTTAGGTGGTACTCAGGTGACTAGGTACTGTGTTCTTAGGTGGTACTCAGGTGACTAGGCACTGTGTTCTTAGGTGGTACTCAGGTGACTAGGTACTGTGTTCTTAGGTGGTACTCAGGTGACTAGGTACTGTGGTTCTTAGGTGGTACTCAGGTGACTAGGTACTGTTTTCTTAGGTGCTACTCAGGTAACTAGGTACTGTGTTCTTAGGTGGCACTCAGGGGACTAGGCTGGCACAGCAGACACCCACTGAACCATCTCACTAGCCCAAGAATTTAATTTCCAGTTGATTATCAGGGTTAGAATCATTGGAATGGAAGTGATGTTGTAGGTTATTTTCAGATAGTCTTTAAAAATAAGCATGGTCCTCATTTGCTGTTAAAAAAGATTTATTTTAGAAAATAATTATAACCTTTGAATCATTCTACTGAAAATAATTATTTTCCCCCCAAATTGTAACTTTTCCAAGTTAACAGTAAAAGTTTGTATTTAATTTTCTTTTTTCCTTTATAGAGAAATAGTGGGTAAATCAATTTGTTCTAAATTAAAATTTTATATTAAAATAATTACATTGAAGAAAGTATTTGTTAATTATTCTCTAAATAATCTACTTCATCAATTTTTATAGGTGCCGTATTATCGATTTTCATAAGTCAACTGGTCCTTTGGGTACACACCCTCGCTTGTTTGAATGGATATTGAATTATTATTCCTCAGAGAGAGAAGGGAATTCGAAGGTTGTATGTACATCAAAACCTCCTGTCTATCTCCAGCATCAGGGTTAGTGAAGCACATCCATAACAGTGTTGTTTTTTAAATTTTCTTTATTATTTTTATTTTGTGTGTATGAGTGTATCGCCTGGATATGTGTAAATGCACCTTGCCATGTAATGCCCGCAGAGTCAGAAGGCACTGGATTCCCTTGGAACTGTAGTTACAGACTACTGTTGCACTGGGGATCGAACCTGGGTCCTCTGCAAGAATAGCCCGTGCTCTTAACTGCTGAGCTATTTCTCAAGAGTGTTACTTTTAATATACCAGATTAACTATTGTTGCAGGATAATTAAGATTCTAATCATAGAAATCGGGGAGTTTTGTGGCTCTGTGACTGTCAGGGCGTTTCTGACATTAAGGTACATGCCTCGTACCCGGCGTCTTTGGAGCCTTTCCCTTGCTGTTTTCTTTGGTTCCCTCCTCCTTTTATTATGCACCCCTCATTTTCTTCCAGTCTTCACCAAGTTCTCCTTAAGTGAAGGCTTTCCTAACCCCACTTATTTAAAAGTACAGTATATAAACACATGTATGGCCACACAGAATGAGAATGGATAACAATAACTGTGTGTCTGTAGACATGTACAGCTGAAACATTTTATTTATACTTTAATAGGTCACAGTCGAACAATTGTTGGAATTGAAGAGAGGAAAAACCGAACATTATGTTTACTAATATTTGATCCTGGATGTCCTTCTCGAGAAATGCAGAAACTTTTAAAACAAGACATAGAGGCTAGTAGTCTCAAGCAACTACGGAAATCAGTGGGAAATTTAAAACATAAGCAGTACCAAATAGTGGCAGTAGAGGGTGCTCTTTCACCAGAGGAGAAACTTGTAAGTATCTCAGTATTAGGAATAGTAAGTAAAGTTAAAAATCAGTGCTTCCCCATTTTATCTCCGAACACCTCATTCTGTTTCATAAAATTTGCAAATATGTTTGTTTTTAATCACCGAATTTCTGGAATGGACATCTTTAAATGTAAATGGAACCTGAGTATTTCAGTTGTTTTACTTCATAAAAAAGTTAATTTTAATTTTTTTAATATTTATTATTTTTTATGTGTATGAGCATACTGTCTGCATGTAGGTCTGTGCACCCATGTCGTACAATGCCGTGGAGGTCAGAAGAGGGTGTCGGATTCCCCTGGAGCTGGAGTTAAAGACAGTTCTTAGCCGCCATGTGGGTGCTGGGAATTGAACCCGGGTCCTCTGCAAGAGCAGTCAGTGCTCTTAACTGCTGAACTATCTCTCCAGCCCCAAAAGTTAATTTTATAATTTTGCCTGAGTTTGAAATGTCAGGCAAGTGATAACAGTAACATGGTTATGAAAACACGTAATCCAAAACCCTTTAATAAACAGTAAGACCCTCATGCGGTCTTACTGTTTATTAAAATGTGATTCCTTTCTAGGTGTGGTGGCACACACATTTAATCCTAGCACTTGGGAGGCAGAGGCAGGTGGATCTGTATGAGTTCAAGTCTAGCCTGGTCTACATAGTGAGTTCTAGGCCATCTGGGGCTACAGGGAGACCCTTTCTCAAAAAGATAAACAAAATGTGATTCTTGAAGTTGATTTTATACATTGAATTTCTGGATAAACACAGTTCTAGAATTTAACTCTTGCCTTTATCCTGTCTAGTTAGCTAAGTAAAGAGTGCCATATTACAGAAACTTTCTAGGAATTGGGAAACTTCAGCTGAGATTATGTGCTGGAGCTAGAAAATGTGAAGACTCTGGAGTTTTGATTAATTTGTTAATTGTGTGGATATTCTGTGTGTTGGTTTCTGTGTGTGAGTGCAGTGCCCACAGATGCCAAAGGAGGACACTGGATCCCCTGGAGTTAGAGCTATAGGCGGTTGTGAGCTGCCTGCTGACGGTGCTGAGAACTGAGCTCAGATCCCCCCCCCCCAAGAGCAGGGTGCACTCTTAATCACTGATCCCAAGACCCTGGAATCTTGAGAGAGAAAAAAAAATAATGCTTGGAATTTATTTCCCTCTAAAATCAAAAGAGACAGAGGACTAGAAAAGAACATGGAAAATAACAGGATTAAGGATGAAAGCACTAATGTTTGGAATGATAGCTAACTTCCGTATTATAACTTGAAATATAAAGGCAAGGATTGTTTGGTGGGTTATCGAATTTAATCATGATTTTTTTTTTTTTGGTCTTTTTAAGAGGTCTCCCTGTAGCCCCAGCTGTCCTGGAACTCACTATGTAGACGAGGCTGGCCTTGAACTCACACAGATCTACCTGCCTCTGCCTCCCAAGTGCTGGCACCACTATGCCTGGCTTAAAACTTAAAAGTTCTTTGTTTTTGTTTTTACAATGACTGAATCCCAAAATTATGATTATCTTTTTAATCCTGTTTGGTCAGATAAAGTTAGGGTTCATTTTAATTATTCTTAAGTATCAACATGCTTGCTCACTGTGCCCAATAGCTTTTTAAAGTGATGGTCAGAGGTTATCATGGACTCCAGGTGAAAATTAATTGATCTTTTTTTCTCTTCTCTTCTCTTCTCTTCTCTTCTTCTCTTCTCTTCTCTTCTCTTCTCTTCTCTTCTCTTCTCTTCTCTTCTCTTCTCTTCGGAAAAAAAGAATTAGAGGGGAAAATCAGGGCCCGGGGCGTGGTGGTGCGACGCCTTTAATCCTAGACTCTCGGGAGGCAAAGGGCAGAAGATGTTGTGGGACTGTCAGAGGCCAGCCTGGGTACAAGGAGTTTCCAAACCAGGCTGGGCTACGGGGAGACCCTGTCTTAGAAAAAAAAAAAAAAAAAAAAAAAAAAAATAAGGAAAATGAAAAAAATGGCAATTATCTAAATTTATAATTATTTAACTGACTTGTATTAGGAAATCCTTATTCCTTCAATTAAGTAAATGCTTAAACATCTAGAATAGGATCTGGAATAAACAGTTACTCAAAATAGATAGGTGGCAAAGATGTCTGATAGTAACCATAAGATAGTTAAAGAATAAAAAAAAAAAGTTTTGACTAACAACCACTCTTTTTTGAACAGTAACTACATGACTCTTAAAATATCAGAACTAGGGACAGGCAAGATGGCTCAGTGAGTAAAAGCATTTCCAGCCAGATGACCACCTAGATCCCTGGACCCATATGGGGGAAGGAGAGAACCAGCTCCTGAAATTTGTCCTCTGACCTCCACACACATGCGTGTGCCACATAAACAATGAGCATAAGAAAAAACATTGAATGATGGAATGAATGCAATGAATGCAAGCCACCGAAAATGGTTGGAATGTCCTTAATTCCAGCCTTGAAGGCAGAGGCAGACGGATTCTCTGTGAGTCCACCGCTAGCCTTGGTCCTACATATGAGTATCCAGGCCAATTGGGGCTCAGGGAAACCCTGTCTCAGAACCCAAAATAAAAAAATGTTCAATCAGGCACGGTGGGACAGATGTTTAATTCTAGCATTTGGGAGGCAAAAGCAGGAAGCCTATGAAATCAAGGCCAGCCTGGTTTACACACCCAGTTCCAAAGTCAGCTGGGGATATATGGAAAGTCTCACAAAAGAAGAAAAAAAAAAAAAGAAAGCCGGCATGGGAGCGGCCGCACAACCCTTTAATCCTAGCAACGTGGAGGCCCAGGGCAGGGCGGTATCTTTGTGAGTTCAAGCCAAGCCTGGTCAGGAGTGAGTTCCAGGACGGCTGTGGACTAACAGGGAGACCCTGTCTGAATTAAAAACCACAAAAAAACAAAAAAAAAAAAACAAGAAATAAAGTGGGGGAAAAGGCGGACGGGGGAGGGGGGAAGGGGAGGGCGGGGGGGGAGAGAGAAGAGAGTAGAAGAGAGAAGAGAGAGAGAGAGAGAAAGAAGAAAGAAGAGAAGAGAAGAGAGTGAAGAGAGAAAAGAAGAGAAAGAGAAGAAGAGGAAGAGAAGAGAAGAAAGAGGTAAGAGAGAGAAAGAGAAAGAGAGAAACGCAGATTAAAAAATGTCATCCAATTAATTTTCACCATGGCAANTTTTTTTTTTTTTAATTTTATTTCTGTATGTGTATGAATGTACTGTCTGCATGCAAGTCTGTGCACCCGTGTCGTGCAATGCCACAGAGGTCAGAAGAGGGTCTCGGATTCCCCTGGAACTGGAGTTCTCCTGGAACTGGAGTTGCAGACGGTTCTCGGCCGCCATGTGGGTGCTGGGGATTGAACCCGGGTCCTCTGTAAGAGCGGTCGGCGCTCTTAACCGCTAGGCCATCTCTCCAGCCCCGATTTTCCTTAATTTTTTAAACTTTAGAAGAAAGATTTTTTTTATTTATGAGGATGTGTGCGGGCGCATGTGCATATGTGTATGCGCATGTGTGTGCACCTGTGCATGTGCCATTTGTGTGCAGGTGCCAATGCCCTAAGAAGGCATCAGGTCCCCTGGAACTGGAGTTATGGACCATTGTTTCCTGCCTTATGTGTGCTGGGAATTGAACCCAGGTCCTCTGCAAGAGCAACCAGTGCTTTTAACTGCTGAGCCATCTGTCCAGCCCCAAGAAAACTGATTCTTATTCTTATTCCTCAGAAGCCATCAACTGTCAATGACTATTGAGCCAGGTAGTCATGAGCCCTTCCTCCTTCCTATTGGAGTGTTGACTGTCAATAAGATTTTTTTAATACTTTTATTGACAATTTGTGTATTTCATACATTATATTCAATCAAATTTAGACACATTCCCCTCTCCCTGCCCCCCATCCCACCCCTGTTCATGCCTTCTGCCATACATGTCTTGCATCTTTCTCTCAGTCTTTCCAAAGTTTTTCACTGCAGAGGCTTGATGTTTTGGGCCGAATTTAACTAGTAGTCATTTCTTTGACCCAGTCTTTATGTTGTTGTTCCCTCCCCTTGTATTGTTCCAACATATACCTATATAACTATCCCATATGTATCAAAATTATGACTTCCGAGAATAAACTGTAGGTTAATTCCAAAATATGTTTAAGCATTCATATTTTTCTCCTTTGATTTTATATTACTCAAAGATATGGATACATACCTTCCACCCATATACAGTAACTACAGAGTCTGAAAATAAGTGGTAGGTCAATTCTAGAGCCCGTTAAGAAGTAGATGTCTGTGAGTTCAAGGCCAGCCTGGTCTACAGAGCAAGCTCCAGGCCAGCTGGGACTAAAGAAAGACTCTGTCTCAAGAAGGCCAAAAAAATTATAACAGCACAGTTATAACATTATAACAGCACAGTTGCTTTCAGATACAAAGAAATATAACAACAATGTTGTTCAGCTTGCCTTTCAACTGAGGATTTGGTGTTAGTATCCACAAATGAGGGAAACCATTTTTGGAATTCACATTTTCCCCCTTTAATTTTATAGCAATAAGTTTTTTAAGAGAGATGTTTGAGGCTCTAGTGAGAAAAATAATTTTTTTCAAAGGTTCTTTGCTCACAGCAAAGTCTTTTTGGTCCCTGGAGCCTCTCTCCCACCTTCATTTTTTATCTGTCTCTATGAACAGCATTTTAATGTTTTATGCATTCCATTAAAATGTAACATTTTATCTTACTCTGTTTTGACTTCATCTACAATTTTCTTTATATGACTTGATTTTAAAAGTTTGTATTCCTTTTTTTTTTGGTCTTCTTGAGACAGGGTCTCCCTTTAGTCCCGGCTGGCCTGGAGCTCGCTTTGTAGACCAGGCTGGCCTTGAACTCACAGAGATCTGCCTACCTCTGCCTCACGAGTGCTGGGATTAAGGGTGTGTGCCACCACACCCGGCAAAAGTTTGTATTCCTAATTTTGTTTTAGATCACAATGTTCCTTTTGAAATTTTTATTGTTATGTTGCAAAAGATCCACATTTTATTTTCCATATTAAAATAACATAGGACTGGCAGAAGTCAAAGATGCTTGCTGCCAAACCTGACAACCTGAGTTTGAGCCCTAAGAACCATGTGGAGGGAAGAGAGAAGTGAGTCCTGCAAGTTGCCCTCTGACCCCCAGACATGCACTGTGGAACATGTGCCCACACACAGACACATACCCACACAAATAAATAGCATAATATAAAAATATTAAAAGGTGATAATGTGTATAGTGTATTAATATGTAACTTAAAGTTAATAGCTTTTTTTTTCCTTCAATTCCCTTTCAAGGCCAGGAAACAAGCTTCTCAAGTATTTACAGCGGAGAAGATTCCTTGAAGAATGGAGTAATTCAATGATTTTGTAATTATCCTTTGTTTTCCAAATTCAGATATTTCATTCCTTAATGTATTTATAGAATCTAACTTCACTTTAAGTTCTTAATATATTATTTAATTTTTAAAATGCCTGTTATACATTTTGAGCACTTCATCATTGGGTAATTAGTTCAATAAAGTACCTTATTTGAAGTGTTGCTTCTATTTTTATTTTTTGGTCCATATTTCAGAAACCCATTTTATAGTTATAAGCTAATGTGTGCTAGCTTTTACTTGTGTCCCATTCTCTTAGTACTTAGTATCTGTTAATGAGTTTAAGTTGGGAAACAGTTGTTTGAGGCAACTTCTATTACTAGCTCCACAAGAAGCTCTGAAAGGTTAGCGATTTGCCCAAGAATATAATTGTGATCTACAGCTATGTCACTGTATTTTTGGCTGTTGTGTTTGCTCAGATTTTTATTACTGTGAAAAATGTATGAGAGAGCCATTTTAAAGGACGAAGGATTTATTCTGGCTTATGGTTTCAGTCCTTGGTAGACTTGCTGCGTTGTTTGTGAGCCTGTGGTAAGACAACATCATGGTAGTAGGGCCATGATGATGATAGAGCAGAACTACTTCCCTCTTGGTGGCCAGAAAGCAAGGGGTATCCTTCAGAGCAAACCCCGAGACTTTCCTCTGGCTTTTCACCATCTCCCAGTAATGCCATCAGATTATGAATCCAGTGGAAGATTAATTCACTGAATAGGCTAGAATTTAGACCTCCTGATCAATAACCTTACAATAATTGAATCTACCAGCCGGAAACCAAACTTTGAACATTTGAGCCTTGGGGAGGGGGGGGGCACTTCTGTGCCATATAATGAGATTGCTTCTTTTCTGCTTAGCAATCACCTTAATATATAACAAGTTCCAAAAACAAGGATCCTCTTTTGTTAAATATTTATACCAATCTCACATCTGTGATTCAAGTCTTCTGCTTTAATGTGCCCTATTGGAAATAAGTGTTCAGATTCTGGTCACATATCCCTTGTATAATTATCAAAATCTTACAGGAGGGAATTACTGAAAGATTCTCAAAAGTTCACAGAATTCATAGGTGAATTAGAGCAATGAGCTGGAACTTAGTCCACAAGATTTGGTGTCAATTATTGTAGCAGGAGCGATCTGGCTAGGAGCTGTGGTAGAATGCTTAAATATCAGATTGCACAGAGAACACATCTGACTGGCATGGGACAGAGGTCTTGAGAAGAAATGAGAGGAGATGGTTATTAAGTAATAAAAGCATGTCTACTACATTAAAATGAGTATGCTTCCTTGAAGATATAGGAATTTTTATCCTCCAACAAAGACTGAATTCTCATGTACTCTAAGAATGAAACAGCCTTAGGAATTAGAGGATTCTTTCTAATGTTCTATCCATCACGCTGATGACAAGTTTTCTCTTACATCTCTATGCAGTTGTTTCATGTCACTATTTTACTCTACCAAGATAACCTGATAACTTTGCAAATCTCTTTGTCATAAGACAATCTATCATTTGTCTTTAAAAAGCCCTCATGCTTTAACTTAAAATGTGTTTGTGTTGGTGTGATGTAGTTTAATCTTCTTTCTTCCTCACTGGAAGCTGCACTTAGCCTAAAATCCCTTGAAAAAAGCAGCCATGCTGCTTAGAACCCTTCCCCAGAGCATCTACCAGGTGACTGTTAAGTATTGGTTGACCCTCCAGACACTTCAAGTGTAGACCAGTGATCTGCAAACTTTCACTGTATGACAAGATAAGTTGAGAAATTGTGAATTGCTGTAATATTTTAAAAATAATAGATTTAGACTAGAATTATTTTTATTTTTATTTATTTTATTTTATTTATTTATTTATTTATTTTTTTTTTTTGGTGTTTTCGAGACAGGGTCTCCCTATAGCCCCAGCTGTCCTGGAACTCACTCTGTAGACCAGGCTGGCCTTGAACTCACAAAGATCCGCCTACCTCTGCCTCCCAAGTGCTAGGATTAAAGGCATGCGCCACCACACCCGGCTTAGAATTATTTTTTAATTGGTCCTTTAGTACAGACTTGGAGAAGCATTTGTGGGACTCTATAATAGCTATATCATTATTTGCTAAATTATAGTATCTCATTTTATATTTACCTTTTTATAATCTCCCATTAGTGAAAGCAGTGAATTCAGAAACAATGGCTAGCTTTCATTCATAATTTCAGGCTGTTTAATATATTGGGGCTTTAAAATGCCTTTGTACCCAATGAAAATGTTTTAGCAGTACTGATAAAGTAACTCTAACGTGTCTAGGTATCCCACCTTCTCATTTCTGTGTAAATAATTTCCCAACAACCACTGGATATCTGTTTCTATAGGATTAATAAGCTTAATTGAGGAAGCTGAAAAAAATAATAGCTCTAAAAGTTTGAATGTCCCTGGGCTATTTGTTTAGGTTATTGAATAATAAAATTGTCCCCAGGAAGAGAGAATGAGTATACACACATAGTATTTGCACAAAATACCATAAACTCCAGCAGAAGCAATACAGAGATTTGAGAATACAGGCTCTAGTTCAGTTCTTACAGAAGCTAAAAATACATTGGGTTAATGGTTATTGATATTTTCGATAGTCATATCCCTTGTGACACTCATAAACTAGAAGTTTCCACAAAGTTTTGTAAATTACAGTTTCAAATGTTTGCTATATTAGAAATTAAGTTTGAAATCTTTTCTTCAATGCGAGAATACACAAGTGCCAATTCCATTATAAGAGTGATGTGAATCAGGGCATGGTGGCATGCCTTTAATCCCAGGCAGAGGCAGAGGATCTCTGTGAGATCAAGGCAGCTTGCTCTTCATGGTGAGTTCCAAGCCAGCTGGGGCTACAGGGAGACCCTGCCTCAAAAAGACCAGGTTAAAAAAAAAATGATGTGATCAAATGTCATTGAGCCTCTAGAACACCTATTAGGCATCTTTATAAATACGTATGAGTAGTTCGACATGGTATCCAATTTAATATATTTTTAAAAGATTTTAATTTCGTGTGAATGTGTATGAACCTGAGTATGTGCATGCACCATATTCGTGCAGGTTCTTGTGGAGGCCAAAAGATGGCATTGGATTCCCCTGAAGCCAGAGGTACAGGCAGTTGTAAGCTCCCTGATAATGAGTACTGGGAACCAAACTCTGGTTCTATGCAAAACACCACACTCTGAACCTTCTCCCTAAGCCCTGCACATTTTGCACAGTAATTTCTAGTTAATATATATGCATCTGTACGGATATCAGTCCCTCATAAAGGATTTGTATCAGTGCCACACAAGACTGGACCAGCTTTGTATTAGTCATCGTCATCGTCGTCGTCATCATCATCATCTTCATCTTCATTCTCCTCAGTTGCAAGTACCATGGACTCTTGGGCAGCCCTGAAAGCCTGCTCCTGTTCCACATAAGGGTCATCCATTTCTGTAATTTCTGGTCCACTGGGATATTCTTGATAAACTGGTGGTGGCATTGGGGGTGTGTAATTCTCCACACTATATTTATGACCCCAGCCTATGTAGAAATTTTCAAACTTCCTGTAAGTTAAAAAAAAAAGTAATTCAGCAAGAAAAGTTGATCCTTATGTAGTAATCATGGAACCATAAGTTTATAAAATAGAGCATTTAAAATGCTGAAGTGAATAGCCTTCAATAATCCCTCAACAGAAAATTATTTTGATCCAAGCGTCTTATGCCGGTTAAGAGACTATGGGGCCAGAACCTGTCAAAAATGCACCCTACATTTAGGCCTCAAGAAAAAGCCTCAGATTATTCAATTCAGTCATTTAGAGAAAGTTATTGCTTTCTACAACATTGAAAAGTTGCTAACCTTTGCTTGGGTGAAGAATAAGACATGGCTAAAAACCCATATTATTTTGGGGGTTTGACTGTAGGAAATTGCAAAGGTTTTACAGGCCTCACCCCACTTGGAAAGATTGGCCTTCCCACAGCAGACACGGTGCACATCTAATGCCCAGACTACTTTTTCTTGTTTTCTCCAGATGACCTTTTCTAAGGGGAGTTTCAGTTAAGGACTCATTTCTGAAGCTGGTCATGCCCTTCCCACACTTGTAGTCCTGACCCAAGAGCCTCCATTCTTTTTTTTTTTTTTTTTTTCCTTTTGAGACAGGGTCTCCCTGTAGTCCGAGCTGTCCTGGAACTCACTCTGTATACCAGGCTGGCCTTGAACTCACAAAGATCCACCTGCCTCTGCCTCCCGAGTGCTAGGATTTAAAGCCTGCCGAAACCACGCCAGCTACGAGGCCTCCATTCTTTTTTTTTTTTTTTTTGCATTTTCGAGACAGGGTCTCCCTGTAGCCCCAGCTGTCCTGGAACTCACTCTGTAGACCAGGCTGGCTTTGAACTCACAAAGATCCGCCTGCCTCTGCCTCCCAAGTGCTAGGATTAAAGGCGTGCGCTACCATGCCCATCGCTTCTCGGCCTTTTGGCTAAGATCAAGTAGAGCCTCCATTCTTAATGCTGTAGCTGAGGCCTGAAGGCCTAGCCTTCCACATAACCCCACCCCAACTCTTCCATAAAACTGCCTGAGCCTTTTGTTGGGAAAGTTTTTTGTCAGTGCAATGACCTGACACCCACATACGGGACCCCCACATTGTTACAGATCCATCTGATCCTCCTTTGGTGGTCATTCCTTGGAAGTGAATAGTTCAGGGAGAAGTCAAAGCTTTCTCTTGGTCATGTTGTCATAGTAAAGGAAGATGTGGCTCTGGCTTTTGTCTTACTGCCTTAATGTCAACTTAGCTCTCTCCTGCTCTGTTTGACTTCTGGCACTGATTGCGAAAGAAATGGAGATAGAAGACAAATGGAACTCTGTGTCCTTTCTAAGTGAGGGATAAAGCTGAGATGGCCTAGCAGTTAAGAGCGCCAACTGCTCTTACAGAGGACCCGGGTTCGATCCCCAGCACCCACATGGCGGTTGAAAACCATCTGTAACTCCAATTCTAGGAGAACTCCAGTTCCAGGGGAATCTGACACCCTCTTCTGACCTCCACGGCATTGCACGACAGGGGTGCACGAACCTACATGCAGACAGTACATTCATACACATAAACAAATTAAAAAAAAAGGTGTTTTAGTATGCAGAGGCAGGCGGATCTTTGTGAGTTCAAGGCCAGCCTGGTCTACAGAGTGAGTTCCAGGACAACTGGGGCTACAGGGAGACCCTGTCTCGAAAAGACTTAAAAAAAAATAAAAAGGTGTTTTTGTATTCTCTTGATCCTAATTCCCTTGAAAATGAGCATAAGTAAAGAATATTTTAAATAATTTTCATCAAGATGTTCAGCAAAAATGATGTCTTTGACAGGGAAACTGTACCTGTGAAATTACAATGTGATTACCTGAACAAGATAATGACAACATGACACTAGTTCACATGCCAATGTGGCTGGGGAAATTTCACAAGGTACTACCTCTAGATGGAGAGCTAAGAGCAACCGATGGCTGCTGAGGGTGAATATAAACATATATGTTTCATAGTTTTTATTAGAGATAATGAAGAGAGATTGAGAGTGTGGAGGACATGAGAAGAGTAGGAGGGGGAGAGGAAGGGCTGAAAGCCACGTAAATACAATTTTCATGTATGACATTCCTCAGAATTGTTGTTATCTTAACCTAATTCAAATACTATTTAAAAATTTCTCCATTAGTCTGCTAAACTTAGTAAATCAATTAATAATCAAAGATGTAAAACCATTGGGGCTTGAGAGATGGCTCAGCAGTTAAGACCACCGACTGCTCTTGCAGAGGACCCGGGTTCGATTCCCAGCACCCACGTGGTGGCTAAGAACCATCTTTAACTCCAGTTCCAGGGGAATCTCATGCCCTCTTCTGACCTCCGCGGCATTGCATGACACGGATGCACCAACCTACATGCAGACAGTACATTCATATACATAAAAATAATAAATTTTAAAAAAGACCAAAAAGATGTAAAACCATCTCCAGTTTAGCTAATGTGATAATTTAAGATGGAAAGCAAAACTGGATTACTCCAGTCCTGAATTTGGTGATTTTCTGTATTTCAGACAATATTTAATAAATTTTATGCTACACACCTAATATGCCATGGATGAATTAAGACAATAGTAGCTTAACATCCTCAGGAGAACATGATTTCCAGAGCTTACATAGTCACAATGATTGTTAGGTACTAAGCAAGGCAGAGCCTTCAGGGCAGACTCCTGTATTAATGTACCTTCGAAGTGTTCTTTATCTTCACCTAAAAGTGTATGTTGCAAGATGAGATGGCCCAGGGATATTCCTGTCTACAATTTGACCTTTTTTTATACCTGTAATTTATGACCTGCAACTGAACATGTCTAAAAATGTTTGTTAACTTTCCTTCTTAAATTAACCTTAAACTGAGCATGCTCAGAAGTATACTTGTTACAACTCTGTACACTCTTAAGTCCCACACCACCATAGGAAACACACTTGGTATTGTAAATCTCACTGAGAACTCATATTTGGGGCCCCAGGGGCGGACATACTACTATTGTTCTGCTAAATGTACATACTATCAAACTGCCCTCTAAATTCATATCTCTGCACCTGATGATTAGTTCAGCCCTCAGACCTCATCAGAGAAGTTCCTTTGTGCAGTGGATGCTGGTTAATGTAGAAACTCACATGGTCAAACTGCAGAGTGTCACCTGAGTGCTCAGCCACATACGGGATATCTGTGCCCCCCCACACACACCCAGTGTTCAGCAACCATCTGTGGAAGAGGGACAGAAAGATTGGAAGAGCCAGAGGTTGGGGAGAACCAGACAAGCAGTATCTTCTGGGCATGACAGGACCACTGTGTTCATGGACTCACAGCAGCTGTGGTTGCCTGCATAAAACCTACACAAAATCCAACCATCAGCTGTGGAGCACAGAGGGGAAGGGGTCCTGAGCCCACGCCTAACTGAGAAGTTACGGGCACTTTCTGGAGGAGGGAAAGTCACTTTTTTTTCCATTTTATTTTTTTCCATTTATTTTTTAAACGTTTTTATTGAGGTTTTGTGCATTTCGAACATCATTTCTTACTCTAATCTACACTCATCTCCCCTTCCATGTCCCCACCCCACCTGGGTTCATGCACCCTGCCATTTCTGCCCTGCATCTTTTTCTGATGCTTTTCACAGTTTTTTGAAGCAGAGGATTATTGTTCTTGGGCAAACTTTACTGTTTCAGTTGGTTCCCTGTCCCAGTTTCTCTGCTATTGTTGTTCCCTCCAATCTATATTGCTCCAACATATGCATATATATGTCACACCTATACTAAACTTATATCATCTGTACACAAACTGCTTGTCATTTCCATATCATATTTCAGGATTCACATTTTTCCTTTTAAAATTTATTTTACTCTAAAATTTGCCTACATATCCTCCACCCACTTGGTATACCAAGATTACAAAGTCCCAGAATAAGTGGTGGGTTGATTCTAGAGCCTGTTAAATGATTTACATTATAAGAGCACAGTTGCTTTCAGGGAAAGGGGTATATAACATTGATGTTGCTCAGTTTGCTTTACAGCTTGGTGCTTGGTGCTAGCATCCACAGATGAGAGATACCATTTGCTTTTCGTGGACTGTGTTACTTTACTTAGCATAATATCTTCTAGTTCCATCCATTTACCCACAAAGTTCATGATGTCATCTTTCTTTTTTTATTTTTTTTAAAGATTTTTTAAATTTTTTATTTATTTCTGTATGTGTATGAATGTACTATCTGCATGCAGGTTTGTGCACCAGTGTCGTGCAATGCAATGCCACAGAGGTCAGAAGAAGGTGTCGGATTCCCCCTGGAACTGGAGTTCTCCTGGAATTGGAGTTTCAAACGGTTCTTGGCTGCCATGTGGGTGCTGGGGATCAAACTCAAGTCCTCTGTAAGAGCAGTCTGTGCTCTTAACTGCTAGGCCATCTCTCCAGCCCCAGATGTCATCTTTCTTACAGCTGCAGAGGACTCCATTGTGTAGATGTACCACATTTTCTCTGTCCACTCATTGGTTGAAGGGCATGTGGGTTGGTTCCAGCTCTTTGCTATTGTGAAGAGGAGCTGCAATAAACATGGATGTGCATGTATCTCTGTGGTAGGATGAGTCTTGTGGGTATATACCCAGGAGTGGTATGGCTGGGTCAGTTGGTAGGCTCATTTTGAGTCTTTTCAGGGTTCTCCATACTGCTTTCCATAGTGGATGTACAAGTTTACATTCCCACCAGCAGTTGGTAGGCTAAGCATGCTCTGGTGGATGGCCTCACCCCCAGAAGTAGATGGACAGTACAAATTCAGGTCAATAAGTTACTAAATTTTAAAAAGGATATGAAGTTGGGGGAAGAGAGTTGGGGCAGATCTGGAAATGATTAGGGGGAAAAGTTGGGGGTGAATATAGCAAAATAAGTTGAAAGAAATTCTCAATTTTTTTTTTTTTTGGATAGGGTCTTCCTAGTCACAGCCTGCCTGGAAGTCACGACGTGAACCAGGGTGACCTGGATCTCAAAGAAATCCACCTGTCTCTGCCTCCCAAAGGCTGGGATTAAAACCACATGCCCCTACACCTGGCATCATTTGATTTCTTTTTTTTTAATTTTTAAATTTTATTTTATTTATTTCTGTATGTGTATGAATGTACTGTCTGCATGCAAGTTTGTGCACCCGTGTCGTGCAATGCCGCAGAAGAACTCAGTACCTCCAGGAATGTGCCTGTCTGGGTAAATGTATAGGCTTCCTGAACAAAATCAGCATACTTCCATTGCTTGGAAATGAATACCATATTTTCTCCTCACCTGGTCTGGGCTAAAAATCTTTATTCTTTTATGTCGTGGTAGAACTTGATTTGGCTTTGCAGTCATTAAAATGCAAATCAGTTGAGTTTGGAAACATAATGGCTTTGATGTGGCCAGATACTTACTTGCCATTGGAAAAGGCATATGCTCCAGGCCAAAGATTTGATCGAAGGACTGCGATAGCATATTGTGGAATCAGATTTGAGGACAGCCGTGTTGTCCAAGAGGGTATATTCTGAATCTCTGGAACCAATGAGGAATTCAAAAGTTTAAGACCTAAATAGACAAGAATCTGTAGTGCAATTGAATTAATTTTTATAAATCTGAAATATAATCATATACACATTTGCTATAAAAAGAAGTTAAACAGCAGCTTAACTAAATCAGTATTTTCCACATGTTTGGAACAGTAAGGAGACTGTATATACATATGTATATACATATACACAGTTTTTTTCTACAGAGACTTTGCTAAAGAAGAGGATTCGTGTGGTGAGAGAGTGGAATGGTGGCCAAATGAAAGGTCAAATTTTTACTGTGGAAGAGACTAAGATTTTCAAGCAAAGCAGAATAGGAAAAAACGATATGGGGATAAGAGTAGGTGAAAACTCAAGGCTAGCACCACTCGTGACATTTCGCTGTAGTTTGGCCATGTGTTTATGCTGTGCAGAACGCAAGGCAAGCATGATAACCCTTCCCATTAGACCTCCGGCCACTCACGTTTCTCCGACATCATTCCTTCAGCCTCTGTTAGTCTGGTGGTATGGCCCGCCCGAAACATTCATACTCCTATCCTTCAAGAACCCAGGAAGGGGAGAAGGGATGAGCTAGCTTCTTCTCCACTTTCTAATACTTTCTGATGATTGAATATTTACCACATGAAGTATATAGTATAGTTTATGAGTCTCTGCCAGCAGCTGAGTAAAATTACCTAAATCTTCAGAGATTGGTGTCAAAAGAGGAGGTCCCACTTCCTGTTCTGTGTAGTCGGCTTCTTCCCCTTTTTCTTCCTCATCTTCCTCTTCCTCCTCCTCATTTTTCTGTATAGGATTGTACCAGTTACAGCGACCCTAGAGATGGATGTTGGATGGTTTAATGTTTTAGTGACAAACTGAAAAACAAAAAACAATGCAGAATATCCATTTTGATTAGCAATTAGCAAGGTGAAGCTTCATTGTGTGGGAAACTGGTTAGCCATTCATTCACTATCATTATTTTTGTCATTTTGACATTTACTGTGTAGCTCAGGTTGATCTGAAACTTGTGATCCTTCTGCCTCTGCCTCATGAGGATAGATTTGCCAGGCGTGTGCTGCCACCGCCAGTTCATTCATTCATTCTGTATATGTTTATGAAGTACTCTTTCTATCTGGTTACTTCAGGAAAAAAGAAAAATCAACCACAAATAAATGAATGAATCATAAAAAAAAAAAAAAAAAAAAGCTGAACGTCTTGCCCCATGCCTTTAATCCCAATATTCGTGAGGCAGAGGCAGGTGAATCTCTGAGTTTGAGGCCAGCCATGATGTACAGTTAAACCCCGTCTCTAGAAAAATATCTCCCACACAACAAAACAAAACAAAAAAAACAAGCACCTCTGTACTAGCTTATTCAATACTTTGCCATTTTTTTTTTTTTTTTTTTTTTTTTTTGGTCTTTTCAAGACAGGGTCTCCCTGTAGCCCCAGCTATCTTGGAACTCACATTGTAGACCAGGCTGGCCTCTGCCTCCCAAGTGCTAGGATTAAAGGCGTGTGCCACCACGCCCGGTTTGCCACTTCTTTTTTAAAAAATTGCTTTCATTATGTGTCTATGTGTGGGGATCTGCAGATGAATGCAGGTGCCTGGGTAGGCCAGAGGCATTGGATCTCATGCAGCTGGAGTTACTGCCAGTTGTCAGCTGCACAATGTGGGTGCTGGGAACTAAATTTTAGTCCTCTGCAAGAACAGTATGCACTCTTCACTCCTGAGCCATTTCTTCAGCCCCTCATATTTCTATCTAGACATAGTAAGAACTCTCTGTCTCTGTCTCTGTCTCTGTCTCTCTCTCTCTCCCCCCTCCTTTTTTGAGACAGGGTCTCCCTGTAGCCCCAGAGGGCCTGAAACTCACTATGTAGACCAGGCTGGCCTTGAACTCAGAGATCCACCTGCCTCTGCCTCCCCAATACTGGGATTAAAAGAGTGTGCTACCACACCCGGCAAGAACATCTCTTATCTAGATCAAAGTATAATGAAGAATTTCTCCCTGCAGATGGGGGCATATAGCAGAGCAGGTAAGGGGGAAGGGCTGTTTTATTGGTTGTTGTGAGGTTGTTTTTTTTGGTTGTTGTGAGGATTAAATCATATATAATTCAACATGTCTATGTAACTTAATATGTAAAGTGCTGATAACAGCATGTAGCACAGTAGGTTCTATATAACTTCTGGTCAAAACTGTCTTTTGTTTCTGTTATAATCCTTTCGTGTTCTTGATATAAGAGTTCCATGTTGTGGTTGTTTGAATGAAAATGCCTCCCACAGGCTCCAGGTATTTGGACATTTTGCCCCTAGTTGATGGCGCTGTTTTGGGGGGCTTTGGGAGGGATGGCTGTGCAGGAGGCAGCAAGTCGCTACAGGGAGGCTCTGAGAAGATTTCCAGTCTCTCTCTACATCCCGTGCCTGCTTGAAGATGTGACTGTGCTCAGCTTTCTGCCCCTGCTCTGTCCACCTCACCATGCCTCCCACCATGAGAAACTCTCATCTGCAACCAGGAACCCTAAATTCAAATGAATTATTCTTACTATAAGTTCCCTGGGTCACAGTGTCTTATCATAGCAAGAGATAAGTTACTAAGACATTTTATGTAGTATAGAAATAGAATAAAAGCCACATCCAAATTTAAACTAAAACAAATAGAATAATTCAGAACATACTTAAATCTAAACCTGTAAACCTGTCAAACAGGCCCCTACCTGAGGCAGAATATGCTGTACGTGATGAACCCAGTTGGACAGAGATTCCACTAGGTCAGTCACTTGGATGCCTTCAAAATCAGGGTTTTCCTCATAGCTATCTCGACCACCTTCTATCTCCTCCTCTTCTTCTCCTTCCTCTTCACCAAACTGATAGAATCCTAGGGGGCTGACATGGGTTCCTGCTGAAATTCGGGCAATTTGTGCTCGTAAGTAATTGCTCTCATTTCCTGGGAAAGGTGGATAGCTTATGATGGGAGCATCAAGTCGCCCAGTGAAAAATTTCTTGATTTTTCTTGCAGTAACGATTTGTGCAGGTGTAACTGGAGGTAGCTTCACCCATGGTTGTCCCGGCTCATTGCAAACAAAATAAGTATACTTGTTGGCACCTGTTCTACTTTCTTCTCTAGGAACAGCCTGTGGGGCCTTGTACAAGGACTTGGGTAATTCATCGTCTTCATCATCGGCTTCACTTTCGCCATTGTCCCGCTCTTCAGCTACATCTTCTTCTTCCACCTCCTCTTCATCTTCACCATCACGAAATTCTACTTCAGCAACAATATAATTCATTTCCAGGCCCAAGATCTTGCCCCAGAAACGGCATTTTTGGATTGGGTGTGTGTCAACAAGTTGTTTGAAGGCAAGAAATATTCGATAAGTCTCATCTGTCCCTAAACAAACTCCAGCTTGTTCAAAATAAAAGGCTATTTCCATCACATTGGGAAGAGAGCTTTCTGCCTGGGAAAGCAAACAACATAATTGAAATTCTCCATAGGGAGATGCTTGCTTCTCTTTTGTATAAACTACTTTCTCCACTACTTCAAATGCTCTTTTGACATTAGATCATCCCTAAACTTCACTTCTTCCCTCATATTTATAAATGTAGCTTATTAAATTAATTGTAACATATTCATTGATATGATAGTTTTATGTGACTCTTAGAAAGAACGTAATTATTAATAAAAATTGAACAGTTTTTCTTATGAGAATTTTAAGTGACTAATTCTAAAATAATACATAATATAGCTTATGGAAACATACATTTAGAAAATAATGATATATGTTTATATTGGCATATTAAAAATAATTATTAAATAAATGGTTTCATTTATATGTAAGATAAATAACAATCTATATAGTAACATAACAGAAAGAATAAAAAGGGGAAATTTTTTTGGTCTTTTTTGAGACAGGGTCTCCCTGTAGCCCCAGATGGCCTGAAATTCACTATGTAGACCAGGATGGACTTGAACTCACAGAGATCCACCTGCCTCTGCCTCCCAAATTCTGGAATTGAAGGCATGTACCAGCTCTCCCAGCTAGGAAATATGTTTTGATATATTATTTATTAGTAGCATTTTTATGTATATGAGTGTATTGGCTGCATGTGTGTAGGTGCACCCGTGTTGTGCAATGCCCACAGAGGTTAGAAGAGGGCTTCAGAATCCCTGGAACTGGAGTTAAGATGGTCATTAGCTACCATGTGGGCGCTGGGAATTGAACCTGGATCATCTGCAAGAGTAGTCAGTGTTGTTAACCAGAAAGGCATCTCTCCAGCCCCAGAAACTATTTTTAAAACAAGTACTTAGCATGACCTAGACTTACAACCATAAATGTAGCTAAGTAGTTGATCTTATTTATAATTAATAACTTGGCATTTAAATAATGAAGAGAACCATAAATAATTCTATAACAAATGCAAGGAAATTAGCACATAGTACCAAGTGGACCACAGGAATTTTTAAGATGGTCAGGATACAGGAAAGGACTTAACAGAAGACGCAGAATACGTCCAAGACAGGCAGTAATTGACCCACAAGAGAGAGCAATGAAGAGCACTCAGCATTCTTATAGTGACCTGCTCTTATTTCCATTGTCCTATAAAGATCAATATAATGCCTTAAAAATCATTCAAGACCTTTATTAACAGGTGCTTGGAGTTTGGGGACTTTTTTTGAAAAAAAAAATTCAAGTTGTAAATATTTGTTACAAATTAAAAATGAAGTTCTTAAAAACCTCAACTTGATCAGATATGAAACCTTTAAAGGTATATTGAGAAAATTAGGTGGGCATGGTGGTGCACGCCTTTAATCCCAGCACTCAGGAAGCAGAGGCAGGTGGCTCTCTGTGGGTTCAAGGCCAGCCTGGTCTATATACCGAGTTCCAGGACAGCTGTGGCTACAGGGAGACCCTGTCTCAAAAAGTCACAAAAAAAGGTACAGGCTTTTAAAAACATGTGTCATTGGCAAAAAGAGATATCTTAGTAAAAATACTAAAAACTCCATGCTGCATGGACAATGCAGATGGTTCTAGTATATCCGGTTAACAGGAGAAATCAAGCATTTAAGGTCTTCGGCTCCAGTCTTTTGTTCACTTTTCGTTGCTGAATTTCTTGTTCATTTCTTCTTGTTGGATGACTAAACTGAGTGATGGTACAGATGGCAAGCCAGCATTTATTCAGCACCGCCCTGCTTATCCTCCTCTCTGACATAAGATGGCCAAACTTTCCTTGGCATGCAAATTACCACTTGCTTGATCCTATTCAGCTTTCTAGAACTCTGTCATCCTTTTAATGAGCCTTGAATGTTGGTATTCTCAAAATTGTGTTTTTAGTCATCGTATCAATCAGTGTCTTAAGCTGGGAAGGGTTTTTCCCTCCCCACTCAAATTTAAATCATCTTTCATGATTTATTATTATTATTATTATTATTCTTTCCCTCTGATTTTGATTTCCTGTAGTCATCACCTGGTAATCTCCTACTTATCCTTTACAATCCACAGGAAATATCATCTCCATCATAAAGCCTTCTTTAAATCCAAAGTAGAATTAGTTCCATTCTGACACTGTAGCCTTCTGACAAACCAACATAAAAATGTGACGTATTGCATTCTGAATATATGTCAGCTCCCTTAGGCACATCACCTCTTCCCTCTGCTTTTTGACATGTGAACCTTTTAATCACTTGCTCTAAGTAATACAACTACTAAGTGATTAAGCTAGGATTCTACCTCATATCTAACTCCAAAACATCTTCTACCGCTTCCCCTTTCATACAAAGTTAGCTCTATTACAGCAATCAAAAGGCATTCCATTTTTTGTCTTTCTTACTAGACTAAGCAATTTACAGTCAGAATTGTTTTATTTTCACACTAATTTCCTAGCGCCTGGCATGGATCAGGTAAGTAACAAGAGTTAACAAATGACTGGGTGAGTGACATTCGAGTCTGGAACACAGGTGCCACAGAGCACATAGCTCCCTGTTCTCCCTGTCCACTCTGTAGTGGAGGGTCACAGAACAGATTGCTAGAGGTGGTTCTCTCCTTCCACCATGTGGGTCCTGGGCATTGAACTCAGGTCTTTAGGACTGGAAGCTGGAGCCTTTATCTGCTGAACCATCTTACTGGGCCCTGAGATGCAGCTTCTCATCTTCCCACAGTGACTCTGCTCTCTCATGTTTCAAAGCTGTACCTATGCTTTATTGGAAAAGTCTTGGACTATGGCCAAGGGGTGCAGGCTCTAGTACCAAAACTTAGCCTACCACATACTCAGTCTATAGTGTGTCAGCCAGGCGTGGTAGTGCAATCCTTTGATCCCAGCACTTGGAAGGCAGAGCAGGCAGATCTCTGTGAGATGGAGGCCAGCTTGGTCTATTTAATGAGTTCCAGGCCAACTGGGTCTAAAGGGAGACACTGCCTTAAAAGGCAAAAAATAAAAATAAATAAAATAGGGTCTCACTATGTAATTGTTGCCAGCCTGGAACTTGCTACATAGACTAGGCTAGCCTCAAATTCACAGAGATCCACCTGCCTCTGTCTCCTGAGTGTTGAGATTAAAGCCATGTGCCACCATACCTGTCCGTGCTTTACAAGACTGTCAGTGCATCAGGTTTGTTCATAGTGCCACCACCACACTGTACTATGATCGTATGGTGGCTTTTATATCAGCAAGTGGTGTTAATTCATTATAATTTCACAGGACCATTATCATAGATGAAGTCTGTCATTTTCTAGAGTGTCATTATTTGCTGCATAATTATATCTGACATTCATTCATTATTCAATGGGTATTTAATATTTGTAAACACAAATCTGTACCAGGAAACTTGGACAATTAGAAATATGAAGAAAACATTTTCTCTGATAGCAAGAAGCTTAGCCCACAGTCATATTATAAAATCTAAGCCTTGTAAAATGTGAAAAAAGTTCAGAAACCCCAATACCAGGAAATGAGGGCTGAGAAATGAACTTGAGTTAGAAAAAGATTTGGGAGACTTAAGAAGAATAAGATGTAAATACTATTTACAGAACTGTAAAAAGAAGTTGGTATGATCACAAAGCCAGAGCCCACTCATCCCTGGGATTACAGAACTCATTCGCAGTATTAATAGGTATTGTAGTGACTTACTATTTCATCTTCCAGTTCTGGATCAGCTCCTTCCAAATGTCCTTGGAGAAAAAGGGCCTTTTGCCTCTCTGCCATTTCATATTCTGGAAGCATTTCATTTTCATTTTTGAGTGTATCTAATTTTTTATTAAAATGTGCCATTTTCACATCTTGGCTAATATTTTCAATGATGTCAACAGCATCTTCAGGTCGCTCATCTAATATCTTGGTCAATACATTAGAAAGATGATCATATCTACCCAAACAGAAAATTCTTGATAGCATACAATCAAGATAATTTAAAACTAAGTTGCAGTTCAGGGATGTTCAGAAACCTGAAATCTTTTTTTTTTTTTTTTTTTTTTTTTCTTTCGAGACAGGGTCTCCCTGTAGCCCCAGCTGTCCTGGAACTCACTCTGTAGACCAGGCTGGCCTTGAACTCACAAAGATCCTCTTGCCTCTGCCTCCCAAGTGCTAGGATTAAAGGCGTGCGCCACCACGCCCGGCTTGAAATCTTTTTTTTTAAACATGGACTGAATAAATTTTGTTTATTAAATTAAGGAATACACAAAGTTTAAAATATTTAAAATATAGTACAGTGGTCTTAAGTCAAATTGTAAGTTAAAGACATTAGAGAAATAATATTATGCTCTGATTTTGAAATATTACATGTGGTTATCTGCCATTTTCAAACACCTAGGATAAAATCCTAATAGAACAATGTTAACATCACATATCTTCTATGATTATTTTCAAATTTTCTCATCAGTCTCCTCTTCACATTAACAATTCTGAAAAAAGCTAATAATTCTTTGTAGTGTATCATTCAGCACAAAATTAATGTAGATAAGTTATTCTCATTGAGCTATTGGAAATGTTTCCATGTTAATATTCAAGATTCTTGTTTTCTTATACTGTAATAGAAATATGCCAATCATACATCACATCAAAATGCCTTCATTCTCCTCCCTTGAAACCACATCTACAGTAAAAAATTGCCCTGTGACAATGAATTATTCATGGAACAATTGGCATTAATGAAGCATTGCTATTGGACTATATGTGCATTCAAATCTGCATAAACAATTGCTATAAACTATCATCAAAATCCTTTATAAACCAGATGAAATAGATTTAGAGGAAAATCACACAAATTTTCCTGCAGAAGTTCCCTCTCAAAAAGCTTCAATAATGGCAATAAAAATGTTTCTAAAAATACAGTTAAATCTATAAAAATATCACATACTATTTCACTGAAATATAGAAAGAATTCAGGTAAATTCTTCAAAGTTCTTTTGTATAATATTCTCTCTAGGCATCCTTCTAAATGGAACAGTGTTCTGGAATTTTTAATGAATTGTTTATTACTAAAAAGATGTGAGGTCTGGAAATATTTGTTTGCCATTTAATTCTTAAATAAAGACACTTCTAATTCATATACTTTAGGATTTTCCAAGTTGTATACATGCCAAACATTTTCATACATCCAAATGTGATATCTCTTAGTGAAGTTTTGACACATCTTAGATATTTGTGTTGTTAACCCACACTGTGAAGTGTTTAACAGTGAATAAATATGATTTTAAGGACACATAATTCTGTGAGACTCCAGCTCAGTATGAAATTTATGATGTGCTATAAAAGATATAAGCTAAATGGAATTATGGCTAAAATTACTTTAGAGTTAGAATTTATTGAAATTTAGGATTCTGTGATATTTGACAGGATTGGATGAACAAGAAAAACCTTTGTCAGTCTTTAAATTTCTAGTTTTTCACATTTTAAAATCGTCTCATATTGAATTAAAAATAAAAATTTATTACAGAATTTATGACTTTGTATTTCTAAAAGGTTCTTCAGTAAACTATGCAGTTTTCTAAAATTTAAGTGTTTATTAAATATTTCAACATGATTCTTGGATTTAGTATTTTCCCTCTCATATAGATTCTGTATTGTTCTCTATGGAATGAGTCCAGCATTTGCCAAATTTGTAAAATTTTAAACTGATTCTCCAGTAATGGTTATTTCTACCATCCCTTATGGATCCTATTCCATAATTTTCATTAATAAATTCCCCTAAAGTGATATGGATATCTAAATTGTTAGAGAAAAACATAAAATAAGATATACAGTATATATTAGTTATATTTTTCACATTTCATTTCTGAAATTGAGATTTCTTGTTTTTTATACTGTGATCATTTTTACTTTCCTTTTAATTTATTTTCTAATCTCACCTTCTGCCTCCATCAAATACAATTTGATATCTAAATAGAAATGATTCTGTCTTTAATGTCTAGTTTCTTTCCATCTTATTTGCAAAGATTTTGTTTTTATTTTAAATTATGTGTATGCATGTATATCTGTGAGTGGGTATGTGCATACAAGTGCCTGTGGCTACCAGAATGCACAAGATCCTCTGGAGGTGGAGTTACATGTGGTTGTTAGCTTCCCGATGTGAGGGTTGGGAACCAGACTTGGAATCTCTGAAAGAGCAGTACAGATCTTTTAACTGCTGAGCTGTCACTCCAGCTCCTACATCTTATTGTTAAGTAAACAATTTGCTTCAGTATTTTTTAAATTTTATTTATTTTTAAATTTTATATTATTATTATTATTATTATTATTATTATTATTATTATTATATTTTTTTGGTCTTTTCGAGACAGGGTCTCCATGTAGCCCCAGCTGTCCTGGAACTCACTCTGTAGACCAGGCTGGCGTTGAACTCACAAAGATCCGCCTGCCTCTGCCTCCCAAGTGCTAGGATTAAAGGCGTGCGCCACCACGCCCGGCTATTTTTTATTTTTTTTTTTTATGTGTATGAGTGTACTGTCTGCATGTAGGTTGGTGCACCCGTGTCGTGCAATGCCGCAGAGGTCAGAAGAGGGCGACGTCGGATTCCCCTGGAACTGGAGTTAAAGACGGTTCTTAGCCACCATGTGGATGCTGGGAATTGAACCCGGGGCCTCTGGAAGAGCAGTCGGTGCTCTTAACCGCTGAGCCATCTCTCCAGCCCCTGCTTCAGTACTTTTTATGCCTACAAAGAGTGCATTTCATATTACAGTCTACTTGTACACAAAGACAGGAGTCATCAAATCTACTCACTCCTTAAATGAGGTGATTCTAATACTTTGTACTGTTCTATTTCACAAATAAATTACCGAGACTGCTTCTATCCTCTCATAGTTCATTACATTTTCTGCATAACTGATAGCTTATATTTTCAAATATCAGGCTTACCTTGTAGATATTCATTTTTGTTTTGTTTTTGTTTTTGAGGCAGGATCTCACTATGCAGCCTAAGCTGACCTTGAACTTGGCAATTCTTTTGTCTTAGCCCCTCAAGTGCTGGGATTCAGGTTCTTCAGTAAACTATGCAGTTTTCTAAAATTTAAGTGTTTATTAAGTATTTCAACATCATTCTTGCATTTAATATTTTCCATCAGATAGATTCTGTATTGTTCTCTATGGAATGAGCCCAGCATTTGCCAAATTTGTAAAATTTTAAACTGATTCTCCAGTTTAAAACCACCTACTAAGCATTTTTTTTAAACTACAGTCTCTAAAATACTTAAAAGGTAACAATATGGAAGCTTTTCATTTAACCAAGGGACAGGGCTGGAAAATAAGATTAAAGTGATATTGAATTAATATCAGTTATAATTCAGTAAAGGAGATTTTACTTTTGCTTTTGTATTTGATTTTTAAAATGGTAGAAAATTTATGATGTATAGAGTTTTAATTTTAATTTTAACAAATTTCACAAATTCATGCCTATTATTTAAACCAGGGGATTATGACAAGATATTTATCTTAGATGTTCAAATACTGTTTAATGAATAGTAGGTCATATTCTTTCAGTTTAAGCATATTCTAGTTTTAAAATCATGAATATTTTAGATTGTTATATCTTAGGTTTAGTAAAAGATTTCTTATTAAAAACTTTTTTGTAATTTTTTGTGGGCTGGAGAGATGGCCTAGCGGTTAAGAGCGCCAACTGCTCTTGCAGAGGACCCGGGTTCAATCCCCAGCACCCACATGGTGGCCGAGAACGGTCTGAAACTCCAATTCCAGGAGAACTCCAGTTCCAGGGGAATCCGACACCCTCTTCTGACCTCCGTGGCATTGCACGTCATGGGTGCACAAACTTGCATGCAGACAATACATTCATACACATACAGAAATAAAATTAAAAAAATAAAAAAAAACCTTTTTTGTTTTTTTAGACTATTCTTTTAAAAAATTTTTAAATTTTATATATTTTTTTATGTGTATGAATGTACTGTCTGCATGTAGGTTTGTGCACCCGTGTCGTGCAATGCTGTGGAGGTCAGAAGAGGGTGTCAGATTCCCCTGGAACTAGAGTTAAAGACAGTTCTCAGCCACCATGCGGGTACTGGGAATCGAACCCGGGTCCTCTGCAAGAGCAGTCGGTGCTCTTAACCAATAGGCCACCTCTCCAGCCCTAAAACTTTTTGATTTGTTTATTTTTATGTGTATGTGTGTGTGTGTGTGCATGCGCATGTGTGTTTGTGTGTATGAGCACACCCATGCATTCAATGCTTGTAGAGGCCAGAAGAGAGCATTGGATCCCCTGGAACTGGAGGTCCTAGCCAGGATTTGGGTGCTGGGTACTGAACCTGGATCCTCTGGAAGAACAGTTAGTGTTCTTAATGCGCTCTAGCCCCTAGTGAAAGATTTCTTATATAGAATATTGATTTCTTGGGGCTAGAGAGATAGCTCAATGGTTAAGAGCAGTGGCTGCTCTTGCAGAGGACCCAGGTTCAATCCCCAGCACCTATATAGCAGCTGACAACCATCTGTAACTCCATTTCTAGGGGATCTGACTCCCTCTTCTGACCTCCATGGGGCCTGTATGACATGAGTGCACTTACATAGGCAATACACTCAAAAAAATAATAAAAAATTTAAAATATTGAATTCTTTATCTATTATTGATTAGACTTTAAAACAATTATATATGTATATATTTTTGGTCTTTTTGAGACAGGGTCTCCCTGTAGCTCTAGCTGCCCTGGAACTCACTATGTACACCAGGCTGTCCTTGAACTCACAGAGATCTGCCTGCCTCTGCCTTCCAAGTGCTGAGATTAAAGGTGTGTGCCAACATGCCCAGCAACAATTATATATTTCTTACGGCCTAGTAGTAAATGTGTGCATTTTCACATTAAAAAAAAGATTATTTAATTTTAATTACGTGTATGTGTGTGCCTCTATGTGGGTGTTGGGTGTAGGTTTGTGCATGTGCTAATGTAGATGGCTTTAGGGTCTAGAAAAGGGCGTTGGGTCTCCTGGAGCTGGGAACCTAATGTGGGTTCTCTGGAACAGCAAGAAGTCTTTGTAACCACTGAGTTACCTCTCCAGTCCACTTTTTAAAAAAGGAGATTTTATTTTTAATTATGTGCATGTGTGCGTGTAGGGATGTGCATGTGAGCACTGGTGCTCAAGGGGGGGCAGAAGCATTGGATCCCCTGGAGCCGGAGTTCATTTTCCACATTTCTTATTCAGTAGACACTCTAACAAAACAGGAGGCACCTCAGCAGATTATGATGAGGTCTGAAGCAGATTCAGGAGATGTGGGTGACAATCCCTGCTGCTATTTGCTGATTCATTCAGTTTTACTGTATAATCACCACTGTCCTAGGAGATAAATACACAGTGGTGTACAAAACCCACATGGACCCTGTATTTTGGGGCTTGCAGTCTCCAACGGGAGAGCCAGACATCAAAATGTAAGTCCATAAGTATTTGTAACATTTTAAATTAAGTTTAAATTTAAATTTAAATTAAGTTTAAGTTAAAGGCATTAAGTACTATGAAAGGAAAGAATATGCTATTGTGATAGAGTTCTGTGGAAACTGAATTTTGAAGGGTCATCCCCAGGACCCAAAAGACATAGGATATAAGCGGTAGAACTTCAGTGCTCCAACCAGGGCAGTTTTTGGAAAACCAAAATGAGTGTTGACCCCAGCACTGGTCTGGAAGGGATCTCAAAGTCAAGCCACATAAGTCCCAAATGCTTAGATGAAGAGCGCACACTACTACTGTAGACACATATTTTATAAGCATCCTGGATAGATACTTAGACTTTACTATTATGTGATCTCTTCTGAGCCCAAGACTTAAAAAAAAAGTATTTCTGTGTGAGTACGGTCTTCAAAGACACTAGAACAATTCTTACTCATGCCCAGGTTTGAGTGCCTTGATACAGAATTATGTCCATAACTTTCCTTTTTCAAATAAAATCTTTTCAAATTATATTATCTTTCGCCCCAATAAACTTTCAGAGAGAAACTCAGCTCACTATGTCCCACCCGGCCCTTTACTTTGCCAAACTCTCCTTTTGCTCTGTAATACTTACAGATTTAAGCCTGATTTGCTGCTGGTAATCAGCAGGTACGCCTTCGCGTTTTGAATGGCCACCTCAAGCATGCTGGGGGCTGCTCCATTGGTCCCAGACTCAGGCTGGTCCATATCACAATTACTGTCCGAATCTTCCTTCTGAAAAAGGTCAAATCTAAGCCCTCTTTGTTTGGAGCTGTCATGGCTGGCATCTGTTGGCTCACATACAACAGGCTGGGGTGGCTGGGACTCTGGGAGGGTGTTTTCCTTTCTTTGGCTTGTGTGGTAAGGTGCTGATCTTCTTTCATCAGAAGACTGTTCCCAATGATCTGAATGAGGTGTCCCAGAGCCAGGGATCTCGAGAGTAGTCCTGTCTGCCTGGGATAGAACCACAAAGTCATGCCTCGATGGAGTCAGGGGAGGAGTGGAATGGCACTCCTGAGGAGGAGTGCAAGGAGGTCCTGCGACGTCTTCTAGAGATAGACTGACTCTGGACTGGTGGCTCAGAAGGGGGCTGCTCGTGGGTTGGGGTCCAGTGTCTGCCTTCTGCTCCTCTTCCAAGTCCTTAGGTGACTGGGGATCAGGCTGCTGGAGAGAAGTTGCTGACTTTCCTTCCCATGGCCTTTCTGCTTCCTCCAGCTCTTTGTTTTCTTTTTGTTGCTTCAGAGAGTTCGCTGTTTCCATTGGATGGAATCAAGAAATAGAAAGTTCTAGTCGAAGGGAGCGTGAAGATATGGAAGAAGGCAACGCAGAGTAGTCGCTTTGTTGAGATCTTCCAAGCAATTTCTGGGTCCGAGTGGCTCTGTAAGCCTCAGCGTCCTGTCCTATCTCCATAGCAACCCCAGGCTAGGCTTCCTCAGAAAAAAACTTGGAGCTGGTTGCTAGGATTTTAGGGAGGAGACCGAGAAAGAAGAAAACTCTAGATTTAACATGATTTGGTGGAGTGCCTGTCCCTCTTTCGAACTCAACCAATCCGAACAGGATTCTTTCAGCTTTTGTTTGGAAACCCGAGAACTCCGAGCCCTGCACCTAGAACACAAAGTGGGAGAATCCCTGTCCTGGGACTGGAAGACTTTTGGGTCTGAGCGCTTGACTAGGTTATGTTATGTGAGAGCCCCGCACTACTGGAGACAATTCTCTCTGAGAGAGAGAGAGAGAGAGAGAGAGAGAGAGAGAGAGAGAGAGAGAGAGAGAGAGAGAGAGAGAGAGAGAAGGGAGAGGAGGAGGGAGAAGGAGAGAGATTTAAAATAATCTTGCAGGGTCCCACCGCCTCTCCTCCTGTAGGTATCCCAACTTAGAGGCAAGGAGCCCTTACCCTTTGTGGGGCCTTGGATCCCCTGGCCAACATCCACCCGGCAGAACAATCCATTGCTGATGTCAGAGCTCCCGCATCAATACACTTTGCCTGAGTGCACAGCCCCAGGACCTCAGCATTACATTTGGTTCTGAACAGAGAGCAATCCCTTCCACAGTTCCCATGTCTAGCAGTCAATCAAAGAAAGCAGTTCTACCGGTTTTACAAGAGATCACCTCTACAATAGTTGTCTCCAATTTACAGTTGGGGAACGACCTCATCATCGTCATATTTCTCCTTGTTCTATGGGGGGGAAGGCAAGAAAGTCTCTCATATCAGAACCTTTGTGGCACCTAGAAGGTAAGTTTCACCAGGACTCACCACAACTAGTTGTCACATGTAGGATCCACAGAGGGGCCCGACGTTCATGGCAATCTGAGGCCCCTCCTCCCCTGAATGTTCAGACGGGTCAGCCCCTCCGTCGCCACCCCTTGGTACATCCCACTCCATGCAAACCCGCATCCCCTCCTTCTCAGCCGTTAAGTTGGTGACGTTTTGTCCCGTTGGAACAAACAAATCCCTTCCCATAGTTAGTTCCAAGACCCGAATTGCAAGGGTTTGACGAAAAGGCTTCATGTCTTTCCGTATCCCCCCCACCCGCCCCCTCCTCTCAGCGTATGAGTCTCCTGAAGACAGCTGCACCATACATGACTATAGGGTGGAGTCAAGGCACAGACCTCATCAAATTCACCCATGCTGCCTTGGGTGACTATATACGATTAACTTGGGAAGCAAACTTAACTTTTACGTTAAATCACCTTAAAGAGAATGCTACAAGGTGACACTGTACAACAGAGAAATTATAGAGAACATTTGTATGTGTCAATCCCAAAGTTCTTGCTCCACAGATTTTATGTAAAGCAAATGTGGGCAACAGCGAATTATATCTCCACTTAATTCAGATGCATTACCATTTTTATCGGATTCTGTAAACCAATGTTGTTTAATATACACACGTTCACTTTTACTAAGTCCTAAAACACCATGTGTCCTGTAGACAGTGTCCAGGCGAAACTGGGTACTTGCTGAGCTCACGTCACTTAAACATGCCCCAATCGAATATACACCCGTGTCCCTCTCCCACCCATCCCCCCTTTCCAATTCACCATTTCAGTCCATTTTCTGATGCAGTCTTTCTGTAGTTCTTTTACTATGGACCCTGCTGCCGAAGACCTGACGTTAACATGGGAGGGATGTATTGAGACCACACATGCAAGTGTACAGATGGCCTCTGGAATGCCAGAGAGTGTTACCAAAGGCCACTAAACCAATAAAGCAAATATGGGTCTCCCTGAGTCAAGCAAGACTCCACCGTCAGCACCAGCTACACCTCACCTGCCTGGAAATACTGTGCAGCAGAGGCAGCCATGTGCCTGTATATCCCAAATCTAATTGGCTATTGGCTCTCCCCTTGGAGAAATAACCCATGGCTGATGCCACAAGCTTACATCCTCTACAGGTTAGGAGATGTTATAAGCCACAGTAAGACCCTGTCATATTTAACAGGGGGGAAAATTGTAATTCATGGATTAACATATCCAAACATGTGTCTATGCTAAAGTAACCTACCATAACTATTAGTGCTGCTTAAATACCTATATATCTAATTGCTTGTTCTTCATTAGTAGGATCGAAAGGTTATTCCTGGACAAACTGTCAGCCCATGAAAGGAAACAGCCAGAATTGACCAGAGTCCAAGTCAACAGCTCCAGAGAGAGTGGACTGTTTTACCTCTCATCCACCTGTGCCCCTTTTCTAAGCCTAGGGAACAACCTGCGGAAGAGGGGGCGTGGTAGAATGTAAGGGCTGCGATTGGGGTGAATGGTGAAACTACAGCAATGTAGTCTGGACACTCATTTGATCAACTTGATTGAACAAACAACCTGTCACCCCCCACTGGATGGTGGGGCTGTAGGTGTTTGGGCACAACAGCCTGCAGATAGGTTTTGCATGAAGGATGCTTGTACTCATGGATTATCACTTATAGCTAAAAAAAAAAAAAAAAAAAAAAACTGAGAGAAAGATGCAGGACAGTTATGGCAGAATGCATGATCTGGGATGGGGTGGGGGGGGGGGGGGGAGGGAAAGGGAAATAAGCCTGAACTGAATTGGAAAAAATGTATGAAATGCACAAAGCATCAATAAAAACTAATTTAAAAAAAAATTAAAAAAAATAAAATAATCTTGCAGTTCAGGTGACAAAGAGATACCATTTCATGGACTAGGAGAACCAGAGAGTTCATACTTAGAGTACAGAAATGTCTCACCGAGCCAACCAACCAACCAATCAACTCTTGAGAATTTTTATTTTAAAGAAGAACCAAGTCTCAGTTTTGATCTTTTCTCCTTTATGTAGAATCTGCCTGAAGAGTAGGCAGAAAAAATTATCTTCGAGAAAAAGACAATTCAGAAAGTTACCTTCCATAAGTAGCCTCACTTGTTTTCTACTAATTGAACTTCAAATTAATTCTGAGGTTATAATGACATAGTAATAAATCTTTATTTGATAATATATGCGAGTTCATACTTTTGCAATTATTTACAGCCAATTTTGACTCTGAATTTATAGATGCTGTTTCCAACATGAAAAAGGATGGGACCATATCTGGCCTTGGCTATAAATTATAAGTTAATTAAAATCTTTAGTATTAATTTATTCTGTATTTTTATTTTAATATAAACTGATTAATGTGTGATATTTGACAGTTCACATTAATACAACTTTCATTTCATAAGATGTTAGTGATATTATTTTGAACCATTAAAAATTTGACAAAATCGGGGGCTGGAGAGATAGCCTAGCAGTTAAGAGTGCCAACTGCTCTTGCAGAGGACCCGGGTTCGATCCCCAGCACCCACATGGCGGCTGAGAACCGTCTGTAACTCCAATTCCAGGAGAACTCCAGTTCCAGGGGAATCCGACACCCTCTTCTGACCTCCGCGGCATTGCACAACACAGGTTCACAAACCTACATGCAGACAATACATTCATACACATAGAAAATAAATTAATTATAAAAAATTGACAAAATCTGCAGCTTTTCCCCCCTTCCCAATATACATGTCTATAGACTTAGAAATGTATTTATTTCTGCTGGTCCAGGGACTCCTTAGAGTCAGATCCCCATTCCAGATTTATAGTCTTTATAATTCTAAAAAGCAAAATGAAAGGTTAAGAAAAATTAGAGCTTTAAACTGGTTTTAAAAAATATTTTATTTATTATTCTTATTTTTGTGTTTGAGTGCTTTGCCTGCTTGTGTGTAAGTGCACCAATGTTATGAAATGCCTGCCACAGGTGGAGGAAGGCATTGGAGTCCCTGTAACTGGAGTTATAGATGGTTGTTAGATGCCATGTAGGTGCTGAGAACTGAACCTGGGTCCTCTGCAAGAGCAGCCAGTGCTCTTTAACTATCCAGCCATCTCTCCAGCTCCCAAATTGGGTGTTTTTTTGTGTGTGTGTAACAAGTAAAAGATTTGTATTAAATGTCTTTTCTCCTTCATGAGTCCTTTATTTTGTCCATTGCATATGATGAGATATCAGTGGAAACTTTTTTTTTCTAGAAAAAAAGGCAGAACATTAGTACCAGTGAAAGGAAAAATGGAGAAACACATATGGAACTTGCTTATCTTTCCCAATTAGTAGGTTAGAAAGCAGAAAGAAACAATACAAGAAAAATACTATTATAGTTCCTGCTTCAGCATAGAGCCCTGCCAGGGGTGTCCAACTTGCAGATAGTGGACTACACGCATCCCAGGAGAGCTATGAATGAGGCCTAATGCAATTAATGTGTTTGCCATTTTTTTGTAACTTAATTGCATGGACTTTATAGGTGATGTCATGTCACAATGTCAAAAAGTTGGACATGTCTGGATCATGACTAAATAATCCTGGAGGAGTATCTTATTGTTTTCAGGGTAAAGACCAAAGTTCTTAGCCAGCTTACCATTCCAGCTTCACAGTAAGCCATTGTCCACAATACTTGTCTCATAAAATATTTGAGAAATATTCCCTCCTCTTCCATATTCTAGCATAGATTATGTACAAGTGACAGCATTTAAAACTATTTTAATTTATTATTTTTATTTTATGTGTATGAGTGTATTGCCTGCATGTATGTAAATGCACCTGTGCAATGCCCATGGAGGTCAGAAGAGGGTGTGGGGTTTTGGGTCCCCTGGAAATGGAGCTAAGGATGGCTGTTAACTGCCATGTGGGTGCCTGGAACTGAACTCAGTTCCTCTGCAAGCCTAAACCAACAGGGTCAAGTGACAATGGATTGAAACTTTTGAACCATTCGACTATTCTTTCCTGTTACCAGATTTTCTCAGTTTATTTTTCCTAAACAATGGAAAGCTAATGAATACCTTACTAGGCTCTAATCTCAAATCACTGTTCTAGAGCAAGCTCTTAACACATGAACCCCTTGGGGATAGACCATATCCAGACCATTGTAGAAAAAGTCTCTCCCAGAGATTCAAGAGAACACAGCCCTGATGGCGACATCTTTAGGAGTCACTCTGTAACCTTAGCACAACCCCTCTCCTGATATTCCTAATAGTCTAGAGGCCTGCTTCTGTAGCTTTTGAAATCTGGGGTCAATTATTGATTATTAAATACTCAGTTATTGATTATTTAAGACTCAGTAACTTCAATCCTCTCTGGGAACCTGTCCTTTACTCCTTGCTCGAACTCATGTTCTACATTTTCCCATCTCCTGAAGTCCCTTGAAATGTACTTTCAGTTTTCAACAAATAACCTGTAACACCATCCCTTGCTTAACTCTGGGAACTGTACTTTACCATATTGTAGTAAACTTGTCTCTTCCTTGTGAGGAGGCCCTGTTTCAAAACAAAACAAGTCAAGTGGTTCATGGCTTTAATTCCAATACTTGGGAGGCAGAAACAGGTGGCTCTCTGTGAGGTCAAGGCCAGCTTACTACATAGCGAGTTCTAGGCCAACTAGGGATATAGGTAGACCCTGTCTCAAAAAAAAAAAGAGCTGCAAAAATTGAACATTTAAACTTCAAATCATCCCATAAACAAAAAGGCAAATGAAATGAACAGTTTTGAGGTGAATAAATAAAAATATCCCATAAACATTCTAAAAATGTTCAGCCCATAGAACTGTGTTGAGACTTGGTCTCACTCCAGTCAAAATGGCCATCATCTAGAAAACAAATAACAAATGCTGGCAATCATGTGCTGAAAAACAATCCCTTACTCACTGTTGATAGGAATGTATACCAGTACACCCTCTACAGAAATCAATGTGGAAGTTTCTGTAAAAGCAAAAAATGAAGCTAACATATGACCCAACTATACTGTTGGTGCATGCCTGGAGGACTCTTAAGTCAACACACCATAGAGGTTACTTGCCCAGCCATTTTTATAGCTGCATTTTTCACAATAGCCAGAAAATAAAATCAGGCAAAGGATCTATCAACAGATGATTAGAACTGACTTACTAGGTAAGATAGGGCCACTGATGCAATAGTGGTATAACTGGTTGAAGAATAAGCTATCACTTTCAGATTGGATTTCTGGCCTCTTCCATAGAAATGGTTAAAAGCCTAATCAAGCTACTCTGTGTTTTCTGAACTGAATCAGTGCTCCTGCCTTGGCCCCTCAACCCCTAAAAACGTATGCCTGCTCCAAGTTCATCTCTTCCCATTCCTTGGTCAGGAGCACCTCTCAGCTACTGACTCGACCACTGTCTGCAGTGGTGATGAACTGACTAGAGACACTGATAGAGGACAGCCTCAGTAATTTGCTCATTCTGTGTCCCCTAACTTCATTCATCCCTAGCTGCAGCTACCAAACTAGTGACATTTCAAGGGACATCAGCACCGCAGCCTAGTTCATTCATGATGGGGCTGCTGAAGTTGGGGTGGCTGGACCTGGGGCTGGAATTGGGAGTGTTTTGGGGAGCCTCATCATTGGTTATGTCAGGGACACTTCTCTGAAGCCAAGTTTTTCTATGTGATTCTGGCCCTTCTCTCAGAGGCTCTTTGACAAACGGTGACCTTTCTCATTCTTTTCACCATGAGAAGCAGCTGCCTCCACCTCCCATAGTTCTTTCCCTATGTCTCATCTGTCCTGAATGTTCCTGTAAAAACTAAAAATGAAACTGCATTAGACTCAATTATACTCTTCATACGTACCTGAAGGATTTTAAGTCAAATATCATGGAGATGCCTGTAAACCCATTTATAGATCTGTACTTTTCACAATAGCCAGGAAATGAAATCAATTAAGAAATCTATCAGCAGAAAATTGGAACTGACCCACTAGGCAAGATAGACCCCACTGTGGTATGATTGAGTGGAAAGCAGTCACTTTCTGATTGAATTTCAACCCCCCTTAAGAAGAATAAAAAACCTAGTCAATGTATCTTTACAGGGATCTGGGGAAAGTGTTTTGCTCAGGGTTTGACAGAGAGAAAACAAATAATACTGTATTAAGAAGGTGAAAAAAATCCTAGTCAAAAGCCTATGGGAAGTCACAGGTCCTAGGGGAAACTACTCCTGTTGGTTTGCTAAATGTACACAAAGACAAGCTTCCTTCTACAATTTATTTTCAGAACCATAGGCTTTACTGATGCTCCCAACCTTGGACAGAGAAACTTCCCTTTGCAGTGGGTAGGAGTTAATGCAGAGATGAATAACTGCTCAAAGTGCCAAGAAGTGACTGATGAAGAGGTGATTACTGAGTGCTTAGCCTAAACAGGACCATTAGATCACCCCTAGATCTAGGGAACACTGAGGAAAAGGGGCAGAAAGACTGTAAGAGCCAGAGGATGGAGAGGAATGCTCTAAAAAAAGGCTGTCTTCTGTGTTAGAGATGGCCAGTGCAAGCACAAACACGCAGCAGTTGAAGTTGGCTAAACAAGATCTGCATGAAATTGGGCCCCTCAGCATTCCACACTGGATCAAAGAGGGGCTCATGAGGCTCCACCCTCCTTAAGAAGAGAAGCCATTGACAGTTAATAGTTTCCATGGAGGGGAAGGGTGGTAATATCTTCAGTGATGCATCCACTGGTTAGTTGCCCCCCGCTCCTGTAAATAAGCTGCTACCCATGCTCATTCAAGCATTTATGATTAAACTCTCAGTGTGTATGTGTGTGTGTGTGTGTGTGTGTGTAGTCAAGTAGGAGGAGGGGAGAGGGAAGGAGAAAGAAATCAGCAAGTGTGGGAAGAAGATAAAAGAGAATAAATAAGGGTAAATATCACTAGACATTGTATATGTGTATGAAGTCGTCAAAAATGATGTTAAACTTAAATAAGAAAAGGGTTTAAAATAAAAAAATTTAAAACAATGATCAAATAGATGAAAGGTTATATATATACATATATACACACGATTAAATTTTGTACAATCATGAAGAAAAAATAATGCCATATGTAGGAAAACAGAGGCTTGTCTATTATATGTGTGTATACATCACAAAGCTAGAATGATCATAAGAAGGCATTAAGGGATCTTAGGAAAGGTGTGAGGGCTGGAGAGATGGCCTAACGGTTAAGAGCGCCAACCACTCTTGCAGAGGACCCGGGTTCGATCCCCAGCACCCACATGGCGGCCGAGAACCGTCTGAAACTCCAATTCCAGGAGAACTCCAATTCCAGGGGAATTCCAGACCCTCTTCTGACCTCCGCGGCATTGCACCACACGGGTGCACAGACATGCATGCAGACAGTACATTCATACACATACAGAAATAAATAAAAATTAAAAAAAAGGAAAGGTGTGAAATGAAAACAGTAATGGAAGATATGTAATAAAATAGAAGGGGATGAACTATAGGAAGAGAGGCAACCACATGTTCCTTTCCATTTTCCTGGCTCTTGTGGTTATATCCAGATACAAACTTACTTCTAACTATTTGGAGCTAAGCTCTACAAAGTTGCTTGTTTATCTGAGTTTGTGTTACTTCATTTATTATTAATGCTTTCTATTTCTACCCATTTACCTTCAAATTCCTGATTTGTTTCCACCATTATGCATGTATGTTGTTGTGGCAATATGTTGCTTTTATAACTATAGTTCTGTAATATAGTTTGAAATATGACATTGTAATCTCCCAGCATTGTTCTTTATGGCTAGCTGGAGTCTTTTCTGTTCCATGTGAATTTTAGTTGTTTTTTTCTGTTTTTGTGAAGAATGTCATGTGAATTTTGATTGGAATTGCATTGAATCTATACATTGCTATTGGTAAGATGATCATTTCACATTAACTCTACCAAGCTATGAGCATGAAAGATCTTTCCATTTCCTTGTGTCTTTCTAAATCTCTTTCTTCAAAGATGAGTTTTCATTGTAGAGATCTCTAATGTCTTTGCTTAGGTTTAGTCCTACCTAGTTTTTGAGGCTATTGTGAATGGGAGTTTTCCTTGACCCTTTCTCTTCATTGCTTATTATTGGTGTATGGAAAGACTAGTGACTTTTGTAAATTTACTTCGTATCCTGCCTTTTCATCATTTCTTGAAGTTTTCTGGTGGAATCTTGGGGATCACCTATGTATAATATCATACAGGGTCTCCTTGTAGCTCCAGCTGGTTTGGAACTCACAGCGATCCCCTTGCCTCTGCCTACTCTCTCACAGTGCCAGGGAGACTGTGCAACTATGTCTGGAAATTTTTTCTTTTTTTCTTTTTTCTTTTTGTCTTTTGAGACAGGTTCTTCCTTTAGTCCCAGCTGGCCTGGAGCTTGCTATGTAGACCAGGCTGGCCTTGAACCCACAGAGATCCACCTGCCTCTGCCTACGGAGTGCTGGGATTAAAGGTGTGCACCACCACCACGCCTGGTAGAATTTTGTTTCTTAATTCATTTAATTAACCTGTGTCTTTTATTTTTTTTTAATTTTATTTATTTCTGTATGTCTATGAATGTACTGTCTGCATGCAAGTTTGTTCACCCGTGTCGTGCAATGCCGCGGAGGTCAGAAGAGGGTGTCGGATTCCCCTGGAACTGGAGTTCTCCTGGAATTGGAGTTTCAGACAGCTCTCGGCCGCCATGTGGGTGCTGGGGATCGAACCTGGGTCCTCTGCAAGAGCGTCGGCACTCCTAACCGCTAGGCCATCTCTCCAGCCCCAACCTGTGTCTTTTGACTCAAGAGTTGAGGCCATTGATATTTCAAGTTATTATTAAAAGATATATATTTTCATTTCCATAATTATGACCTTTTGTTTTCTTCATGTAGCCTCCTTGGTATGAGCACTCCCTTCATCACTCTCTGTAGGGCTGTACTGGTGGACATGAATTCTTTCAGACTATTTGTGCATTAATTCTTTCAGACTATGCTGTGGATAGCTTTTCTTTTTTCTTTGGCTGTGTTAGACAGTTTTGGTGGGGAAAGTATTCTGGGTTGGCATCTATGATCATTGAGCACTGGGAATACTTTGCTCCAGGATCTTCTGGCTTTTATAGTTTGTATTGAAAATTCAGCTGTAATTATCGATGGCCTTTCCTTTATATATAACTTGTTGTTTTTCTCTTGAAATTTTTGGTATCTGCTCTTTGTTCTATACATTTAGATTTTTTACTATCTATTTAGTGTTCTGTGTGCTTTTTTTTCTATTACTTCTTTTTTTTTTTTCATTTTTTAACAATAAGTGATAATTTATGAGTACAAGCATCCTTCATGTAAAACCATTTTGCAAACAGTTGTGCCCAAACCCACACAGACCAAGGCTCCCACCATCCAGCTGGGGGGGCTTGTATGTACAATCAAGTTGATCAAATAAATGTCCAGTCTATATTGCTGTAGTTTCTCCATTCACCCCAATCGCAGCCCTTACATTCTACCATGCCCCTCTTCCGCAGATTGTTCCCTAGCTTCTTTTATCTCTATGGATATGCCTTTCCTTAATTTAGGGAAGTTTTCCTCTATAATCTTGTGGAAGATCTGGTCAATGCCATTGATCTGAGACTTTTCTCCTTCCTCTATGAATATAATGCATAGATTTGATATTTTCATGGTATCCTACATTTTCTGTATAGTGCATTCCTCTGTTTTTAATCTTTTCATACTCTTTGCTTGAGCAGTCTAATTCTCCAAGTTTATTTTCCAAACTTGATATTCTCCATTCCATTTGATTAATTCTGCTTGTGAGACTTTCTCCTGTGTTTTCAAATTGGCGTACTGAGTTTTTCAAGTCAATCTTCATTTCACAGGAGTTTTCTAGAATGTTTCTATCTCTTTCATCAATTCACTTTTTGAATCCCAAATTGTCATTTCATTTGGCTATATATTTATAGTTTTTTAAGCTTTAGTCAGGAGTTTATTACTATCCTCTTTGAGTTCAGTATGCCGTTTGTGTGTTCTTTAAGATCCTGAATTCTTTGATCATATTTACGATTATTCTTTTGATTTCTGTGTCCTGGAGTTCCTCGGGACAGTTCTCATTGTAGAACACTTCTACATAGGACAGGTGTTATTTTGTGGGAACATATTAACTTGGTTTTTCATATTGTTTGTGTTTTTTAACTGGGACCCAGCATATGGACTTCTTTCATTGGTTGTGTGTCGGAGATGAAATTCTAGCCTGCCTTTGTTGAGTTGAAGTTTGATTCTGGTTTTGTTGTTGTAGCTATGTTGCTTTCTAATCAGTTATAAATAGTAGTTATTCTGTGCTTCGAGTTCTCACTTTTTTTTTTTTTTTTTCTTTTTGAGACAGGGTCTCCCTGTAGTCCCAGCTGGCCTGGAGCTGGTTCTGTAAATCAGGCTGGCCTTGAACTCACAGAGATAGGCCTGCCTCTGCTTCCTGAGTGCTGGGATTAAAGGCGTGTGCTGCCACACCCGGCTCAAGTTCTCCCTTTAAAATTTTTTTTATTGGAGTGACGGAATGGCTCCAGGCAGGCTAGTAGAGAGCTCTTTGGCAGCATCAATGGGTCTCATCCCAAAGCAGAAGATAGTAACAGATTGGGCAGGTTCTGATGAGTCAAGCAGGCACGTAGAGAGCTCTCTAGCTGTGTAAACAGCCTCCATATGGCCTACACATTTTAAAAACTTTTTTTTTGGTCTTTTTGAGACAGGGTCTCTCTATAGCTCTGGCTGTCCTGGAACTCACTCTGTAGACCAGGCTGGCCTTGAACTCACAGAGATCCGAGTGCTTCTGCCTCCCAAGTGCTAGGATTAAGGGCATGCACCACCCAATTTAGTGTACTGTATACCATATATATATATTATATATATAATATATATTATATATATTATATATATTATACATATATATACATATATAATTATACATATATAATTATATATATATATATATGTAATGCTAGTTGGAGAGAACAACAACAAAAGAACTGGAAAAAAACTCTGGAAAGACTCAGAAAAAGATGCAAGACATATATGGCAGAGTGCAGGAACTCGGGTGGGATAGGGGGCATGGAAAGGGAACAGACTCTAAATTCAATTGAGAAATGATGTGTGATGTATGGAAAAAGTTTAACAACGATAAAAAATAAATTAATTAAAAATGTAGAAATTAAGCATTCATAGCAGCTCACAGAAAGGTAGCCTTGAATAACCTTTCTAAGATGGAACTTTAATAGTTAAGTACAAGAATTTTAAAAATGTTTTCTCTGGACAGGCATGGTGGCACATGCCTTCAGTCCTCAATACTCAGGAGATAGAGGCAGGCGGATCTCTGTAAGTTCAAGGCAGGTCTGGTCTACATAGTGAGCTCCAGGACAGCTGGGACTGCAGGGAGAACCTGTGTCAAAAAGACAAAAAAAAAAAAANAAATGAAGCTAACATATGACCCAACTATACTGTTGGTGCATGCCTGGAGGACTCTTAAGTCAACACACCATAGAGGTTACTTGCCCAGCCATTTTTATAGCTGCATTTTTCACAATAGCCAGAAAATAAAATCAGGCAAAGATCTATCAAACAGATGATTAGGAACGACTTACTAGGTAAGAGGGCCACTGTGATGCAATAGTGGTATAACTGGTTGAAGAATAAGCTATCACTTTCAGATTGGATTTCTGGCCTCTTCCATAGAAATGGTTAAAAGCCTAATCAAGCTACTCTGTGTTTTCTGAACTGAATCAGTGCTCCTGCCTTGGCCCCTCAACCCCTAAAAACGCATGCCTGCTCCAAGTTCATCTCTTCCCATTCCTTGGTCAGGAGCACCTCTCAGCTACTGACTCGACCACTGTCTGCAGTGGTGATGAACTGACTAGAGACACTGATAGAGGACAGCCTCAGTAATTTGCTCATTCTGTGTCCCCTAACTTCATTCATCCCTAGCTGCAGCTACCAAACTAGTGACATTTCAAGGGACATCAGCACCGCAGCCTAGTTCATTCATGATGGGGCTGCTGAAGTTGGGGTGGCTGGACCTGGGGCTGGAATTGGGAGTGTTTTGGGGAGCCTCATCATTGGTTATGTCAGGGACACTTCTCTGAAGCCAAGTTTTTCTATGTGGATTCTGGCCCTTCTCTTCAGAAGGCTCTTTGACAAACGGTGACCTTTCTCATTCTTTTCACCATGAGAAGCAGCTGCCTCCACCTCCCATAGTTCTTTCCCTATGTCTCATCTGTCCTGAATGTTCCTGTAAAAACTAAAAATGAAACTGCATTAGACTCAATTATACTCTTCATACGTACCTGAAGGATTTTAAGTCAAATATCATGGAGATGCCTGTAAACCCATTTATAGATCTGTACTTTTCACAATAGCCAGAATGAAATCAATTAAGAAATCTATCAGCAGAAAATTGGAACTGACCCACTAGGCAAGATAGACCCCACTGTGGTATGATTGAGTGGAAAGCAGTCACTTTCTGATTGAATTTCAACCCCCCTTAAGAAGAATAAAAAACCTAGTCAATGTATCTTTACAGGGATCTGGGGAAAGTGTTTTGCTCAGGGTTTGACAGAGAGAAAGACAAATACATACTGTATTAAGAAGGTGAAAAAAATCCTAGTCAAAAGCCTATGGGAAGTCACAGGGCCTAGGGGGGAAACTCTCCTGTTGGTTTGCTAACTGTACACAAAGACAAGCTTCCTTCTACAATTTATTTTCAGAACCATAGGCTTTACTGATGCTCCCAACCTTGGACAGAGAAACTTCCCTTTGCAGTGGGTAGGAGTTAATGCAGAGATGAATAACTGCTCAAAGTGCCAAGAAGTGACTGATGAAGAGGTGATTACTGAGTGCTTAGCCTAAACAGGACCATTAGATCACCCCTAGATCTAGGGAACACTGAGGAAAAGGGGCGAAAGAAAAAGACTGTAAGAGCGCAGGATGGAGAGGAATGCTCTAAAAAAAGGCTGTCTTCTGTGTTAGAGATGGCCAGTGCAAGCACAAACACGCAGCAGTTGAAGTTGGCTAAACAAGATCTGCATGAAATTGGGCCCCTCAGCATTCCACACTGGATCAAAGAGGGGCTCATGAGGCTCCACCCCAGCTGTAAGAAGCGAAGCCATCTGACAGTTAATAGTTTCCAGGAGGGGAAGGTGGTACAATCTTCAGTGATGCATCACTGGTTAGTTGCCCCCCGCATCCTGTTGTAAATAAGCTGCTCCCATGCTCATTCAAGCATTTATGATTAAACTCTCATGTGTTGTTGTGTGTGTGTGTGTGTGTGTGGTGGTGTGTTGTAGTCAAGTAGGAGGAGGGGAGAGGAGGGAAGAAGAGAAATCAGCAAGTGTGGGAAGGATTAAAAGAGAAATAAATAAGGTAAACTTCACTAGACATTGTATATGTGTATGAAGTCGTCACAAAATGATGTTTAAACTTAAATAAGAAAGGTTTTAAAATTAAAAAAAAATTAAAACATGATCAAATAGATGAAAGTTCTTATATATACATATATACACACGATTAAATTTTGTACAATCATGAAGAAAAAATAATGCCATATGTAGGAAAACAGAGGCTTGTCTATTATATGTGTGTATCATACACACAAAGCTAGAATGATCATAAGAGGTCATTAAGGGATCTTAGGGAAAGGTGTGAGGGCTGGAGATTGGCCTAACGGTTAAGACGCGCCAACCACTCTTGCAGAGGACCCGGGTTCGATCCCAGCACCCCACATGGCGGCCGAGAAACCGTCTGAAACTCCCAATTCCTAGGAGAACTCCAATTCCCAGTGGGAATCTGAGACCCTCTTCTTGACCTCCGCGCATTGCACCACAGGGGCAAGACTGGCAGCAGACAGTTACATTCATACACCATACGAAAATAAATAAATTAAAAAAAAAGGAAAGGTGTGAAATGAAAACAGTAATGGAAGATATGTAATAAAATAGAAGGGGATGAACTATAGAAGAGAGGGCAACCCCATGTTTCCTTTCCTTTTTCCTGGCTCTTGTGGTTATATCCAGATACAAACTTACTTCTAAACTATTTGTAGCTAAGCTCTACAAAGTTGCTTGTTTATCTGAGTTTGTGTTACTTATTTATTATTAATGCTTTCTATTTCTACCCATTTACCTTCAAATTCCTGATTTGTTTCCACCATTATGCATGTATGTTGGGTATGTGGCAAATGTTGCTTATAACTAATAGTCTCTGAATATCGTTTTGAATATGGAATTTAATTCCCCATGCATTGCTTTTTATGGCTAGCTGGAGTCTTTTCTGTTTTCCATGTGACATTTTTAGTTGTTTTTTCTGTTTTTGTGAGAGCTGTCATGTGATTTTGTTGGAATGCATTGCATCTATACATTGCCTATGGTGGTAAGATGATCATTTCACATTAACTCTACCAAGCTATGAGCAGTTTGAAAGATCTTCCATTTCCTTGTGTCTTTCTAAATCTCTTTCTTCAAAGATGCATTTTTCTGTCTCAGAGATCTTTATGCTTTGCTTAGGTTTGTCTACCTAAGTTTTTGAGCTTATTGTGAATGGGGGTTTTCCTTGCACCATTTCTCTTCATTGCTTATTATTGGTGTATAGAAAGGACTAGTGATTTTTGATTAATTTGTAACCTTCAGTATTGAACCTATTATCTTTCTTGAAGTTTTCTGGTGGAAGTTTTTTTTTTTTTTTTTTTTTTTTTTTGAGACAGGGTTTCCCTTGTAGCTTTTTCCCCCCAAACTGGGTTCTTTGAACTCACAGCTGATCCCCTTGCCTCTGCCTACTCTCTCACAGTGCCAGGGAGACTGTGCAACATTCTGGAAATTTTCTCTTTTTTCCTTTTTTCTTTTTGTCTTTGCGACAGGTTCTTCCTTTAGTCCCAGCTGGCCTGGGCTTGCTATGTAGACCAGGCTGGCCTTGAACCCAGAGATCCACCTCGCCTCTGCCTACGGAGTGGCTGGGATTAAAGTGTCACCACCACCACGCCTGGTAGAATTTTGTTTCTTATTCATTTAATTAACTGCTGTCTTTATTTTTTTTTTTTTAATTTTCTTTATTCATCTGTATGTCATATGAATGACTTTCTGCATGCAAGTTTGTTCACCGTTGTGTGCGATGCCGCGGAGGTCGAGAGGGTGTCGGATTCCCCTGGAACTGGAGTTCTCTGAGAATTGGAGTTCAGACCGCTCTCGGCCGCCCATGTGGAGTGCTGGGGATCGAACCCGGTCCTCTGCAAGAGCGTCGGCACCTTCTAACCGTTCTAGGCCATCTCTCCAGCCCCAACCTGTGTCTTTTGACTCAAGAGTTGAGGCCATTGATATTTCAAGTATTATTAAAAAGATAATATATTTTCATTTCCAACATTCATGGACTTTTTTTTTCTTCATGATACCTCCTGGTATGAGCACTCCCTTCATCACTCTCTGTAAGGGCTGTTTGGTGGACATGGATTCTTTCAGACTATTTGTGCATTAATTCTTTCAGACTATGCTGTGGATAGTTCTTTCTTTCGTTAGACATTTTGGTGGATATTGGTTTCAATTTGAGCACTGGATACTTGCTCAGGATCTTTTGCTTATAGTGATTAATATGTTCGCTGGCCTACCTGGTTTTGAAATGGTATCTTCAATAGGGTGATCTTTGTTATGATTCTATCTTTGCTACCATTTTCATTCGTCGCTTTTCCTGTCCCCCCACCACATCGTTGTTGCTAATCTGATCTTTCTCTCAGTCTTGGCTTTTATATTGTATTATAAGTGTAACCATGAGGTCACGATCCTTATGACCTTATCTGTAAGCTTTGTGCACACTTTTCTCGCCACCATCCAGTGTTGGTGACATGCTCTTTTTACTATCATTTAGTGTTTCTGTTTTTTTTTTTTCTATCAACTTATTTCTTACTTCTTATTTTTTTTTTCATTTTTAACAATAAGTGATAATTTTGGTACAAGCATCCTTCATGTAAAACCATTTTGCAAACCAGTTGTGCAAACCACACAGCCAATGGCTCCCACCATCCGCTGGGGGGGCTTGTCATGTACAATCAAGTTGAATTCAATAATGTCCAGTCTATATGCTGTCGTTTCTCCATTCACCCCAATCGCAGCCCTTACATTCTACATCTACATGCCCCTCTTCCGCAGATGTTCCCTAGATCTTTTATTCTATGGGTATGTCCTTTCTTAATTTGGGGAAGTTTTCCTTCTATAATCTTGTGGAAGATCTGGTCAATGCCATTGATCTGAGACTTTTCTCCTTCCTCTATGCAATGATAATGCATAATTGATATTTTCATGGTATCCTACATTTTCTGTATAGTGCATTCCTCTGTTTTTAATCTTTTCATACTCTTTGCTTGAGCAGTCTAATTCTCCAAGTTTATTTTCCAAACTTGATATTCTCCATTCCATTTGATTAATTTCTGCTTGTGAGACTTTCTCCTGTTTTTCAATTGGCGTTACTGAGTTTTTCAAGTCAATCTTCATTTCACAGGAGTTTTCTAGAATGTTTCTATCTCTTTCATCAATTCACTTTTTGAATCCCAAATTGTCATTTCATTTGGCTATATATTTATAGTTTTTTAAGCTTTAGTCAGGAGTTTATTCCTATCCTCTTTGAGTTCAGTTATTGCCGTTTGTGTGTTCTTTAAGATCCCTGAATTCTTTGATCATATTTATGATTATCTTTTGATTCTTTGCCTGGAGTTCCTCGGGACAGTTCTCATTGTTAGAACACTTCTACATAGGAAAGGTGTATTTTTGTGGGAACATTATTAACTTGGTTTTTCATAATTGTTTGTTTTTTAAACTGGGACCCTAAGTCAATATGGACTTCTTTCATTGGTTGTTGTGTCGGGTAGATGAAGAAATTCTAGCCTGCCTTTGTTGAGTTGAAGTTTGATTCTGGTTTTTTTTTGTTGTTGTAGCTATGTTGACTTTCTAATCATGTTATAAATAGTAGTTATCTGTGCTTCGAGTTCCTCCACTTTTTTTTTTTTTTTCTTTTTGAGACAGGGTCTCCTGTAGTCCCAGTGGCCTGGAGCTGGTTCTGTAGAATCAGGTGGCCTTTTGAACTCACAGAGATGTGCTTTCTGCTATCTCTGCTTCTGATGCTGGGATTCAAGGGCTGTGTGCTGCCACACCGCTCAATCTCTCCTTAAAATCTTTTATTGGATATGACGGGAATGGCTCCAGCAGGCTAGTAGAGAGCTCTTTGGCAGCATCAATGGGTCTCATCCCAAAGCAGGAAGATTAGCTAAACAGATGGCAGGTTCTGATGAGTCAGCAGGCACGTAGAGAGCTCTCTAGCTGTGTAACAGCCTCCATTATGGGCCTACATATTTTTAAACAACTTTTTTTTTTGGTCTTTTTGAGACAGGGTCTCTCTATAGCTCTGCTTGTCCTGGAAACTCACTCTGTAAGACCAGCTGGCCTTGAACTCACAGAGATCCGAGTGCCTCTGCCCTCCCAAGTTGCTAGGATTAAGGGCATTCACACACCCAATTAGTGTACTGTATTACAATATATATTATTATATATAATAAATATGTTATTATATTATATATATTGATACATATATATTACATATAACTATAATATATACTTATATATATATATTATATAGATATTATAATATATATATATATATATATATATATAAAATATATGCCATTGGTCTATTTGTGTTCCCAAAATCCTCCAATATTTGCCCATCCATTGGAGCCTGGTTAACCTACCAAGAGTCCCAATGCTTGAATGAGATTGTGTCTGTCCTCCCAGAAGCCACTGATTGCCAAAATTTCCTTGGTTGGATTGAGGTTGTTTCCCCTTCCATATGTCTATGGTGCCTTTGTCTAGTTCGAAAGCCTTTTGCATGGGACCAGTGCACACCATCACCATGCTGTGAGCTCATGTGAATAGCCGACTCGCTCCCTGGGTAAACTGTTTCCTCGTGGCCATCCACCACCTCTGGCCTTCACAGCCTCTCCACCCCTTTTCTATAAGAAGACTTGCTGTTATGCCCATGATTAATGCATCTCTCACCAGAGAAGTTTGTAAATCTGTTCTTTACTACTCACAGTCTCAGATCAGCTGACAAAGTCTGATCAAATGCTGAGCATGACAAGGTTACATGGGATGCTGGTGTATGAACATCCCATGGATGCTGGTGTATGAATATCCTTTACAGAGTTTGTTTTGATAAGTGAGAAGTGTTCTAAGGAACACTCTGCTAGGTTAGCCTGGTTAAATTTGGCAATATTTTGTTGACACTTGTAAAATTACTTATCTGATTATTATAGGAACTTTAAAGAAGTTAGTTTCGGAGGTGCTACAGTTCAGAACTGATTGACAATGAAGTTTACATTTACTAACTATGGGAATTATGGTGCAAATAAGATGCATTTGAAAGCTACAACTACAATGAACTTGGACAACTTCCTTGGAGAGCTGAAAGATACATTAATATTATTGAAAAAAATAAGTCCTGGGTATCACTGCAGAAGAGGATGGTAGAAAGAATGTTAAGAGTCATAGACAGTTAAGGGGGCATCATAAATGTGGGGATTGGAGGACAACTTTTAAGAGTTCTTTCTTTGACCATGTGAGCTACAGAAATCAAACTCAGATCATTAGGCTTAGTGGCATTTCCAGATGAGACAGGTTGTACTTGGCTCCTCTTCAGGGCTTTATTAAAACACTCTTATCTTCAGTTAGACTGTAATTTTCACTTAGTTCTTTTTTCTATTGCAAAAAGAGGCTTATAGCAAACAGTTGCTCAATGTTTGTTAACTGAGTATATTTATTCATTTTTAGGCATTTCCAATGCCCTGGGCATTGGAAAATGAATAAATATACTCAGTTAACAAACTGTTAAGGGCTGCCCTTCCAATACTGTTCCTTTACTTCTATGTAGATTTTACCTGCTTTGTTTTCTAGAACAATTGCTTTTGTCTCAAGCCTATTTTTTTTTTTTTTTTTTTTTTTTTTTTTTGTCTTTTTGAGACAGGGTCTCCCTGTAGCTCTGGCTGTCCTGGAACTCACCCTGTAGACCAGGCTGGCCTTGAGCTCACAGAGATCTGAGTGCCTCTGCCTCCCAAGTGCTAGGAGGATTAAAGGCGTGCGTCACCACACCCAGCCCTTAAAAACATTTTTAATTGAATTGTTTTGATTTTCATACAATTTGATGGTATTTTGGTTCCCCCATCCTCCTACTTCCCTTTATTGCCCCCTGCCCAATTTTAAATTTAATGTACTCTAATATGCGTGTGTGTGTGTGTGTGTGTGTGTGTGTGTGTGTGTGTATGGGGGGAGGGAGTGTCTAATTTGGGTACGTCTTTCAGTGTGGTTCCAACTATTAGGACCAGATTAATTTACCAAGAGTCCCAAGCTTGAGAGAGACTCTCTGCCATTCTCAGCAGCCAACTGATGCCACAATTTCCTTAGGCAAACACAAATCTGAAGAATTCCCAGCTATGGCATGAGGAAGAGGCTAAGGAACTCCAACCTTACATAGCCCATTCTAGACAACGGAGTTTGAATACATTATTATGAAGACATCATTGTCTCTAATGCCAGATAACTTGTGTATTTTCTAGTATCTGATTTTAACTAAAAAACTTGCAAATTTACAGCTTTAAAATTCAAAATATGTGTCTATATTGCCTATAATTATTCATCTAGAAGAAAAACCACAAAAGTCTCTTCAGTTGCTAAGGATTTTACAATTCTGTGAAATACCTATTGAGTGGTCAATATGTGCTAAATACCATAGTTGTCTTAAATGTATCAATATTTACTACAAAATAATGCTACATAGGCTATATTTTTTATTTCCACAATATTTTAATATTGCTGTGCTTTTAAGACAATTATATATTACACTAGAGGAAACAGACTAAGAAATTAAAGAGATTTTCCTAAAATTGCATATGAGAAGAATCATCACAAGGATCTAAACATTGAGATGAGGAAATTAAGGTACATATAAGTCAATTGGATTATTCAAGATTACTCAGCCAGAAAGTATTGGAAGATTCCATAACAGATAATTCAACAGAGACTTCATGCTTAAAATATGAATTTCTTGTATTTTATATTTTTATACATTGCATATTTTCACTCTTTAAAATAGGATAAAACTCTTTAAATTATGTATTTTTATTATTTTTCCATGCATATAAATAAGCAATTCTCTTTACCTCTCCTGGGCATCTGAGATGCTATCTGAAATGAGTAATGGAAAATGCTCCACTGGCATAACTTTATTTTAGAAAGGTTGCCCTCTGATAGTCCCAAATCCTGCGTGGAAATTGTAATCATTATATTATAAAGTCTAACAAAAGACTTTGAAGTCAGAAATATATTTTAAGTCTAAACTCTAAAGTAAACTTTAAAAAGGAAACTAAAAATTGAAAGAAAACAATCTAAAGACAGATTTTATCTTTTCAAAATCTGATGGAGCCAATATCTCTACTGGATCTGCTAGAGAAACTTTAATTGAAGGTTAAATGGGGAGAGAATGCAGCAGTTCTAAGACTGAATTGGCATCAGCGTATGATCATGATTCTAAAAACTTCTGTTAAAAGAAGAAATTCAATTTTGTAACATCAGCAAAATTATCTTTGACTAGATGTATGTCATAGATAATATTTAATTTGGTGATGGGGAGGTTATTTGAGAGAAGGTTTCTCTGTGCAGCTCAAACTGGCTTGGAACTCACTACGTTGTACCTAGGCTGTCCTCAGATCTGCAGCTATGCAGCTATCTTCTCGCTTCTGTTTCTTAAGTACTGGTGTTCTAGTTTGTCTTCCATTGCTGTGACAAAACACTCTGACCGACACCAACTTGGGGAGGAAAGGGTTTATTCAGCTTACATCTCCTGGGTCACAGTTCTCACTCAGGGAGCCCAAGGCAAGAACTCAGGGCAGGAACCTGGAGGCAGGAGCTGAAGCACAGGCCATGGAGGAATGCTGTTCTCTGGCTTGCTCTCTACTGGCTTGCTCAGCCTGCCTTCTTATACTGTCACTGCTCAACAATCAAGACAATACTCCACAGATGTGGCCACAAGCCAATCCAATGGAGCCAATTCCCTAACTGAGGCTCCCTCAACCCAGGTGTGTGAAGTTGACACTAAAGCTATGCAGCACAACTGGGATATGTGCAACCATGCCTGGCAAATTTCTTCTTTTTAAAATGGTCACAAAGATTGGTTTCAATAGATGTAGATGGAGTGTTGCTTTGACATGATATCATAAGCTTTCCTAGGGGAAACATACTTGTAGAATTTATCTTTGGAGCATAGTGAAGGACAATATATAGGACAAAACATTGTCCATCAGAGAGTCCTTACTAGGGAATATTGCCAAAGTGAAAAGAAGATTGATCTAAGTCATTGTTACATGTTTCCTAACACACAAAATACCATCCATACCTCCTAAACAGTCATCATGGATTCCCTGCCTGCTTGCTGAGAGCTGTATCAAGCTGCATTTGTAAGTAAGCAAACTGAATAAACTTTCATCTGTTGTTATTAAATTTAGTCATCCAACTGGTTTGTCGTTTACAGTCCAAGAGAGAGTTTTAAGAGCTATTGTAGCACTGAAAGAAGGGGAGGAAATGGTGTGAGGAGGATTCATTTAGGAGCTTGACATTGGCCTATCTTTGTGACCATAGGGAAAGTGTCTATGGAATTAGGATGTTTGTGTCTCCTATTCTTTCACTGAGGTACAAAAAAAAAAATGAGGAATGTTGAAAATCGGGGAGAAAAAAGTAAACACACACACGGAAATGACAGAGAGGCTTGGTAGTGGTTCTAAATCTATTCTTCTTTTTGTTAGTTTGAATTTTAACATTTTAATCAAATTTTTGTGATTTTCATACAATATAATTTGTTGGTATTCCAAACTCCTCTATCCTTACCTTCTCTTACTGCGCCACCCCCCCCCCTTTTTTTTTTGGTCTGTTTGAGACAGGGTCTCCCTATAGCTCTGGCTGTCCTGGAACTCACTCTGTAGACCAGGTTGGCCTTGAACTCACAGAGATCCATGTGCCTCTGCCTCCCAAGTGCTAGGTTAAAGGTTGTGCACCACCACACCTGGTGTTTGCACCCACCCCAATTTAGTTGTACTGTTAATATATATATATTATATATATATATATATTATATATAATATATCATATATCATTGGGGTCTATTTGTGTTTCCCAAATATCCTCCAATATTTGCCCATCCATTGGAGCCTGGTTAACCTACCAAGAGTCCCATGCTTGAATGAGATTGTGTCTGTCCCTCCCAGAAGCCACTGATTGCCAAAATTTCCTTGGGTTGGATTGAGGTTTGTTTCCCCTTCCATATGTCTATGGTGCCATTTTGTCTAGTTCGAGCTTGCATGGGACCAGTGCCACCATCACCATTGCTGTGAGCTCATGTGCTATGAGCCGACTCGCCCCTGGTAAACTGTTTCCTCGTGGCCATCCACCACCTCTGGCCTTCACAGCCTCTCCACTCCCTTTTCTATAAGGAAGCTTGCTGTTATTGCCCATAGATTAATGCATCTCTCACCAGAGAAGTTTGTAAATCTGTCTTTACTACTCACAGTCTCAGATCAGCTGACAAAAGTCTGATCAAACCTGCTGAGCATGACAAGGTTACATGGGATGCTGGTGTATGAACATCCCATGGATGCTGGTGTATGAATATCCTTTACAGAGTTTGTTTTGATAAGTGAGAAGTGTTCTAAGGAACACTCTGCTAGGTTAGCCTGGTTAAATTTGGCAATATTTTGTTGACACTTGTAAAAATCTACTTATCTGATATTTATAGGAACTTAAGAAAGTTAGTTTCGGAGGTGCTACAGTTCAGAACTGATTGACAATGAAGTTTACATTTACTAACTATGGGAATTATGGTGCAAATAAGATGCATTTGAAAGCTACAACTACAATGAACTTGGACAACTTCCTTGGAGAGCTGAAAGATACATTAATATATGTGTATAAAAATAAGTCCTGCGGTATCACTGCAAGAGAGGAGGTAGAAAGAGTGTTAAGAGTCATAGACAGTTAAGGGGGCATCATAAATGTGGGGATTGGAGGACAACTTTTAAGAGTTCTTTCTTTGACCATGTGAGCTACAGAAATCAAACTCAGATCATTAGGCTTAGTGGCATTTCCAGATGAGACAGGTTGTACTTGGCTCCTCTTCAGGGCTTTATTAAAACACTCTTATCTTCAGTTAATCTGTAATTTCACTTAGTTCTTTTTTTCTATTGCAAAAGAGGCTTATAGCAACAGATTGCTCAATGGTTTGTTAACTGAGTATATTTATTCATTTTCCAATGCCCAGAGACTTCTCGGGGCTGCCCTTGCAATACTGTTCCTTTACTTCTATGTAGATTTTACCTGTCTTTGACTTCTAGAACAATTGCTTTTGGTCTCAAGCCTATTCTTTTCTTTTTCATTTTTTTTTTTTTGTCTTTTTGAGACAGGGTCTCCCTGTAGCTCTGGCTGTCCTGAAACTCACCCTGTAGACCAGGCTGGCCTTGAACTCACAAAAATCTGTGTGCCTCTGCCTCCCAAGTGCTAGGATTAAAGGCATGTGCCACGACATCCAGCTCAAGCCTATTCTTACAAATTTATCTCTCTTTTTTTGGTATTTTTTTGAGTCAGGGTCTCCCTTTAGTCCCAGCTAGCCTGAAGCTCACTCTGCAGACCAGGCTGGACTTGAATTCACAGATACCCACCTGCCTCTGTCTACTTATCTTTCTCTTAACCATTCTCCAGGCTTCTGTGACCCACATAAACTACTGTTAGGCAATAATTCTCATGTTCACGCAAAGTACACAATTTGATCCCAGAAGATATTTTTAATCTGTGTAATTTGCTGATTTTCCCTAGTAAGGGAATAGAACACAATCCAAGGATAATTTAAGCCTCTAAACATTGAGCCTGTTCCTGTGTGGATAATGCTGTAATTTAAAGCAAATGATTGTAAAGTAATCTGTGTCATGACAACAGCCAAGTAGAAAAGGTGGAAATCAAAGGGAGGAGAAAGGAATAGGTCAGCCAAGAGTTTCTGATTGTGTAACATGAATTGTCATTGAACTGAATGTTCACTATTTATTTATTATTTATTTTATTTTACTTTTGAGATGGGGTATCCCTGTAGCCTCAGGTGGCCTGGAACTCACAGAGATCCACTTGCCTCTGCCTCTTGACTGCTGAGATTAAAAGCATGGGCCACCACACTAGGCTTGAACTGAATGTTTTAAGAATACTTTGAGGCTCTTTGGCCTTCTCTATGTGGAAGGAGATATACAGGTATATAGATAGATGGATGGATAGATGGAGAGAGAGAGAGAGAGAGAGAGAGAGAGAACACCAAAGTGGAACACTACAAACAATACATGATATAATAATGAGTAATAAGTGCAAACAAATCACTACACATGGGACTTTTACTAAAGTTTGAGATAAAGATAAAAAGGTTTAGCTCAATCCAAAAGAGGTCATTTGCAATGCATAGATCTATCAAAGATTCAGGTTCATTATGGGTAGTTTTAATAAAATTTAAAAAATTATTATTGCTGTCTGTGTGTGTGTGATGTGTTTGTTCAGGTATGTATGCCTCATTCCTGTGCAATCAGAGCACCAACCTTGTATAACTGGTTCTCTTCATCCACCTTTGGGTGGATTACAAGGTTTGATCACAGGTTGCTGTATAGCAAATTAAACATACAGAAATTAACCTCAAAGGCTATTAAGATGTACATTAATCTCCTTCCCAATAATCACGGAAATCCAAAGTAAAAGAATATCATAGACTGATTCTATAACTTGGCTGTCATGAACAGTGCAGCAATAAGCAAGGATATTCAAGTACTTCTAGGCAAGTTCACTGAGTGTTCCTGGGGTATATACCCAAGAGTATAGCCTGGTCAAATAGCCATTTCATTTTTAGTTATCTGTGGAATCTCCATATTGATTTCTGTAGTGGATGCACTGGTTCACATTCCCATCAGCATTGTATCAGGACTTTTCTTTCCCCACGACCTTGGCAGAATTTATTGTTATTTCTTTCCTCTTTGATGTTCAATCTGACTTATGGGATGAAATCTTAGTGTAGTTTTCATCTGCATTTACACAATTACTAAGGATTTTGAATACTTTTTCCATATGTTTCTTGGCTCATTGATGGGAAAGTGGGAGAAATGGTCATATAAGGGGAGGGGTAGTGAAGGTGGTCAAAATACATGATATAATTGAAAGGAATTGTCTTTATTAAGCCCAATAATATGTACAATGAATATAATATCTCTCTCTCTCTCTCTCTCTCTCTCTCTCTCTCTCTCTCTCTCTCTCTCTCGTGTCTGGAATCCTAGGCACCCATAGAGGCCAGAGGGAAGAAGAGTATGTCAGATACCCTGGATCTGTAGTCACAGGGAGTTGTGAACTGCCCAATGTTGGTGCTGGGGACATAACTCCAGTCCTCTGTACGAGCAGTAAGTTGTAGTAACTACTGAGAGATCTATCTGGCCTGAAGACATTTTTTTTTTTGGTCTTTTTGAGAGAGGGTCTCCCTTTAGTCCTAGAGTCCCACTCCAGTGGCCTGGAGCTTGCTATATAGGACAGCTTGAACTGGCCTTGAACTCACAGAGATCCACTTGCTTTTGCCTCCCAAGTGCTGGGCTTAAAGGCATGGGCCACCATACCTGGCTCTGAAGACATTTTTTAAAGTACTTGATAGCCATAAAGCACCAGATCTGTGGGGCTTTGTGATGCATACCTTTAATCCCAGTACTTGGGAGTCAGAGGCAGACCTCAGATCCAATCAGACACACAATGATGCAACATGTACCAATGGGCTCCTCTAGATCTTACAAGTTTTCTAATATTTACTTTAATTTTATTGTTCCAAAAATTCCTTGGCCTTCTGGCTGTTCCTGTGTGGAATAGGCATACAAATATAAGAATTTTAACATATGGAAAATATTATTTCTCTTTCCATGGGAAATACATGCCATTATTTTATCAGACACTTTTCTAATAATCATTATTTTTTTCTTTTTTTCTGGTGTTTTTGAGACAGGGTCTCCCTGTAGCCCCAGCTGTCCTGAAACTCACTCTGTAGACCAGGCTGGCCTTGAACTCCCAAAGATCTGCCTGCCTCTGCCTCCCAAGTGCTAGGATTAAAGGTGTTCCCTACCACACCAGGCTCTAATAATCATTATATCAATCTTTACTATATTTGTTAAAGTACTTATTGTTTTCTAGCTTTTGTGTCCCTTGTGTTACATTATGCCTATTTCGAAGTTCTTCAATGAGAATTATAAATAATGCCCCCTTAAATGGAACCATAGTAATATACATTACTCCCAAGAGGAACAGTCATACTTGAATTGATGAATTTTAGTTAAAGGATTTTATACAGAGTGGGATGTTATCAGAAACCTAAAGGTCATTGAAGGGCTAATTGAAACAGGAGGACATCTCTGTGGATAGAGTGCAGAGAACTTAGAGTGAGCTGCCTGCAGAATCCAGACACAGTTATACCAGGGAGGAACAAGCCATCAGTTCTTGCAATTCAACCTCCAGCCTCCTTTGAATGTTTTTCCAAAGCCACTGGTGAAACCAAAACTGAATTTTTTTTAATTTTTTATTTTTTTATTGTTTTACATATTTTTGGTACAAGATTACTTTACAAATTGAATCCAGACTCGTGTCCCCCTCCCAACTCCCCCACCCCACCAGATTCACTGTTTCAGTCAGTTCTTTGATGCAGTCCCCTCTGTTGTTGGTATTGTTGCAAAACTGAATTTTTTTATGCAGAGTTCCCACTGGGTAAAAACCAGTTCTTATTGGAAGCAGAACAATGAAACGGAAGGATCAATTTCCAAGGGCAGATTCAAGCAAGTGAGTATTTTCAGAAATTGAGCCTATGTCTGAGAAAATCTTCTGGTTCTACATGAGGGCCCCACCCAGTAAACATTAGAGTTCATGCTGAAAATAATTTTATTACATTTTAAACTTTATGTTTAAAGTATTGGGAGTATATTGTATGGGGTATTGTGGTGTCACTCTGTCACACATGGAGGTGGACACACGAACATTGTCCACTGGATTACAGGGGAAAGGAAAATGCAAGACAGCCACCAGCAGCTGTCCTAAACCTTGGGGCCAAAGGCTGACAACCTTCCACTGCTCACCTATCTCATCTAACATCCACACCAGGCAATGTTCTATTGTCACCCCCAGAGTCTCCAGGCTGCTGCCTGCTAGGCACCCTACAGCCTCATGCCAGACTATCTCCTGATAGGTGTTCTAAAGTCTAATTCTTGCCTGAGCACTCACTTACCACACATCACAGCTGGTGACCTGATAGGTATCTGTCCAGCCCCACACCAGATTACCAGGTTGGTGATCTGATGGACTGCCATCCAACCCACTGGCCATGACTACACAAGTCTGATGGGCTAAAATTAAACTTGAAAATAACTGCTGGGAGTCCCTGTCTGATGGTAAGAAAGATTCGTTTATTCATTCATAGCATTCTGATTTTATACCCAGAGTGCCATTATATCTCAGGGCCTGGTTTCAGACCTCACACCTCATGTTCTGTAACATCAGGAGTACTAGAACTCATGAATGCCTTTGACCTCAAGGCAGGCAAATCCTGCCTAGGGCCAGGTTTCAGTGTAAATAGTCAAGCAGGTAATTGAACACAAAAGAAGCCACAGGTGCCCTCCTTTTTTCCCTACAGAGCTTGCACAGGAGTTTGTGCAGGTGCACACACACACACACACATGGAAGGCAGGGGAAGCTGTCAGCTGCCCTGCTCTATCACTGTAAGTTATTCCCTTGAGGTAGGGTCTCTCACGAAATGCAGAGCTCACCATTTTTTGCTTTTATTTTTTCAGCAATGATGGCAGCCATCAAGGCTATTCCAATGACATTCCTGTCTATTGCATTGGTCTAAACTTTTTTGCCTTTTTACAATTTCAAACTTCAATAAAAGTCATATGAGTGGAGAGTTAATTTATTCGTAACCTTTACCATTAACACAGCAAGATTTGTTTTTATTTCATGCCAATTCTCTTTCTCTCATCTGTCTCTCCTTTTTTAAGATTAAAGTATCTTGGACTACTCTTAAAACATTGCTCAATGTCAATTCATGTTACATAATCTGAAAATTTTCCCTAAGCTGTTTACTTCAGTAAGTTTTCTCAATATCTATGAACTTAAATTACCCTTAGATTATACCCTATTCTCTTACTAGGGAAGACTTGTACATTGAGCAGATCAAAAATCTCTTCTGGGATCAAATTCTGTACTTTGTGGGAACTTGAGATTCATTACCTAAGAATAGCTTATGTGGATGACAAGCCTGGACAATGTACTAAGAAATGAAATAAGGCTGTAGAATTGTCCTGGGACAGAAAGCCATATTGTGGAAAAGAGGTACAATCTACATTTATCAAAAAGAACCCTATTGGAAAGGCATCACTGAGAATGGACAGCCTGTGCACTGGAAAATGAATTAACAGACTCCATGAGTTCATAAAGCCACTGGATCTTCCATTTCTATAAGCCAGTTTTATATTGGAAGAAGCAAACTAGGTGGTATTAATGGCAGGACAGGGACATGGGGTAGCACAAGTAAAGCTCTGAAGAATGGAACCAGCTGTTCAGGCAGGTTTGAGAGAAATAATCATTACTCATGTCCAAGGGAGTCACACAAGCTCACTGAAGCTACAGTTTTCAAATACATCTTATTTGCTTAACAAATTCCACAGGTAAGTAAATGTGAACTTCGTTCTCCTGCAGGTCTCTGGAGTGTGTTCTAAAGTGTGGCTTCCTTTCACCACAGATACATCTGATAAAGCATTGATTTCCAGATTATATAAACTACTCAAAAAACAAAGAAGAAAGAAAACAAATGACCCACTCATTAGATGGAGCAAAGAGCTGAACAGAGACTTCACAAGTGGGGAATTAGAAATGGCTGAGAAACATCTTAAGAAGTGTTCAATGTCGCTTATAATTAAGGAAATGCAAATCAAAACCACTTTAAGATATCATCTTACTCCAATAAGACTGGCTAGGAATAAGAAAACAAATGATACCAAGTGCTGGAAAGGTTGTGCGGAAAGGGGAACACTCATTCACTGCTGGTGGGAATGTAAACTCTTACAGCCACTATGGAAAGCAGTGTGGAGAACCCTTGGAAGACTTGGAATGAACTTGCCACCTGACCCAGCCATACCACTCCTGGGCATGTATTCACAAGACTCATCTTACCACAGAGATACAAGCACAGCCATGTTTATGGAGCTCTCTTCACAATAGCAAGGAGCTGGAACCAACCCAAGTGCCCCTCAGCTGATGAGTGGATAGAGAAAATGTGGTACATCTACACAATGGAGTTCTATGCAGCAATAAAGAAAGACGACATCATGAGCTTTGCAGGAAAATGACTGGAGCTAGAAGATATCATGCTGAGTGAATTAACACAGTCCCTGAAAAACAAGCAATGAATGGTATCACTCATCTGTGGATGCTAGCAACTATTACCTAATTGTATGGCAAACTGAGTAACATCAATGTGATCTGAAAACAACTGTGCTCTTATATTGCGAATCCCTTAAAATATAATAAATAAAAGAAGAAAATTAAAGTGTGGCTTCCTTTTTAAGAGTTTTTTCAGCCATCTTTACTTCCTCACTTGTTTTTTTTTTTTAATTTATTTATTCTTATATGTGTATGAATGTACTGTATGCATGTAGGTTTGTGCACCGGTGTCATGTCATGCAATGCCGGCAGAGGTCAGAAGAGGGTGTCAGATTCTCCTGGAACTGGAGTTAAATACGGTTCTTAGCCGCCATGTGGGTACTGGGGATCGAACCTGGGTCCTCTGCAAGAGCAGTCAGCTCTTTTAACCACTAGGCCATCTCTCCAGCCCTACTTCCTCACTTAATAAAGTCTCAGTTCAGCTCTTAACTCCATCTTTTGAGTGAGTCAATTGTTTCCTTCCTTCTTTGTATTTGAGTAGTTTGTATATTCTGGATGGCTAATTCTCTGTCAGATGTAGCTTTGGTGAAGGTTTTCTCTTCATTTCCTTGATTGTTTCTTTTGCTGTACAGAAACTTTTGAGTTTAATGAGGTCCTATCTGACTTGCCAATTGTTGATGGTATTTTCTGTGCAGCTGCTGTCTGATTTAGAAAGTCCTTTCCTACACCTATGTAGGTTACTGCCAACATTTTCTTCTATCACCTTCAGAGTTACAGATTTCACACTGAGGTCCTTGAACCATTTGGAGTTGATTTTTGTACAGGGTGAGAGGTAGGGGTTTAATTTCATTCTTCTGCAAGTGGTGATCCAGTTTTGCCAACACCATTTGCTGAAGGTGCTGTTTTTCTTCCATTGAGTCTTCTTGGCTCCTTTGTCAAATATAAGGTGTCTGAAATTGTATGTGCTCAAGTTTGGATCTTCAATTTTGTTCCATTGGTCTATGGGTCTCTTTTTGTGCCAGTACCAGGATGTTTTTATGACTATAGCCCTGTGGTATAGCTTGAAGTTCAATAAAGTGATCCCCCCGTATTGCATTTTTTGCTCAGGTTGCTTTAGCTATTTGGGGTCTTTTGTCTTTCCATATGAATTTAAGGATTTTTTTTCCAGTTCTGTGAAGAAAATCATGGGGATTTTAATTGGGATTGCATTGAATGTGTATATTAATTTGCATAGAATGGACATTTTTACTATATTAATTTTTCCAATCCATGAGCATGGGAGGTCTTTCCATCTTCTGATGTCTTCTTCAATCTCCTTCAGGTGTTTAAAATCTTTGTTGTAGAGATCTTTGTTGTCTTTGGTTAAGTTTGTTTCTAGGTATTGTATTCTTTTATTGTTTTTGAGGCTATTGTGAGTAGAAAGTTCTTCTTATATTCATTCTCCAGTTGCTTGTTTTTGGTGTAAAGAATGGCTACTGGTTTTTTTAGGTTAATTTTATATCCCACCACTTTACTGAAACTCTTAATAGTTCCTAGGAGTTTTCTAGTGGAGTTTTTAGAATCCCTTAGGTAAACTATCATATCTTCTGCAAAAAGGGATAGCTTGACTTCCTCTTTTCAAATTAGTACTCCTTTAATTTCCCTTTCTTGTCTTACTGCCCTAGCAAGCATTTCAAGCACTATATTGAAGAGTAGTGGTGATGGGGGCAGCCTTGCTGGGTTCCTGCCTTTAAGGGGAATGCTTCTAACTTTTCTCCATTTAGGATGATGTTGGCTGTAGGTGTGTTGTATATGGCTTTGATTATGTTGAGGAATGATCCTTCCAGTCCAATTCTCTCTAGGACTTTAAACATGAAGGGATGCTGGATTTTGTCAAAAGCTTTTTCTGCATCAATTGAGATGATCTTGTTGTTTTTGTCTTTCAGTCCATTTATGTGTTTTATGATTTTTATTGATTTTCATATGTTGAGCCATCCCTGTATCTCTGGTATGAATCCAACACAGTCATGATGGATGATCTTTTTGATGTGGGTCTGTATGTGGTTGGCAAGTATTTTGCTGAGAATTTTTGCATCTATGTTCACTAATGAGATGGGTCTATAGTTTTCTTTTTTGGTTGTAACTTTGCCTGGTGTTAGTATTAGAGTGATGTTGGCTTCATAGAAGGAATTTGGGAGACACCCTCTTCTGAACTCCACGGCATTGTAGGACATGGGAGCACAAACCTACATGCAGACGGTACACTCATACACATAGAAAATAAATAAATAAAATTAAAAAATAAATGTTTTATAGAAACATCTTAAAAAGTGCTCAACATCACTAATAATTAGGGAAATGCAAATTAAAACCACTTTAAGATACCATCTCACTCTGATAGGACTGGCTAGGATCAAGAAAACAAAAGATACCAAATGCTGGAGAGGTTGTGGGGAAAGGGGAACACTCATCCACTGCTGGTGGGAATGTAAACTTATAAAACCACTATGGAAATGAGTGTGGAGAACGCTTAAAACACTCAAAATGAACCTACCACCTGACCCAGTCATACCACTCCTGGGTATATACCCACAAGACTCATCCTACTGAAGAGATATGTGCACATCCATGTTTATGGAGCTCTCTTCACAATAGCAAAGAGCTGGAACCAACCCGTGTCCCCCAGCCAATGAGTGGATAGAGAAAATGTGGTGTATCTATACAATGGAGTTCTATGTAGTGGTAAAGAAAGATGACATCATGAATTTGCAGGTAAATGGATGGAACTAGAAGCGATTATGCTAAATGAAGTAACACAGTCCCAGATAAACAAATGATCTATGGTATCTCTCATTTGTGGATGCTAGCACCAAATCCCTAGTTCAATAGCAAACTGAGCAATGTTAATGTTCTATTTCTTTTTATCTGAAAGTGACCGTGCTGTTATAAAGTGAATCCCTTAATGTGTTTTTGGTATATGAGTGGAGGGTATCTATGCATATTTTAGAGTAATATAAAATTAAAAGAGGAAAATGTGAATTCCTAAATATGATTTGGAATTAACATACAGTTTGTCTTCAGATGTCATAACTATGGTATATGTGTGACATAAATATAGATGCATATTTTGGAGCAATACAAATTGGAGGGAACAATGACAGCAAAAGGACTGGGACAAAGAACTGATCGAAGCAGTAAACTTCTACCCCAAACAATAAACCTCTCCAAAAAAAAAAAACTTTAAAAAGACTGAGAAAAAGGTGCAAGACATGTATGGCAGAATGCATGAACTTGGGTGGGGTGGGGGGCATGGAAGGGAGAATGAGTCTAAATTGGAGTGAGAAATTGTGTATGAAATGCATACAACTACAATAAAAATAAAAAATAAAGTATGGCTTCCTTAAAGTCCCTATAATAGTCTGATAAGTTTTTACAAGTGTTAACTTTTCCCTTACAAATCCAGGCTCAACTATGAGAACATTCACCAGAAAACTACTCACTGGCCCAAACAAACTGTTTGAGAACATTCATCAGAAAACTACTTATTGGCCAAAACAAACTCTGTAGGGAATATTTCTACCTCAGCAGCTCATGCATCCCTGTCACTTTTGACATTTCGTCGGACTCGGTTTTGCTTCCTCAGCTAATCTGCAACTGTGAGTAGTGAAAAGGTAGAGTCATAGAATCTTTCAAACCTCATCTTATGCAGAATGTGTTTATTCTTTTTCCCCTAAACTGCTTTTCTCCCATCTTCAGGTTTAAATGACATGACAATTAGGAAATATAGACTTCCTTACAATTACAGATCTGCCAGTCTCCCAGTTCTACATGGACCTTTCTCATGCCTAGTTTTTCCCTTAATCATGAGAATCACAGCTCTTAGATTCTCTCTCTCAGAACTATAAAAGGCAGGCTGCTTGAATGACCAAGCATAATAAGTAGCAAGGAAATAGCAGTTTCAATTAGTTTTTAGAAGCAGCCTGATTTTTTGGAATTTGCAATGACTTAAAGGAGTGTGTGGGAACTTGGTGAGAAATGACATCAATGTCAAAATAAACCTCCACCTGCCATGCAGTGATCCAGGAGCCCAGGTTTTCTGTTCTAACTACTACTCACGAGTCAGCCTGCTTGGACTTCAACTGGCAGAAAGATAACGTCTGGAGGTTTATTACGACCCTGTGTCTTTCAATTGTACTCAAGTAATAACTTAAAAAGGCTTCACACGGGTGACTCTAAGGTATATGATTTTCTACTTTTTCGTTGATGAAGTATAAACTGTGGTTCTTATGTTCAATCAACTTAGATTGTTTATAAAGAGATTAGATGCAGTTCATTGGCATGGAATTTAGACAGAACAATATTTTTAGACTATGCTAAATTCAATTTCATAGAGATTTTTCTGACAGATCTGGTATAGGTACTTGGCTTGCATGAATTTGGAAAAGATCCAATCCAGCTTGTTTTCCTTCTCTATACTCTTTCTTTTCTTTCTTTCTTTCTTTCTTTCTTTCTTTCTCTTTCTTATTTATTTGTCTTCTTCCCCTCTTTCTTGCATAAAAATCAATTAATTGAATTAGCTTTAAATACTTTTAATATTTTCTTGATATTAAAATCTGATTAAAGATAATTAGCCCAGCATTTTAATGAATATTAAATATTTTTGTTTTCTGAGATTACTTTAATTGCAATCTTATGAATAATAACTACTAGATATTATCTATTATAATCTAATATACAGTATACATGTATAATTTTAATAGTAATATTTCTTTTCTTTATTTTTTGTATTTTTGAGACAGGGTCTACTTGTAGCCCCAGCTGTCCTGGGACCCACTATGTAGACCAGGCTGGCCTTGAACTCACAGAGATCTGTCTGCCTCTGCCTCCTGAGTGCTGGGATTAAAGGCATGTGCCACCACGCCTAGTGTGATATTTATTTTCTTACTAGTCATGTGCTTTATAACTGTAAAACCCAACATAACTGAGATGTCAGTACATATACAACTGGCTGGTTTTTGTTAACTGTCCTGATAGCTGTTGCTTAGTTCTTTTATTTTTTTAATTGACATCATCTTCATCATACTGGTTTCATAAAGATAATATCTTTCAGTATTACTGTATCACATCCTTTGAGCAGGTCTACCTCCTTTTTTGTCCTTCTCTTTCTTTCCCCTTTTCCTTTCCACCTACTGCTAATTTCCTTTCTTCCCCCAGTCCCTCATATATGATTTCATGTACTGTAGAAAAGCTAGGATTCAGACATGAACATTGATACTTGTCTTTCTGAGTTTGGCTTATTTTGCTTACTATTTATTATGATCTGCAGTTATACTCATTTTCTGAAAAATAAAATTATTTTGTTCATTATGGCTCAATAAAAGTCCATTGTGTATATATGCCACATTTTTTAAACCATTCATCTGCTGATGCGCACCTAGGCTGATTCTGTCCCTTGGTTGGTGCTTTAGTAACCATGGATAGCTGAGTATTCAGTGGCATGTGGATTCATAGTCCTTTGGGTATATACTAAGGAATAATACACCTGCATTATAGTGTAGTTCTACTTTTATTTTTAGAGTTTTTAAATTAATGTATTGTGTATTTATGTGCATGTACCCCACCCCCCACCCCACCACCATACACACAGGAACCATGGTGCACATGTGGAAAACAGAAAAACTTTCAGTAGTCAGGTTTTGCCTTCCACCTTGTTGAAATAGGCTCTCTTTTTCTCTCTGTCTCTGTCTCTGTCTCTCTGTTTCTCTGTCTCTCTCTCTGTCTGTCTGTCTGTCTCTGTCTCTCTCTCTCTGATACTCTCTCTCTCTTGTCTCTCTCTCCAGAGTCTCACTCTGTAGCCCTGGAGCTCACCATATAGATCAGGATAATGTCTAACACACAGAGATCCATCTGCCAGCCTTCTACACGCTGGGAGTAAAGGTGTGCGCCACAACATCCATCTGGGTCTCTCCTGTTTCTGCTACTGCACTGCAGACTCCAGATTAAAGTGCCTGTGAGCTTCTTTTTCTTATCTCCCATCTTGCCGTCAGAGTGCTAGGGTTTTAGATATGTGCCACCATATAGGCTATGTACCTGTGTCAGATGGGGTTGCCATTCTTGTGTGGCAAGTGCCTTTACCTGCTGCTCTACCTCCCCAGCCCAATTTTTAGTTTTTTTTTTTAATTAATTTTATTTATTTTTTGTATGTGTATGAATGTACTGTCTGCATGCAAGTCTGTGCACCCGTGTCGTGCAACGCCGCGGAGTTCAGAAGAGGGTCTCGGATTCCCCTGGAACTGGAGTTCTCCTGGAATTGGAGCTTCAGACGGTTCTCAGCCGCCATGTGGGTGCTGGGGATCGAACCCAGGTCCTCTGCAAGAGCGGTTGGCGCTCTTAACTGCTAGGCCATCTCTCCAGCCCCAGTTTTGTTTTTTTAAGATAGAATATTTTATTAATTCTTTGAGAATTTCGTGCAGTACATTTTAATCATATTCATCCTCTTTTCTCCCCTGAAATCCTCCCAGATGCCGACCTACCTGCCACCTTTCCCAACTTCATGTCTTCTTTTGAAAATATTTATTTTTAATTAATTAATTTAAATTTGATGTGTATGAATGTTTTGCCACATGTATGTAAGTGCACTATGTGCATGCAATGACCACAAGGCCAGGAAAGCCTACCGGATTCCCTGGAACTGGAGGTACAGATGAAGGCACTGGAACTGAATTCAGGTTCGCTGAGACATCTCTCTAGCCCCCCACCCCATTTTTTAATTTTGAAGAAGTCTATACATGAGTACTCTATTTACATTATTTACACCCCTCACTCTTCACCCTCTGACTTTTCCCATTTCCCCATCCCTACTCTCTCTCAGCTCTTCCTTAACCATTATTTATACATATGTAGACATACACAAACATACCTCACAATCTACTGAGCCCATTTCATGGTGCTCCTAATGTGTATGTGTTTAGAGCTGAGCCTTTGAGATTAGATAACCTATCAAGAAGTTCATCCCTGAAGAAAACTAATTCTCACTCCCTCAGCATCCATGACTGTCTGTAGGTCTTCATCTAGAGATGGGAACGTCTGAAATTTCACCCAGCCATACTGGCATGTCCACTGTTAATTGTCATTTTGCAGGTCTTGTTTAGAATTACTGAGATTTTATGGGTGCAACTTCCCTGTGGCATCTCGGAGATACTGTCTACCTGTGGTTGTCCTGATCCTATGGCTCTTACAATCTAGCCCCTCTTCTACTACTTTCCCTGGAACTTAGATATAGGGGTTGCATTGTAGATATAGCAATTAAGGCTAGAGAGCTCATGGTCACTTATTCTCTGTATTTTGACCAGTTGTGAATCTTTGTAACAGTCCCAATCTGCTGCAAGATATTTCTTTGATGAGTAGTGAGAACTATGCTTATCTGTGGGTATAAAGATAAGTATTTAGAATATAGCTAGAAATTGAATTAGCTTAGAAAAGTGACACTAGTGGGCTTTCCCCTAGGGTCTATGATGACTCCAGCTACTGGTAGCTGGCTAGGTTACAGTCTCAGGCATGAATTCTATCTCATTGGGTGAGCCTTAAATCCAATTAGACAGTTATTGGTAGCAACCAGGTTAAAAGTGCCATGATTGCAGCATTTGGGGTGTCTTGCTGGTCCAGTCATTGTTGTGCTTTGTAGGCTTTGCAGGCATGCTTTTCTCCCTTGGGGCTTGCATAGCACCTTCCAATACTATGAGAGCTAGTACTCAGCATGGAGGCTTCCAGGTCAGTTCCAGCTCGATCCCTTGAAGCCCTGTGGCTGAAGTGTATGGTGTCTTCACCATACAGCAATAGGGTCTTAACTTCAGGTTCTGGGAGGCAACCAAGGGCAATGGCAACAGCCTACATTGTTTTGGGAGTCTCTTTGACTACCCTGGCCGACAACTTAAAGGGAGGTTTTCCATTCCTGGCACTGGGATTTTGTTAGACAACCTATGGCTACACACACAGACTTACATTATTAAATATGTAATTTTGAGTAAGCTTATAAAGTGTTTCCCTATGTTTTTTCCAGACACCTTTATTATTATTAATACCCCTTCCTTGCTCTGCCTCTGCATTACTCTCCTTCCCTTTCTGCAGGCAAAGCCCCCCATTTCTTCCTTGTCCCCCTTGATGGTACCTGTGTCTGGCTATCTTCCTCTCTGGAGTGTCTTCTCCTCTCTCCCCTATGGTCCCTTTCTACTTTCCTGGTTTCTGCTGTTACATACTCACAATATTATTTAAAAATATTGGTATATAGGGGCTGGAAAGATGGCTCAGCAGTTAAGAGCACTGGCTACTCTTGCAGAGGACCTGGGTTGGATTCCCAGAACCCACGTGGTGGCTAACAACCACCCATAACTCTAGTTTCCAGGGCTCCAATGCCCTTCATGGGCATTGCACAACATGGGCACACTAACACACACGCAGGCAATACACTCATACACATAAAATAAAAAGAATAAATAAAATATTTAAAAAATTGAGAAAATTGTTTTTTAAGACAGATAGTAAATTTCTAGTTTTCTATATCAATGATATTATTAAAATTCTAAAAATAAATCCAGCCATTTTATCCAATATGTAACACACGTTTATGTATTGGATAAAATAACATTTAATGTTATTCCCTTTAACTGTCCATCTCACCCCACTGTTTTGGACTCATCAAAGAATTAGAAGGAACATCTTTTCTACTTCCAATCACTGTCATTTCTATTCATCAAGGAGCTGCAAACAATGCAAGACCTGCCAGTGTTGAGGTCTTGCATGGATCCTCCTCGCGAGTCCCCTGCTTTTTCTCCCTTTTCTTTAGGACGTATGAGCTTTTAAAATTCTCTCTACTAAGAGTCAGATCACTTGAGTGACTAAGCAAAGTAAATAACAATGACACAAAGGATAGTTCCTGGGCAGTCTGATTGTAGAAGCTGTCTGACTTGTCTTCCTTCAGCATCCAGTGTGGCATTAGATGGTGTGTGGAGAGTGTGGGGAGTGTTAGGCAGGCTGTACAGTGATTCACCCTTCACTTGTGTCTTTACCTGAATGCTATTTTCTGTTTCTGTATAGCTCCATTCATCCACGTCATGTCCTATGCATTCTTCATCACCTCATTCCAAATGATGAATTCTACAAGGCTTGTTTTCTAGGATAGCTATGATATTAATGCTAAAGTAACACAATGATATTTACTTTTGGATTCCCCACACAAGCATTTTGTGCTGATTTATATTCCCAACCATTGCTATTCTAGCATTAGCCATCTTGGCCCATGCTGGATATATGTATTATCATCATGTTGCCTGAACATGAACTGGCTATTATGACCCTCTGTTCCCTGCAAGTCTGTTGCATGAGCACAGGTATAAAGCCTGAAGCTATGCAGTCCACTGCAAGCTATTGCTCAGACCACATATTCATATCACAGAATTCTGCATGGTCTAACAACATTTTTTCCCTCCTCTAGCTGGAAGTATTCTGTACCGCAAATTTTAGAGTGCAGTCTCATGACCCTATATCTGGATTTCCATGGTTAGCTATAGAGGAAGAGATCTTTTTTTGAAAAAACTTTTGATTGAATATTTGTGTACTTCATACATAAGATCTCAATCAGTCTTAATCATTTGATAGCTCCTTCTCCAGGTGGCACTTTCCCACAGCACCCCCGTCCCCGCAATTCAGACATTCTGTCATTTGTGTAAAGGCCTACTGTACCAAATTAGTGTTCCTGGGTGTTCCTCAGTGCAAATTCATCCACTGAACTCTGGTCAGCCTATCCGGAGTCCCTTGCTTTAAGAAGACCAGTTCTTAATTAAAGTAATTAGCTGCTAATATTTCTTCAGCTAAGATTGGGGTCTGCTGCCCATTTCCCTAGGTAAAAGAGTTCATCCTCTTGACCAGAAGAAAACCTTTTTCTTTAATGGGCCTTTACTACTGTGGCACATATTTAATGATACTCTAGTCACAATAACAGGGAAATGGAATTAACCTTTAAAGTAGTGTACTGATGAATGGATAATGAAATGTAGCACAAAATACAATGGAATTTTATTCAGCAAAAAGAAAATGAAAGAATGGAATTTGCGAGAGAATGCTATCTGGGTACATGGACTCTTGTTGGCGGTGTGTCTGGTACGGAATTCTGGCCCTCCTCTGTGGAGAGGAAGTTCATTCTGTTTCTGCCGTATCCTAGCTGAGTTGATTTCAGATCAGGTATGAGGAGTAAGTTGGTCGGTCATTCAGACACTCCGTGTTGACTTTTTTTATTAGAGGACCTGGATGATTCCAGGCTGATCTCATGCATGAACTGGTCAATCACAACTATGTCCTCTAGTGTGGAGATGGTGGTCAGATGGGTGGGCTTTGGGTACTTCACCAGGCTAGTCCAAAGTGCAAGCTGAGCCACTGAGACTAGGCCTGGGATTGTAGAGATGGCGGCGATGGAAGCAGAAAATATTGTATGAAGTGAGGTAACCCAGGCTCACGAAGGAAACACCATGCATTTTCTCTCCCATAGAGACCTTGGGTTCCAATGTTTCTACATGTGTAGTTATATGGGAGGGAGTGTGACTAACAGTCATGAAAGAAGAAAGGGATGAGAAGAGGGAAAGAAGTTTTAAGAAAAAGATGTGGAGCATAACAGAGCAACTGTGACATGAAAAGAGAAAGAAGAATTCCAGGAGTGGAGATGTACGGGACAGGGAGAGAGGAGTTGGGGGTACAGGGACAGGGAGAGGACTGGGGGGACAGGGACAGGGAAGAGGGAGGGAGAGATTAGGTTGGGAAGGGACAGGGACGAGGGAGAGGGATGAGAGGAGTGCGGGGTTGCAGGACACGGAGAAGGGGAGAGAGGAGTGGGGGGTACAGGACAGGGAGAAGGGAGAGAGAGACATGGGGGTCACGGGACAGAAGAGGACTTTGCGAGTTGCAGGGACGAAACGAGAGGAGAGGATGTGGGGGTACAGGGACAAATGGGAAGAGAGGGAGGAGAAGGAAATTGGGGGTGCAAGGGAAAGTCCTAAGGAGAGGGAGAAGGAGGGGTCGGGGGAGAAGCGAAGGAGGAAACGCTGGACGGGACAGGGGAGGAGAGAGTGAGTCGGGGTGCAGGGAGCAGGGAGAGGGGAGAGAGGAGTGGGGGGGCAGGGACAGGAGAGAGGTCGAGAGAGGATGGGGTTCGGAGAAGGTGGAGAGGTGACTCGGGGGGCAGGGGAGGGGGAAGAGGAGGTGGGGCAGGGAACACAGGGAGAGGAGGAAGAAGGAGGATGGGGCAGTGACAGGGAGAGAGGGGAGGAGGAGTGGGGGGTAGCAGGACAGCAGATAGGGGACGGGAGCAGAGATCGCGGGGTGCACGGGACAGGGAAGAGTGGGAGAAGAGGAGTTCTAGACCGGGCAGAACAAGAGAATGATGGCAGAAGAGTGGACGGTGGGAAGGGTCATGAGAGCAGTGGGAGAAGAGGAGGGTTGAGGAGGGGGAGGGAGGGAGCAATGGGTCAGACGGGAGTAGGGGAGAGAAGGAGTGGAGGTGCAGGGACATGAGGAGAGGAGGGGAAGAGAGGAGTGCGCGGGGACCAGGGACACGAGAGAGAGGGGAAGAGGAAGCGGGGGCGGACTCAGGGACAGAGAGGAATAGGGAGAGAGGCATCTAGCGGGTGTCAGGGTACGACAGGGAGAGGAGAGGAAATCGCAGAGTGGGGGACAGGAAGACAGGAAGAGGGGTGAGAGAGGAGTGGGTGGGGAGAGAGAGGCACGAGAGGGAGAGAGAGGAGTGGATAACCAGGGAGAGGGGACAGAGGGGAGACAGGAGTGGGGGGGAAGGAAGAGAAGCAGGGGAGAAGGAGGGCGGGGACAGGGACAGAGAGAGGGGAAGAGGAGCGGGGTGCGGGAGACAGGAGGGGAGAGAGGGAGTGGGGGGACAGGGACAGGAGAGGGGAGAAGAGGAGTCAGCGGTGCTTGAGTTTCGGGGACAGGGGGAGGGGAGAGAGGAGTGGGGGGACAGGGACAGGGGAGGGGAGAGAGGAGTCGGGGTGCAGGGACAGGGAACTGAGGGAAGTGGGGGGACAGGACAGGTAGAGGGGACGAGAGGGAAGTGGGGGTGCAGGGACAGGGAGAGGGGAGAGAGGAGTGGGGGTGCAGGGACAGGGAGAGGGGAGAGAGGAGTGGGGGGGACAGGGACAGGGAGAGGGGAAAGAGGAGTGGGGGGTGCAGGGTCAGGGGGGAGTGGGGGTGCAGGGTCAGGGGGAGGGGAGAGAGGAGTGGGAGTGGGGGCGGGGGCAGCACATTGAAGCCTGTGTATGAAGATGCAGGTTTCTTTGCATCCAAGTTTTTAGAAGGGAGCTTATAGTGGATTTCTGATTTTAATGGAATCTGTAATACCTTTGTGAACATTTTCATGCGATATCCTGTGAGTGTACAACAGCCACATTTCTAAAGTAAAAGCATGGATTTTATTCAGATAAGCATTTTTTGTTTTTCATTAGCAATAGCCTCTCAGATGCAAAGCCTCAGACTCTCCAGAGAGAGAGAGAGAGCAGGTTATTCATGCTGTATAAAAAGTAGAAGCTAGAAGCATCTTGCCTAAAAAATTCTTACATTCACTACAAAGGTGAAGGAATAAAAATATAATACAGGAAGAAGTTCTAAAAGATAAACATGGACTGCAATCCCACGTTGTTTATTGTCAGATCTTCCTAGCATGGCAAGTTGGACAGCCTTGAATAACTTGGCTATGTCCTCTATTCCCTAATTTCCTCATCTGTGTGCTTAGAATCATGATCATCTTTTTTTCTCATGGGATTCTAGGAAAATCTTTTAACTTCTTACTATCTTTTATCCACATATTTCATGTAGTGATAATAAAAGTGTACTAATGTTAGATCATTATGAATTAAAATAATCTACCAAATGTAATATGTTTGCTATAAAAACATTAACATGTATAATAGGACATTTTAATGGTACTGGCAAATATGAATGACTCCATAAGTGTTCATATCATAAAATACCAAGAACTTGAAAAGAATTTTATGTTTTTAATTTTAGGTGCATAATTATGGACAATACACATGAATATTTATTTAACTTGAAAGGCTATAATTTTGAAAAATCTCTGGTTAAAACGAACATAATAGAAAATAGGGAAGATTTTGAAGTTAAAGATGATGATGTCTTCATAATCACATATCCAAAGTCTGGTAAGTGTCTGCAGTGAGCCATGTGGTATTGGTCTTTTCTTTGGTTTGATAATAAGTGTGTATAAATGTTCTTTCCACCCACCAGCAGCAGCCCATCTCTGTTAGCTGCTTTTCTCATTACTGCAACAAAATACTTAACAAAAGCAACTTGCAGAATGAAAGGTTTATTTTACTCCCAGATGGAGAGGACAACCTGTCTTGGCAGGAGTTGAAGGGAGATTGTCGCACTGCATCCACAGTCAGGAAGCAGGGAGGGGTGGAAGTTTGTACTCTGCTCATATTGTCATATTTATTCAGTCCCGGACTCCAGCCCCAGGAACGCTACTGCCCACGTGAAGGCTGGGTCTTCCCACCTCAACTAGCCGAGGGTCGATAGTTCCTCAGAGATTTATTTGCTTGGAGAATGATTTCCATGGGGATTCTAAATCCCATTAATTTGGCAATCAAGATTTACTATCACAGCATACTATATTTTATGAACATTTATGGTTGGAAAAAGTTAAATGAAATTCAAATCTCTGTGACCTAAGACCACTTGATATGCATATATTGTCATTTCTTATGGGAAATAAGGAGAGGTCAAATATGGAGCCAAGAGCTGCTAACTGAACAAATGAGGACTGGGTCCCTTAGGCTACCAAACAGATCTGTGACAATACAAAGCCTCTTCTTTAGAACATACATGCTTTATAACTTAGATGTTTTCTTTCTCATAAAAATTAGTTTTCCAGTATATTTCATTTTATTGAAAAGACTTTTAAGAGAACTGTAGTCTCCTTAATATTCTCCCTCTTTTTAAAATTTTTTTGAGACAGGATCTTCCTCTATCCCCTGCTGGCCTGGAACTTGCTGTGTAGACCAAGTTGACTAAACTCACAGAGAGCTGCTTGCCTCTACCTCCCAAGTGCTGGGATTAAAGGTGTGTGCCATCATGCCCGGCTAAAACTCTCAAAAATAAAAAAAATCTTTGCCCAATGAGGTTTACTGGAAAGATGACTTTTGAGATTTGTGAAGCCCATCAGAGCAAGCAGTAGTCCGACAGTCTCTGAAAATTCTGTGGTGGCAAATTCTGCTTCAACAGAAGGTGAAACTTGGAGGTCTTGGCTTAAGTTTTTACAGTGGTTGGCACAGCCTAAGTGTCACCTTTTTAAAATAGTTCTGTTGTGGATTTACTAGAACGCCAAAATTTTATGTCTATATTTGTTTTGACATACTGGTAGATAAAGATATTTCCCTAACACATTGCTGTGTTCACACTGAGGCCTGCTTCGCTTCCCACCTTTGCAGTGTTTAATATATTGTAGAACTTGAAGGACGCTTTGAAGAAGTCACTTTGAGAACTCAAGGGCTTGATTAACAAGAACTGAGAAGGATGGACTGGAGAAATGGTTTAGCAGATGAGCCTGGCTGCTCTTGCAGAGAAGCAAGGTTCAGTTCCCAGCACCCACATGGTGGCCAACAACTATTCGTAACTCCAGTTCTAGGGATATGAAGCCCCTGAGCATTGCATGACATCTATGAATTTATATATGTGCATATATATATATATATATATATATATATACATGCAGACGAACACTTCGTGAAAAATTAAAAAAAAATAAAAAAATTTAAGAGCATGAGAAGGATCTAACATTTTCTCCTGTGTACAAATTAGCTTGTTAAACTGCTTTAATTTTGTGATACTGCAAGATAGTAAGATACTCCCTGGTTTGAGACAGAAGATTTTGTCACTCATGACACATTAGATAGCATGAGTCTCCGGTTTGCTTGCTTGTCCCTTTTTATCTCCAACTGTTCAAGTTTCTTTTGCTCTGATATGACACTCTGACCAAAAGCAAGGAAGGGTTTATTTGGCTTAAACTCCAGGTCACAATCCGTCACGCAGGGAAGTCAGGTCAGGAAGCCAAGGCTGGAGCCTGTGTAAGATGCAAGGAGGACCCGTGCTTGCTGGCTTATTCCCTAGTTCTCAGATGGTTTCCTTGCACAGTTGGGACCACCTACCCAGAAAGGGTTATCACCAGTGGGCTGAACCCTCCATCAATTATCAATCAAGACAAACACTCAGTTGAGACTCCCTTTTCAGGTGATTCTGGGCTTTACCAAGCTGACATTTAATGCTAGCTAAGACATTGACCTATAGTTGTGGAACCCAATGTTGTAAAAAGCTATTCTTGGGTTCTTTTGTGATATAGAACAATTACCCTTAGATGAATTACATGGGCTTACTATACTATACCAGCACAAGTAAACCTAGATGGTTGTATGGATCGCTTACTTTATGGAGGTGAGGCCTCAATTCAGTTTCTCAATGATATATGTACATGGACTTTCCAGCCCTAGCTATAATTGCCTGGCCTTCTAGGCTGCCAAGGCATGAGGACTTGGGGAAATGAAATAACAGAGTAAATCAAGCATCTCATAAAGATGCTTGATTATGAGATCACTCACCTGGGATGAGTAGACAGCAGACAGGTGTTCCTGAAGGTCCTGAGTAATGGAGAGAGGTGCTTATGATGTGCCACAGAGGATAGCAGAAGCATTCATCGTTACCAGATCTGGATTCTGTGGTGTGCAAAGTAACCAGTTCTTTCAAAATTACAGGCTCTGCTTCATAAGATGCACTGTCTCTCTTCATTGGAAATAGTGGGAGTTGTTTAGTCCTGCCCACATTGCCACTAATAAATAAGCCTAAGCCTTCCTACTATAATATTTGATCATATCTGTGTCCATTCTTCTTTTAATATATGTTTTTATTGAATTTTTGTGCATTATTACAATATATCTTAATAACACTTAGGCCACCTCCTCTAATTATAGACCCCTGTAGCCTCCCCGACAGATTTCCTGCATTCTGTCATATATGTTAAGACCTACTGAGTCAAGTTTGTGTACCCAGATGTCCCTCTGCTAAAGACAACCAACTCTCCCTCACCCACAGTGATCTTAATTATACTATGGAATTTAACACATATTTCCCAGGCCTTTTTATTGTATGGCCTAACTTTAATGGTCAAGAGATCAAATATCAGTAGGAACAGTAAAATCTTTGGTTCGCTCTTTTGATTGATCCCTCAGAATATACAGAAAAAATGCTTGTGATTAATGTTAGAGATTGGGAAAAATGAACTTACTTTCTCGTCTTATTAATTTCCCATAATTCTAAAAGCCACCGATATTAGCAAAGTGATAGCGGAAATACATCAAAATTGCCCACAAACAACAGTAAAAGGGCATTCAAAACCTAGTGGATATTTTATGAAGATCAAGAAGGAATGAGTTTGCAATCATAAAAACCTCAGTTAAGATGGCGATGCAACTCACCCTGATGTGATTTGAGCACACTGTATATATGTTTAGTAATATTACATGATGCCTGTTGATATCTACAAACATTATATATCAGTAAAAGTTAAATATTACATAAAGGATTGCCTATAATGCATAGACTATACAGAGAAGATACAATAATAACCTAAATCATCACTGCCATTTAAGTATAACCACATATTTTCAAGTGAGAGGACCCACAAATCCTTGATTTCATCTTTACTAACTTGAATAGTAAATATGGACATCAGTAACTGAAAAAAGGTATATTCAAGCTCACTTGGAGTGTTTAAAAGAAAAATGCACCAAACTATTTTAAGATGGATGTCATTTCTGTTGATACTATTAAAAGCTACTTCATGATTGAAAACAGGATTATTTATTTTTACAGGTACCATCTGGACCCAGCAGATACTCAGCTTGATTTATTTTGAAGGACATCGGAACAAAACCGAAAACATTGAAATCATGGATAGAGCACCATTCTTTGAGTACAACGTTCATAACGTGGACTATGAGACAATGCCATCACCTCGAATCTTTTCGTCCCACCTCCCATATTACTTAGTACCACAAGGTCTCAAGAGCAAAAAACCCAAAGTATGTCATAGAGTTCAATCTTTTAAAAATATTTTATTTTACTTTCAGGTGTATAAGTGTGTTGGCTACATATATTGAGTTCACCCGTGTCATGCAATGCTGCAGTCAGAAGAGGGTGTTGGATCACCTAGAACTAGAGTTAAGAATGGTTGTTGGGGCTGGAGAGATGGCCTAGCAGTTAAGAGCGCCAACTGCTCTTGCAGAGGACCCGGGTTCGATCCCCAGCACCCACATGGTGGCTAAGAACCGTCCGTAACTCCAATTCCAGGAGTACTCCAGTTCCAGGGGAATCCGATACCCTCTTCTGACCTCCGCGGCATTGCACGACATGGGTGCACAAACCTGCATGCAGACAGTACATTCATACACATAAAAAAAAAAATGGTTGTTAGCCACCATGTTGTTTCTGGGAATTGAACCCAGGTCTTCTGTAAGAGCAGCGCACTGCTCTTAACTGCTGAGCCATCTCTCCAGCCCCGAGTTCAATCATTTTTTTTTTTTACCATAAAATGTATCAGATAAGTCTGGTGTGGTGGTGCACGCCTGTAATCCTAGTACTCGGAAGGCAGAGGCAGGCAGATCTCTGTGAGTTCAAGGCCAGCCTGGTCTACATAGAGAGTTCCCGGACAGCTGGGGCTATAAGGATACCCTGTCTCAAAAAGACAAAAAAAAGTATCAGATAATTAGGTTATTTCAATACTTTCCTATTATATGCATGCTGCTATGAACATATGAGTATGCCCCCTGGGCACTTCTGCACCAGCTTCCCTAGGGCATACACCTCTAAATGGAATGGCAAAGCCACAAGCATAATAGTCGACTGAATGAGATGGTGCTGCACTTTGGAAGTGAGCATCCCAGATCTTGCTGACATCTGCAATGGATGGGTTCTTATTTTTCCCCTAGAAATTTGACATATCACAATTTAAAAATTTTGTCACTGTGACAGTTACCAAATGGTGTTAAAATAGATCTTAATTTGCATGTTATGCTCATAGTAAGATTAAGCAAGTTTGTTGTTCATTGGCCATAATTATTTTTGAGTCTGTGAAAGGGTTCAATAGTCCAAAATTTTCTTATATTGTTCTTGTCAGTTTATTTTATAACACTGCTAGGTATTAATTAATTAATTAATTAAATTTTTTTGGTGTTTTTGAGACAGGGTCTCCCTGTAGCCCCAGCTGGCCTGGAACTCGCTATGTAGACCAGGCTGGCCTTGAACTCACAGAGATCTGCCTGCCTCTGCCTCCAGAGTCCTGGGATTAAAGGCATGCACCACCACACCTGACTTAAAGACAGTTCTTAGCCGTCATGTGGGTGCTGGGAATTGAACCCGAGTCCTTTGCAAGAGCAGTTGGTGCTCTTAACTGCTGAGGTATCTTTCCAGCCCTGGTGTTAATTTATTTTAACTTATACATGTAGTTTTTCTCATGTTTTGTGAATTTTTTTTATTTTTATGACATCATTTGATTAAGAGCATTCTTATTTTTGTCAAAATTTTTTCTTAAATAAATCATTAATAAGTCTTTTCCCACTTTAGACTAGGAACATATTCTTTTGGGATTTGTTGTGGTTTCTCTGGTTTGTTTGCCTTTTTTTTTTCCTTCTGAGTCTTGCTATACAACCAAGACTGGTTTGTTCTTTGTCTTTCTACCCTTGCCTCCCAAGAGCTGGGATCACAGGCATGAGTGTCTACCCCAGCTTGCACCTTTTTTGGTCGTTTTTTTGAGACAGTGTGTCCCTGAAGTTCCAGCTGATCTGGAACTCAATATGTAGACCAGGCTGGCCTTGGACTCACAGAGATCCACCTGCCTCTGCCTCTTGAGTGCTAGGATTAAAGGCATGCACCCCTACTTATACTTTTTATCCATTTGTAAATGATTTTTCTGAATAGTATGAAAGAAAAATCCATTTGCCTTGAAAATTATATATGGATTACTCTTTAATCAATGTGACAATTATACCTTGTTTCTACATCAAATATCACATAACATTTATGGTAGATGAATTGATCCTAAGGACAAATTAATTTGCAATATTTACAAATATTACAAATAATATCACCTTTAGAAAATTGTTCTGCATTTCATACATGTGTAAAATTTCATTTGAAAAGATATTTATTGCAATAGTTTTTAATATCCCAAAATATAATCACCTAATTTCACAAGGTTAGTAGAATACAGAAAAATAATTATGATTCATTTCTGATAATGAAATTTTTGAAGTTGTTTTTAAAAACTTGTAACAATAATCAAGAATCATTGAAAGAAATAATTTCATAATTCTCATCTATCTGCAGATTCTTTATATATACAGAAATCCAAAAGATGTTTTGACCTCTTATTTTCATTTTTCAAATTTGTTGGTTGTACTTCAACCTGCAGATACCATGGAAGATTTTATGGAAAAATTTCTAGATGGAAAAGGTAACTGTGAGTTCCTTAGCCCAGTCATATGTGTATTAAACCCAAGCTGCCAAATTCTCAAACTTACAGAAGAATGTTATTTATTATTTTTATTTTATGTGTATGAGTGTATTATCTGCATGTATGTAAGTGCATCCATGTAATGCAGTGCCTGTGCATGTGAGAAGGGGGAGTCAGATCCCCTAGAACAGCAGTTATAGACAGTGGCTGCTGGAAACTGCAAGAACAACCAGTGCCCTTAACCATGCAGCCATTTCTTCAGCCCCACACTGAACATAATTTAATTTAAGGAGATGGAGTACGACAGTGCACTACACATCAACAGTGACAATTGAACATCAACTCCATCTGCCACCCAGTGAATTTTTTATCATTTTTCAGTACAACTTGAGGACTGTCAAGTTTACAGAGACATATGAGTGAAGAATTATTTTGGTTTACAGTTATTCCATCAATTCCTTCAATCTAGTGGCACAGGTGGACTATCCATTCCAGCGTAGCTAATGTTGAGGATGAGCATGTGCTCTGCATGGGCCCATGGGAGGCCTTGGAGGACAGCTGAGGATCTACTACTGAAGAGGGTTGATTAATTTAAGAGGCTTGCAGAGTATGCAATCAGGATCTCACTCACTTGAAGATTATATTTAGTTTGTGTCAGCAAACATTGTTTCCCAGACATCTTAGAGAATAATAAGAAAAATGCAGATATATGTTTTCAGTGGAGATATAGGAAAATGAAGCAACTGACATGCCTTGATATCATCTTCAAGCTCAGATTCTTCTTCTGTACTGCTGCTTTCCTACGTGCACTGTAACTTTAGGCAGGCAGGTTTCTAGGAATGTCAGGTAATTGTTCCCCCAAATACTAAACATTTTAGGTAGTAATATACATGTCCAATCAATTTTTATTTTTGTAAATTACAAGAATAGAGCTTGACACTCTTCCTTGTGGACTTTCCTCTCAGTGGTAGGAAGCCGTTGGTTTGATCACATCAGAGGCTGGTATGCGCACAGACATGACTTCAATATTCTGTTCATGAGTTATGAAGAACTCAAGAAGGTAAGATGAGAAGGTTGTTATTTCAATTCATTTCTTGTACATCTCTCTTCTAGTAGTTTACATCCCACTCTCTGTGATCTTCAAAACTAATTCCTCAGGCTTTTTGCTGAAGATTTCTAGTGTCCTGCCTCTGCTTCCCTGACTGCTTTTCCTCAGGGCCCTCTTCTCCTATACAATCATCTTTTGTGAGTTCTTCATAAGGAAGGTCGTCAATAAAGGCAACCTCAAATAACTGCAGAGGCCATCATTTTCTCAATTTGCAATCTTTATTATCACATATTAATTCTATGCATTAATGGGATTTGGTATGATATTTCCACACATGAATAGAGTATGCACTGTTCTTATCCAATCACCTTTTCTATTTTGCCATCCCTCTCGTTCCCCCAGAAAGTTTCCCAATCACTAATAATCAAAATTTACCTTCGTGCTGACTTTTTTTTATGTTTGAACATATAAGAGAGAACATGTGACATTTGTCTCTTTGTGCCTGGCTGATTTCACTTTACCTAATGCCCTCTCATGTTGATCCATTTTGCTGCAGATGACAGGATTTCATTTCATTTTTCTTTATGACTGAATAATATTCCATTTTATTCATAAATTCTTTACCCATTCTTTTTTGATGGACACCTAGGCTGAAACCACATCTTGGCAACTGTTATGTACAGTAGTAAACAGTCACTAAAAAGAGGGGGTTTGACTACTGACTTCATTTCTGTTGTCTATATTGTCAAGAACAGAAGAGTTGGATCACATGGGGATCTACTTTTTTGATATTTGAAGATGAGTCATTTAGCTTTCCATAATGACTATTTAATGAAGGACATCAAGGAATGGTGAATCAAAAAGCCCCTACTAAAACGTGGACAATTAGAGCCACATAGAAGGATCAGTCCTGTGCTGCAAGTTCTTCCTATTAAAAAAAAAATCTTATGTATATTAATAGAAAGTTTTTGTGTTGGCAGCAATTCAACATTATCTTAATATATTGTGTAATTCAAACAAAGCAATTGAAGTTCGCTGCTTTCTGATCACTTATTGATACATCGATTCATTAATATATTCTATCCATCTATGAAAATTTAATAAATGATTATTATGTACAGGAACCAAATTGGAACTCAAAGTGGACTGACCTCTTTATAGAGACAATTAATAAACTAACAAGGAAGACAGTCAAGAAGCAAATACACACAGTGGAGAACTCATACGTGTGTCAGGCATGGAAAGATGACTCAGTGGGTAAAGTCACTGGCTCATATTGCTGTATTTATGTTATTACCACAGTACTTTGGCATAAAAATGAAGTTGTATTTGATGCCAGCAAGATGGCTCATCAGGTTTAAGTGACTGCTGCCAAGTCTGATCACCTAAATTCTACCTTTGAGACCCACATGTGGAAGGAGAGAACCAACTCCCACAAAGTTGTCTTCTACATGTATGTTGTTGTACATGCATGCCACCCACACTAAATAAAATGCAATGAATATTTGGAACTGTGAATCCTCCAAGTGTAATCTTTCTTTTCAAGACTGTTTGGCTATTCAGGGTCCCTGAGATTTCATTCGAAGTTTTTGCTGGAGGTTTCTATTTTTTTTTAATAAAAGTAATGGGATTTTAGAAAGGATTACATTAACTATGTGAATCATCTTTCACCTCAGGTATGAGAGATACTGTTCTGTGTATGTATGTTTGCTTTTTCTTTCATTAGTGCTTTCAATAGACTTGTCTCCTTTGTTAAACTTATCACTAGAATAAAAAACAAAAAACAGGGCAGAGCTAGCTGTGCTCCACACAGCACAAGACCAGCGTGCCCCCCGCTGGGCGAGCAGACTTCACCTGTGTCCTGCAGACCACCAGCCTGCAAAAGACCAGCCTAGGGAAGTGGTGGTGCAGAGGATCTAGCTGTGCAGCCAATGGTGAGGCACCAGATCCCAAAGAAACAAATAAACAAACAAATCCACGAAAAAAAAAAATCAACATGGGAAAAGCTCATAATAAATCCACACCGAACTCTACCAACCCTAGAGAAGACTCTGACAACAAGATCTCCCTGGAAGAAAACCAAGATGCGGACTTTAGAAAAGCAATTGTGGACATATTCAAACAAATTAGAGAACTATGGGAAGAGAATAAAAAACTCAAGAAGCACCAAGAGGGTGATAATGATAATCATTGGAAAGAACTAAGGGGAGAGCTTGAAAAACTCAAGAAGGACCTAGAGGGAGAAAATGACAAATGTTGGAAAGAACTGAAGGGAGAAAATGACAAACTCCAGAAGGAAGTGGAAATGCTGAAAAGATCCCAGACTGAAAGGAAAAAAGAAAGTGACCAATGAACCAAGGACCTACAAGATGAGAATGACAGGCTCCAGAAGGAAGTGGAAATACTAAAGAAATCACAGGAGGAAATGAAAAAGGAAATTGAACATTTATCCAATCAACAGGAAAGGATGGGAAAAAACCTCAGAAGCAGAATGGAAGAAGCAGAAAAAAAGAATATCAGACACACAGGATAACATGATCCAACTAGAATGCTCAAGTAAAGATTATGAAAAATTTGAAAAAACACAAGAGTGGAACAACCAAGAAATGTGGGACACTATGAAAAAAAAAACCAAACCTCTGCATCACAGGGATACAGGAAGGAGAAGAATCCCAAGACAACACCATTGACCAGATCTTCAACAGGATAATAGAAGAAAATTTCCCCAAACTGAAAAAAGACAAACCCACACAAATACAAGAAGCACATAGAACACCAAACAGACAAGACCAGAAAAGAAATTCCGTATGCCATATAATTGTTAAAACACTAGATGGTCAGGAGCTGGGCATGGTGGTGCACGCCTTTAATCCTTGGGAGGCAGAGGCAGGCAGATTTTTGTGAGTTCAAGTCCAGCCTGGTCTACAATGTGAGTTCCAGGACAGCTGGGGCTACAGGGAGACCCTGTCTCGAAAAGACCAAAAAACAAAACAAAACAAAACAAAACAAAACAAAACAGAAAAACACTAGATGCTCAAAACAAAGAAAAAATGCTGAAAGCCACAAAAGAAAAACAAGTTACATATAAGGGGGAACACATCAGAATCACAGCTGACTTCTCAGCACAAACTATGAAAGCTAGAAGAATGTGGATCAAAGTATTCCCTGTACTAAATGACTTTAGATCCCAACCCAGACTACTATATCCAGCAAAAATGTCAGTTATAGTTGAAGGAGAAAGACGAATGATTCATGACATGAACAAGATGAAAGAATACATATCTAAGAAACCAGTACTTCAGAAAATTCTCGAAGCAATCCAAAGAACAGAGGAAAGGAGCAATTATCCCTAAGGATTAAAGTGAGAAATCAACAAAAGCATAACAGAGTAAATACAAACCTGGACCAAGAATACAAACAGAAAATAAGGTGAAAGGAAGCAACACAGATCTCTCAATAATAACCTTAAATATTAATGGTGCTCCTCAATCAAAATACATAGACTGGGAGAATGGATTAGGAAACAGATCCTTCTATATGCTGTCTACAAGAAACCCATCTCACCCTCAAAGACAGACACCACCTTACAGTGAAAGGATAGAAAAAAAATATTCCAAGCGAATGGTACCAAGAAACAAGCTGGGGTGGCTATTCTAATATCAGACAAAATAGATCTCAAAGTTAAATTAATCAGAAGAGACAAAGAGGGCCATTACATCCTAATAAAAGGAACAATGAACCATGAAGACGTGACAATCTTAAATGTCTATGCACCAAACTCTGGTACACCTAACTTTATAAACACAACTCTGCAGGACCTCAAGACACAGATTAATCTTAACACACTAATAGTGGGAGATTTCAACACCCCACTGAGCCCCTTGGATAGATCAACAGGACAAAAAATAAACAGAGAGACATCAGAATTGAGCAATACAATAAACCAAATGTACCTCACAGACATCTACAAAGTATTCCACCCAAATACCAGAGAATATACTTTCTACTCAGCACCTCATGGAACATTCTCCAAAATCGACCACATACTGGGGCACAAAAGGAACCTCAATAACAAAAGGATAGAAATTATTCCATACATTCTATCAGACCACAGTGCAATAAAGCTCAATATGAATCCCAGAATAAGTCCAACTAGCTACAAGAACACACGGAAACTAAACAGCACAATTCTGAACAATGAATGGGTGAGGGAAGAAATAAAGAATGAAATAAAAGTATTCATGGAACTGAATGAAAAAGACAGTACAACACAACAAAATCTGTGGGGTACTTTAAAGGCAGTCTTGAGAGGGAAATTTATAGCCCTAAGTGCTCATGTCAAAAAAACAGAAAAGGAACAAATAAACGACCTGACACTACAGCTAAAACCACTTGAGAGACAACAACAAATGAACCCTAAACCCAACAGACAGGAAGAAATAACAAAAATCAGAGCAGAAATCAATGAAATAGAAACAAAGAAAATAATACATAAAATCAACAAATCCAAAAGCTGGTTCTTTGAAAAAAGAAACAAAATAGACAGACCTCAAGCCCAGTTAACCAAAAAAAGAGAGAGCAACTCCAAATCAATAGTATTAGTGATGAAAGGGGAAACATCACAACAGACAAAGAAAAAATCCAGACAATCATATGGGAATACTTCAAAAATATATACTCCACTAAATTTGAAAACCTAAGAGAAATGGATGAATATCTGAAATCCTGGGAACCAACAAAGCTTAACCAAGAAGAGATTGACAGTTTAAATAGACCCATAATATTAGAGGAAATTGAAGATGTAATTAAAAACCTCCCAATGAAAAAGAGCCCTGGTCCAGATGGTTTCATGGCAGAATTCAATAAAACATTTAAAGAGGTCTTACAACCATTGCTACTCAAACTGTTTAGAAGGATACAAACAGAGGGAATTCTCCCAAACTCCTTCTATGAAGCCAGCATCTAATACCAAAGCCAGGCAAAGATGCAAGCAAAAAAGAAAGCTATAGACCCATCTCACTAATGAATATAGATGCAAAAATTCTCAAGAAAATACTTGCAAACCACATACAGACCCACATAAAAAAGATCATCCATCATGATCAAGTTGGATTCATACCAGAAATGCAGTGACGGTTCAACATACGTAAATCAATAAATATCATAAAACACATAAATGGACTGAAAGACAAAAACCACATGACCATCTCAATTGATGCAGAAAAAGCCTTTGATAAGATCCAGCATCCCTTAATCTTTAAATTCCTAGAGAGAATAGGACTGAAAGGAACATTCCTCAACATGATCAAAGCCATATATAGCAAACCTACTGCCAACATCATCTTAAATGGAGAAAAATTAGAACCATTTCCCTTAAAGGCGGGAGCCTGGCAAGGCTGCCCCCTATCACCACTTCTCTTCAACATAGTGCTCGAAACTCTTGCTAGGGCAATAAGACAAGAGAAGGAAATAAAAGGAGTATTAACTAAAGAAGAAGTAGTTAAGCTATCCATTTTTGCAGATGATATGATAGTTTACCTAAGGGATGCTAAAAACTCCACCAGAAAACTTCTAGAAACAATTAAGACTTTTAGTAAAGTGCAGGCTACAAAATCAACCTAGAAAAATCAGTAGCCTTTCTTTACACCAACAGCAAGCAACTGAAGAAGGAATACAAGAAGACCTTCCCACTCACAATAGCCTCAACAATAATGATACCTGGGAACAAACCTAACCAAAGATACCAAAGATCTATACAACAAAAAATTTTAAACCCTTGAAGAAGGAAATTGAAAATGACATCAAAAGATGGAATGACCTCACATGCTCATGGATTGGGAAAATTAATATAGTAAAAATGTCCATTTTACCCAAACTGATATACAGATTCAATGCAATCCCAATCAAAATCCCTATGAGCTTCTTCACAGACTTGGAAAAAATCATTAAATTCATATGGAAAAACAAAAGACTCCGAATAGCTAAAGCAAACCTGAGTGGAAAATGCAATACAGGGGGGATTGCCCAACCAGACTTCAAACTATATTACAGGGCCATAGTCATAAAAACAGCCTGGTACTGGCACAAAAACAGACCAGTTGACCAATGGAATAAAATTGAAGATCCAAATTTGAGCTCATACAATTTCAGCCACCTCATATTTGACAAAGGGGCAAAAAACCCTCAACGGAGGAAGGATAGCATCTTCAGCAAATGGTGCTGGCAAAATTGGATCACCATCTGTAGAAGAACAAAATTAAATCCGTACCTCTTACCCTGTATGAAAATAAACTCCAAGTGGATCAAAGATCTCAACGTGAAGCCTGAAACCCTGAAGGTGATAAAAGAAAAAGTTGGCAACAACCTACAAGACATAGGTGTAGGAGGAGACTTTCTAAACCAGACAGCAGCCGCACGGGAAGTAAGGTCAACAGTTGACAAGTGGGACCTCATAAAACTCAAAAGCTTCTGTACAGCGAAAGAAACAATCAAGGAGGTGAAGAGAAAACCCACAGAGTGGGAAGAAATCTTTACCAGTGACACATCTGACAGAGCATTAACGTCAAGAATATATAAACTACTCAAAAAACAAAGAAGTAAGAAGACAAATGACCTACTCAAAAGATGGAGTAAAGAGCTGAACAGAATCATCAGTGAGGAATTAAAGATGGCTGAGAAACATCTTATAAAGTGTTCATCATCATTAATAATTAAGGAAATGCAAATTAAAACCACTCTCAGATATCATCTCACTCCAGTACGGCTAGCTAAGTTCAAGAAATCAAAAGACAAAAGAGGCTGGAGGGGTTATGGGAAAGGGGAACACTCATCCACTGCTGGTGGGAACATAAACTTGTACAACCACTATGGAAAGCAGTGTGGAGAACCCTTAAAAGACTCGGATTGATCTTACCACTTGACCCAGTCATACCACTCTTGGGTATGTACCCCAGAGATTCATCCTACAGCAAAGATACATGCACATCCATGTTTATTGCAGCTCTCTTCACAATAGCAAAGGGCTGGAACCAATCCATATGCCTCTCAACAGAGGAGTGGATGACAAAAATGTGGTACATCTACACAATGGAGTACTATTCAGTGGTAAAGAAAGATGGCATTATGAACTTTGCAGTTAAATGGATGGAGCTCGAAGCCATTATGCTGAGTGAAGTAACACAGTCCCAGAAAGACAAACAGAGAATGGTTTCCCTCATTTGTGGATGCTAACACCAAATCCCCCAGACAAAAGGCAAGCTGAACGACAGTATGGTTATATTTTTTGTTTATCTGAAAGCAACTATGTTGTTATAATGTGAATCTCTCAGTGGGCTCTAGAATCCACCCACCAATTATTTTCAGACTCTGTAATTACTGTATATGGTTGGAGAGTATGTATCCATATTTTAGAGTAATATGAAATTAACGGAGGAAAATGTGAATTCCTAAGCATAAAAAAAGACTGAGAGAAAGATGCAGGACAGTTATGGAAGAATGCATGATCTGGGATGGGATGGGGTGGGGCGGGAGAAGGGATAGGGGAATATGCCTGGACAGAAATGAAAAATGATGTATAAAATACATAAAACATCAATAAATAAATTAAAAACAACAACAACAAAAAAAAACTTATCCCTAAGGTTTTTAATCCTACTGATCCAAGGTTGATGCATTTTCTCTTATCTTGCTTTAGAATTACTATTAGTGTTTAGACGTTCAATTCTTTTTAAACAAATTTTATTTATTTTTGTATGTGTATGAATGTACTGTCTGCATGTAGGTTTGTGCACCCATGTCGTGCAATGCCGCGGAGGTCAGAAGAGGGTCTCGGGTTCCCTTGGAACTGGAGTTCTCCTGGAATTGGAGTTACAGACGGTTCTTAGCCGCCATGTGGGTGCTGGGGATCAAACCCGGGTCCTCTGCAAGAGCAGTAGGTGCTCTTAACCCCTAGGCTATCTCTCCAGCCCATGGGTTTTAAAAATATTTTATTTATTAAGGAAATGCAAATTAAAACCACCTTAAGATTTCATCTAACTCCAGGAAGACTAGCTATGATCCAGAAAACAAAGGATACCGCATGCTGGAGAGGCTGTGGGGAAAGGGGAACACTCATCCACTGCTGGTGGGAATGCAAACTTGTGCAACCCCTATGGAAAGCAGTGTGGAAAACTCAAGAAACTGAAAATGAGCCTACCACCTGACCCAGACATACCGCTCCTGGGTATATACCCACATGACTCATCCTATCATAGAGATACAAGCACATTTATGGTTTTTTAATTTATTGTTTTATGTGTATGAATGTACTGTCTGCATGTAGGTCTGTGCACCCGTGTCGTGCAATGTTGCGGAGGTCAGGAGGGTCTCGGATTCCCCTGGAACTGGATTTCTCCCCTGGAATTGGAGTTACAGACGGTTCTCAGCCGCCATTTGGGTGCTGGGGATCGAACCTGGGTCCTCTGCAAGAGTGGTTGGCGCTCTTAACCTCTAGGCCATCCCTCCAGCCCCCATGCACATCTATGTTTATTGCAGAGCTCTTCACAATAGCGAAGAGCTAGAAGCAACCCAAGTGTCCCTCAACTGAGGAGTGGATAGAGGAAATGTGGTACATCTATACAATTGAATTCTATGCAGTAGTTACGAAAGATGATGCCATGAACTTTGCAGGTAAATGGGTGGAACTCAAAGCCATTATGCTAAGTGAAGTTAACATTCCCAGAAAAACAAACAACGGATGGTGTCCTTCATTCGTGGATGCTGGCACCAAACGCCTAGTTGAAAGGCAAGCTGAGCAGAGTTAATGCTATATTTCTTTTTATCTGAAGGCAACTGTGCAGTTATGATGTAAATCCTTCAACAGGCTCTAGAATTAACTTACCACTTATTTTCAGACTTTGTTATTGTGGTATATGGGTGGAGGGTATGTATTCATATTTTAGAGTATTATAAAATTAAAGGGGAAAATGTAAAAAAAAATTTTAATGACTTTAAAAATGAGAAATACACTAATTTCTCAATGCAAAAATATTTTATTTATTTATTTATTTATTTATTTATTTATTTATTTATTTATTGTGTATGAGAGTAATGCTTGCATGCATGTAAGTGCATCCGTGTCATGCAATGCCTGAAGAATTGGATGGATTCCCTTAGAACTGGAATTGTAGATGGTTATTAGCCTCCAGGTGGGTTCTGAGACTCCAACCTGAGTCCTCTGCAAGGGCAGCCAGTGTGCTTCACAGCAACTGATACTTGTGTGTTGACTTTGATTCTGTGTTCTACAACTTTGTGAAATCTCATTATTCTAATTTTTCTCTTATTCCAATCTTCTACACATGCTGTCTGTTACAGAGATAATTTTACTTTTTGTTGCTCATTTAGATGCTATTTTTTATTGACTAAATTCCCTAGAAATATGCTAAATGGAAGTCATAAAGTTTGACTTATTCTAGATATCAGATGAAAATTATTATAGCCTTTTCTTTTTTTTTATTTTTTTTATTTCTGTATGTGTATCAATGTACTGTCTGCATGCAGGTTTGTGCACCCGTGTCGTGCAATGCCGCAGAGGTCAGAAGAGGGTCTCGGATTCCCCTGGAGCTGGAGTTCTCCTGGAATTGGAGTTTCAGACGCCTCTCGGCCGCCATGTGGGTGCTGGGGATCGAACCCAGTTCCTCTGTAAGAGCGGTCGGCGCTCTTAACCACTAGGCCATCTCTCCAGCCCCCTATTATAGCCTTTTCTACTGAGTGTGAATTTAGCTACAAGTGCTTCTTATATAGCCTTTTCTTTTACTGCTACTTTGTTGGGTTTTCACACCATAACAATATGTTGAGACAGATGTAGTGGCTCATACCTGTGATCTTAGTACATGGGAGGCTAAGGCAGGAGAATCACCATGACTTTGAGTCCAAACTGGACTACATAGTCCATTTCAGGGCATCTTAGCTACGGAGTTTCAAAAAAATGTTAGGTTTTATTTCAGGCTGTAGTAATAATATATTTTTCAGTATAGACATCATCTGAACTAATGGCTTTTACCTTGCAACCAAAAAAGTTTCTATTTATAACCTACACAAGCTCATTGAGCTATCTGCTGCTCTTTTGACCTGTGCACCTGACCTTAATCACTCAGGACTCCAACTTGCCCTCCACAAGTTAGTGAATGAATGTGAGTGTGGTTGATTACTATACGAATGCAAAGTGCTGTCAGCAGCCTGTTTCTCATTGAAAACAGTGAGAAAAATGGAAATGTCTATTTGATGTTGTGTGTGTGTGATTTGCAGCCTACGAATCAAAAGTATGATTCTTTGATAGCATAAGGGAATATGCTACCTTCTAAATATCTAATTGATGCTGGAAATACTGCTTCCATAAAATGATAAATGGCCAGGTGTGGTGGCACACACCTTTAATCCTAACACTTGGGAGGCAGAGGCAGTTGGGATCTTTGTGAGTTTAAGGCCAGCCTGGTCGACAGAGTGAGTTCCAGGACAACTGGGGCTACAGGGAGACCCTATCTAGAAAAAAAGACAAAAAAATAAAATGATAAATGAAGCCTATCTTGAGGGCACAGTTCCATAAGACATTTGAAGAAATGGGTGCCTCAGAGTTTGCCTCCACTCTTGGCCTTGCTGCATAAGTGTAATGTGGTTTAGAAATGCCACAATAGGGTTTTTCTGTATTAGTGGGAATAAAAATTTCAGGTTTTTTCTTCATCCTGTTTATATGATGAGCTTCACTGGCATATTTCCATTTGTCAACCCATCTTTGCCTTCCAAGTGTACCTTCTTACTTGACCATATTTCATGTTTGACTGTAAGTCACTCATCCATCATGAGGTGAATAATTTCTCAACCCATCAATCTTTCAGGACCTCAGAAGCTCAGTGCTTAAAATCTGCAGTTTTCTTGAGAAAAAATTGAGCGAAGAAAATCTGGATATTGTTGTGAGACAAGCTACATTTCAGAACATGAGATTAGACCCACGAGCGAATTATGAAAACATTGTTAAAAACGAAATTGGGACAAGAAATGATGAGGGAGCATTTCTGCGCAAAGGTGGTACATAGTTTTAGTTACAAAAATCTTGACTATCCCCTTGGTTCCTCTTCCCTAGTTTCCACTATGTTTCAGGTGATACTGACATTTGGAATCTAGAGAGCATCAACCATCTTAGCTAAACGTGATTCTGAAGAGTTTCTCAGAAAATCCAATAGTGCTTCACTAAAAAAACCCTGATAATTTCACTTACTTAATCAATATGACTTTCCTGTCCTATAGATCACATAACCCAACTCTTTAAATATGCCAATAGTCTCATTTTAGGCTATGTTTATGGTAGAAGATTCTAATTCACCTTTTTTTGTTGTTTTTTGTTTTTGTTTTGTTTTCCATGAGACAGAGTTTCACAGTGTGGCCCATGTGTCCAGTAGCTCACGATGTTTGAATTTAAGTCTGGCTTAAATTCATAATCCTCCTACCTATACCATTCTCCTTCCCAAGTCTAGGATTACAGATTTGAAGCACTATGCATGTACTGGATGAAAACAACTTTTATTCCTTTTTTCTTCTAGGATATTCTACAAGTAAAGTTATATTTTTTCTGGAGAACAGAAACCTTGAACTATTATTTTATCATGTGTGGGGTTTGTTCATCACAAAAACTAGAGTGATGTTGTAACATTATATGGTATGAATTTAGTTATGCAAAAAGACAGCATAATTTTATTATGATTTCATTACACGTCAGAAGTTGTTAAGAATTGATGTTTTCATCTGGGTGTGGTGGTACACACCTTTAATCCCAGCACTCAGTGGGGGGGGAGGTTGGTAGCTGCAGGTGGATCTCTGTGAGATCAAAGACAGCCTGGTCTACTTATCAAGTTATGGGCCAGCTGATGATTCAATGGAGATACTGTCTAAAAAAAAAAAAAGGAATTAATGTTTCAGGACTGGAGAGATGACACAGAGTTAAGAGCACTGGCTGTTCTTGTAAAGGGATCAGGTTCCATTTCTAGAACCACATGGTTTCTCCCACCCTCTGTAACTTCAGTTTCAGGGGATCCAGTGCCCTCTTTTGGCCTCCACAGTCAATGCATTTACATGGTTTTTATAAGCAAAACATCCATTCACGTAAAATAATAAAAATAAATAGCTCATAAAAAAAGAATGAATATTTTCCTCTGGGTAGCCTTTCACGTTCAAATTAGAAATATTTTATTTATTATTTTTATCTGTCTGAGTCTATTGCCTGTATGTGTATAAGTATACCTCTGTTAAGCAATGCCCACAGAGGTCAGAAGAAGGTATTGTATAACCCTAGAACTGGTTATAGGCAGTTGTTAGCTCCCATGTGGGTGATGGGAATTGAACCTGAGCCCTCTTCAAGAGCAGCCAGTACTCTTAATAACTGAGCTATCTCTCCAGTCCCTTGTGTTCACATTTTTTATGTAGTCATTTAATATACAACATTCTAAACAGTGAACTATTTTAGCAATTTTTAAATTTCTTTTTTATTTAGCTGGGTGTGGTGGCACATACCTTTAATCCCAGCACTTGGGAGGCAGAGGCAGGCAGATCTCTGTGAGTTCAAGGCCAGCCTGGTCTATAGAGTGACCTCCAGGCCAGCCGAGACTAAAGGGAGACCCTGTCTCAAAAATACCAATTTTTTTTTCTTTTTTATTTAAAACTTAACATTATGATGAGCATTCATTTATATTACATACATTAATATCTTATTTAAATTTCTCTAAATTTTCTGTTTTACAAAAAGTATTCTTTTCTCTCTTCTAGCATTTAACATAAACTCTCCCATCTCAGTCCTTAATAGGGTAAATACTAGCCAATTATTTACCCTTAGGAGCTTGCTATCTGCTCCAAATACAAATGATAACTTTATAGAATCATCTTTGAAAACTGAACATGCCAAATTACCTTTTTCTTTTCTTTTCTTTTCTTTCTTTTTTTTTTTTTTTTTTTTTTTNTTTTTTTTTGAGACAGGGTCTCCCTATAGCCCCAGCTAGCCTGGAATTCACTCTATAGACCAGGCTGGCCTTGAACTCACAGAGGTCCACCTGCTTCTGCCACCTGAGTGCTAGGATTAAAGGCATGTGCCACTATGCCTAGCTTAAAGATGGTTCTTAGCCACCATGTGGGTGCTGGGAATTGAACCTGGGTCCTCTGCAAGAGCACTAGGAGTTCTTAACTACTGAGCCATCTCTCCAGCCCCCAAATTACCATTTTCATTTTAAATTGGTGGAATGGTTGTCTCAAACTCTTGTCAAGTAAAATGATAGCATGAGCAAATATGACACCCTATGTGACTTTGACTTCTTTTGTTTTGTCTCATATTTTCTATTTAAAAATGAAAAGATTATATATCCTATAAGGATGTATATTAATAGATGTTGTTTGTATAATATAATTGACATATAGCAAAATATACCTCTTACATTCAAATATATTTTTATTTTTTTAAGGTTGTTTTTCCTACTAAAGATTTGGTTGTGGTTGGATAGTGTCTTGTGACATCTATTTACTATGTTACTAAATTCAAGTTTCTTTTCCTAATAATAGTTCTGTAAGGAAGGTGAGGCTCAGTGATATATTTTCTGGGTTATAGAAGAGATAAAAGTGGGTTGGGTGACCTTTTTCCTCATAGTTTATTTACTCACCCAGGTTTTGTCCCTCTGCTTTTCCCATCAGGGACTATTGGAGACTGGAAACATCATTTAACTGTGGAGCAGAATGAAAGATTTGACAAGATATTCCACGAGGAAATGAAAGGTGTTTCCTTGAAGTTCATCTGGGACATGACTGAGGAGTAGATGATTAATTACAGAGTTAAATAAACAGAAATCTAACAAGAGGGCATACTTTAATATTAAATTAATTCATGCTTCTCACTTAAGCTTTAATTATAAGGCATATTCCATGAACAAAATGAGTAACTTATGCTTAGATTCCTTGCCATGACTTTAACTTAAAAAAATCAAACTATTTCTGTAGCTACTTGTACTGGTATCTTTCATAAAAACAGTATGACAGAAAGCATAATTCACATGCCTTATAGGTATAGTCAGAGGGTATTCTATAGTTCACATTTTTTTTTAATTTATTTTTTTTATTTTTTATTTCTGTATGTGTACGAATGTAACTGTCTGCATGTAGGTCTGTGCACCCGTGTCGTGCAATGCCGCGGAGTTCAGAAGAGGGTCTCGGATTCCCCTGGAACTGGAGTTCTCCTGGAATTGGAGTTACAGACGGTTCTCAGCCGCCATGTGGGTGCTGGGGATCGAACCCGGGTCCTCTGCAAGAGCGGTCGGCGCTCTTAACCTCTAGGCCATCCCTCCAGCCCTATAGTTCACATTTTTACCTGGAATAAATTCTAGGATCATCTTTGTAATAAATTTTAATCCATTGTTTAAAAATCAATGTGATTGTTAGAATGTACTATTTTGTGAAATGAACAGAAATGTCATATAGAATGTAACAGATCACAGTTTATATTAAAGATGAATAAATCAATGATGATTAAATAAATACTAGTTCAATCATTAAATATTGGGATGAAAAGTTTTTCTGTAACTATGTCACCCATTAAACCTATAACATACATTTAGTAGTTTAAATATTTAACACAAAATCGAATGATGGAAGACATTCTGTGGCAAATACCTAAGGAAAGCCATTCAAGAAGAGAAAGGTTGTTTTGGTTAATGGGTTAAGAGGTTCCAGCCCGCTCTATTGTTTCAGGGCACAGAGCATCACAGCGACAGAGCAGAGTGGCTCACCTCATGATTTCCAGAGACCAGAAGACACCTAACACCAGGTCATCCTTGAGGACTATAACCCAGCAACCTACTTCCCCCAAACAAGACCTACCTCCTGAAATGCCACCAAATTATGAATCCATCAATGGATTGATCCATTGATGAAGTCAGAGCCTTCATGATCCAGTCAGAAAGGCCCATCTAAAAGCCATTAGCATAAGAGACTGAGCTTGCAATCCATGAGCCTTACAGTAAGACCAAAAGAAAGAATGAGCAACTCCAAATCAACAAAATTAAAGATGAAAAGGGAAGCATCACAAGAGATAATGAAAAGATCCAGACAATCATACAAAATAATTTAAAAACCTATACTGGTCAGCTTCCGGTGAGAGCTCACATATCACCGAATGACAGGGAAGTAGAGAGGGCATTGGCATCTGCAGGAGGGAAGGAGCACACAGGGTGACTGGCAAGGCATGGCCCCGCTTCACAGCAGCCTACTCCTGCAGTAACAGTCCTGTTTCAGGAGCAAGGAAAATAGATTTTCTTCAATAAATGTGAGAAGACCAGCCTGGTCTACATAGAAAATTCTAGGCCAGCTGGGGTTACAGGGAGACTCTGTCTAAAAAAAAATGAAGATGGTGGCAAGGCCAGGGAACTCACTCGGAGGTCAGCCAGGCCCAGATAGTGGTGGCAGTGAGGGATAGAATTAGGAAACTCACCAGAGAGTGTTTCATCATCACCAGACCATACTGCTGATGATACTACATACCTGAGTCACAGAACAAATGAGGATAAATCAAGCTGGTCCTGACCTCTGCTGGCTACTTTTCACAGTATTAGAGGGTGCTGTGCATATTACTGGTTGAGAACCGTAAGCATCAACCTAATCCTGGAAGCTACAGTAACAACTGGCTTGGCAAAATATGCTTGCTGTTGCAATAGTGGAACAAATAGTATGGGAGTAACCAACCTCTTTCTAATTGGATATAAGGTCCATTCTACAAGTTGTAGTCCATAACTCATGCTGTTATTAGAGCCAAGAACCTACATCAGATAGGTCATAGACCAGAGCAGAGAACCTCATGCTATCATTTTGCTAAATAGATGCTGATTAACTGCAGACCCACAAATGATCAACTTGCAGAGAACAAGAGACCGTTGAGTACTCAGACCCAAATGAGACACCTGTTTCACACACCCTTTCCTCCCAAGACTCAGGGATCATTACAGAAGTAGGGGGTGGGGGCTGGAGAGATAGCCTAGTGGTTAAGAGCACCGACTGCTCTTGCAGAGGACCTGGGTTCGATCCCCAGCACCCACATGGCGGCTGAGAACTGTCTGTAACTCCAATTCCAGGAGAACTCCAGTTCCAGGGGAATCTGAGACCCTCTTCTGACCTCCATGGCATTGCACGACACGGGTGCACAAACCTACATGCAGACAGTACATTCATACACATACAAAAAATAAAATTAAAAAAAAAAGTAGGGATGGAAAGATGGTAAGATCCAGAGGTAGTAGTTGAATACAAGGAAACCCTTGTATTGTAAGTAAAAGGAAGCTAAAATAGTATAGTGGATCCTGCCCCCAAACAGTAGTCATATAGCATGGTGTATTAGTCACTTTTCTGTTGATGTGATAAAACACCATGACCAAAGGAACTTATAAAAGGAAGAGTTTATTTGAGCTTATGATTGACGGTTCCAGGGAATTAGAGTCCATTGTGGCGGGAGGCATGGCGGCTGGAGCTGGAGCAGGAAGCCGAGGGTCACATCTTGCAATGAGCACAGGAAGCAGAGAGGGAGTGACTGGATACCCGAGAGGCTTGTTAAACTCACTAAGCCTGCCCCCAGTGACATACTTCCTCTAGCATGGCCATACTTTCTAAGACCTCCAAGAACAGTGCCACTAACTGGAGACAAAATGTCTGAATACTTACAGCCTATGGGGGACACTCATTCAAACCACCACACACAGTAAATACACTGTTAAGTGTGGATGTATAGGTGCTACCAGAGTGTGAGGAGAGTGACCAGAGAAGGATTCTGGAAGAGGTGACACCTAAGACCTGCAGGATGATTCCCAGCTAACCAGATGAAAGGGAGGGGTAGGAAGCACTGAACAGGAAAGGGAGTCTTTGCTAGTGCCCTGGAGGGACAGAATAGGCCAGCATGCAAGGGCAGGTCTGCATNCCCCCCCCCCAAAGATTCAGTTTCTTTCTCAGTTGAGAGCTGAGGACTTCCTGGATCTGCCAGTGGACTTCTGATTGCTCTAACTTGAGGCTCAGACATCCTTAACTCACTCGTCAGATTTACTGACCAGTAGGTGAATTCCATTAAAATCATGGTGCTAAGGATCCAGTACAACCCCCCTAGCAGAGATCATTCCATCTTGGAGACACCAACTGTGGTTCACTCTTGTGAACGTTCTTCAAGGATTTGAAACCCACATAATGAGAGGGAGAGATGAGTAGCGACCCCAGGTTTTCCTCATTCTGCCTGACCCCCTACCAAGTCCTCAATATGACACGTCTACATCATGGACTTGGTGACATTATTAAAGGCCCCTGCTCACAACAGTTTATTAGCTACACCTTAACCCTTGGTTCTCAAGTTGTCTCCCTTAACTCTACCCGCCCCGAGGTCATAGCCTTTGATACTAGCTTTGTTTCACAGGTGTGGTCTAAGTTAAAATCCATTTTTGATACTGCTACATTGGTTACTTGTGGCATCCCCTGCCTCCTGGCCTTTCTCTGCCTTTTTTCTCTTCAAGTGTCTGTTTCGCTTTGCCCACAGCCAATTCCAGGTCAACAAAACAACGGCCCAGGTCCTCTCAGCAATTGTCAATAGGGACTCTGCATGCACCCCTCCCATGAGGTGATTCGCATCTGGCTCCCATCCATCCACAATTCATGGGAATGAGCTTGTCTCTCCCCTCCACGGTACCGCTCCTGGACTCTTCCCTCGGTGGCTTGCCAGACAAAGATGGTAAGACCCTGCAAAACCAGGGCAACCTAAGCCAGATGGAGTCAAATGTCAGAATGCCAGAGGTGGGGTCAACAAGGTTTGGGCACAGCACCCAAGCTCCCACTGGACCCCTGTAGATGTAGTATAGCCAGTGTGCTGAGAATTACGCATGCACAGAGCTTGTCCTTCATCAACCTAACCTGCCCTAGGCAGGTGAGATCACACAAGCAGTGCTGCAGACCTGGGCCAATCAGAAGATGACAAGAGGAGAGGAGGAATGTGAACAGTACATAACCACTAACCATCCCCCCAATAAACAAGTCTGTGACAGCTCGCCCTCTGTCTGCGTTCACCTGAGTCTTAGAGTCTGTGTTTTGATCTGGTACCTGTGATTCAGGTTGTCTTGGGGATTGGTATTTTGTGGTCGTATAATTTTCTAACTGCTCTATGACTCTCTCAACTCTCACTAATGCCCAACACTATTTGCTTTAAATCTCAACATATAAATTAATGTTCCTCATAGGAATATATAAGCTATTGGATGAGAAATCATTCAACCTGTTGGTTCTTACCTCTGAAAAACTAATTGTTCTGACATATAGTCTTTATAGTTTCCAAGCAAAATTATTCCTCCTGTCCTATGAACTCAATTTTCCCCTCATTTCTTTTTTCTGACCTCTCTATTAAATTTCTAACATTCAGCTTCTACAATGGATTTCAAATTTACCTTTAAAATTGAAAAACTTACAAAATTTTTATTACTAGATTTTCCTTCTCAAGAATTTTCCTTCATGTGGTAGATAAGGAGAATAGCTTGGAAATTCCAAGTTCTAAAATGAATTGGTGGATGTGCAGCCAAGATTGAAAAGCATTCTTCTGTGTCATTTTCCTAAAACATGAAGCATTCAAAATTATTTTACATGTATACTTTAAAGAAAGTCCACTATTCTAATTTGCATATTAGACAAAAATATTAATAAACATTTAAAAAATAAGCAGCTAAAATCAGTTCTGTATCTAATTAAGAAAGACATTTTACTTCACCTCTTGATAGCTTTGCTCTCATCAATGCCAAGAGAACTTTTGTAGAGTGGACTCTTCCTGGATAGTAGTCCTACATCATTCATCATTGGGTGACTACTGACTTGTTTTTGATGGGTGCTTGTTGTTCCTGTACACTCACCATCATCTTTGCATTCAACATTAGCTTTGGGTACTCTCCACATTTGAATTTTCATTTGAACTATAGAATCAATTTTTTTTCTTTTTTTTAAAGTTTTTATTTATTTATTTATTTATTTTTGTATGTGTATGAATGTAATGTCTGTATGCAGGTTTGTGCACCCGTGTCATGCAATGCCGCGGAGGTCAGAAGAGGGCGTCAGATTCCCCTGGAACTGGAGTTACAGATGGTTCTCAGCCGCCATGTGGGTGCTGGGGATCGAACCCGGGTCCTCTGGAAGAGCAGTCAGAGCTCTTAACTGCTAGGCCATCTCTCCAGTCCCTAGAATCAACTTTTCAACTATTACAAGAATACTGTGCACACACCACAGCAAAACTATCAATAAATATCAATGCACAGGATTTACAGGATTTGTGATCAGTTTTTATCTGTACAAAATTTAATGTTGAAACTTATATAGCCATGACCATTTTATAGTTGTCTTTTTGCTTTTATTTCATTTAGAATTCTTTCTAGTCATATTATTAGTGAAGAGTTTAGAATTCTGACACACCATTTAATTGTATATCTGAAGTTTCTAGATACTTGATTGCTTCAATGTTTTGAAGAAAATAACATTTACACTTTCTACTATCAGTGCTATTACTTACAGTAAGTTTATATGTGTATGTAAACAGAATAAGTTGTATAATAAATATAACTTTTCATTTTACTTCTTCTTGTACAGATTAGTCCAAATCTGACAACATCTACAGATTATTTTGAGTTATTTAGGGAAGCAAACATATTATTTTGTTTCTTTATTCCTACCTAATATGATATTGCTTCCACTGTTTATGTACAAGGAATATAATATTTTATCCTTCATTATTAATTCCTTGACAGTATCATACAATTTACTTGGATAATATGTACTCTCTAATTCTTTCAAGTTTCACCTCCAATACCTTATCCACCCTAGAGTTTGTCCTCATTAAAAAGTCAACAGAGCAAGCTCCAGGCCAGCTAGGATTAAAGGGAGACCCTGTCTCAAAACGACCCCCCCCCAAAAAAAAATCAACTTGGTCCAATTTGTGCTGCCATATACTCTTGGGTATGTGACCATTTACCAGAGCATATTCAACCTATCAGGGGACACAATTTTATGAAAATTAGCTCTTCATTTCCTAGCAACCATCAATTACCAATAGCTTCCCTGATAGGAAGAGAGGGTCAGAAAGACATTGGAGCCAGAGGCAGTGAATGATCATAAGAAAATAGACATATTATGTGTGTGTGTGTGTGTGTGTGTGTGTGTGTGTGTGGATTTATTAGGGTTAAGTGTAAGAGCATATGTGAAGGGTTACTTACAGGCATATTGATGAGGGCACATGGGTGAGTCATGACTGCTGCATCATCCCAAAGCCATTCTTACTTGGGCTATGATGCATGAAACAGCATCCTTGGACTTCCGTGCCCAACTTGCAGGAATTTCCTCACTTGATTATATAAAATATTGTAAAACTTGTGATGGAAAATATTTTACTGTTGCCTGTCCTCAAGGTAACTTTCTAAAAATTGCTCATTTATCTTGTATTTGTGTGTGTGTGTGTGTATACACACACTTATGTGCCACAGAGAAGGTCAGAGAATCAGAGAATAACATTCATGAGTTAGTTTCAAGGGATCACACTCTGGTTGTCAGACTTGGCAGCAAGCACCTTTATCCTCTGAACAATCTCTCCAGTCCAAGGGATATTTCTCATTAGATTAATACAGGCATTATAGACTTGTGTAGTAGTGGATTATGGTTCTATTTGTATGTGTTCAAAGATGTGTGGTGTTGGGGTATAGTTTGGAAGTGTCCCTAAAATAGCTCATGTGGTAAAGTTTGCTTACATTTCAGAGGAAATGGTCTTAGTTTTTGCACTCTTGTATAATTTTGGCTATAGTTTGCCATAAATAGTCATGTCAAGGTATGTTCATGCTTGTCTGGGTTTCTTCAGGGCCTTTATAATAAATGTGTGTTACATATAAGAATGAGATTTTTGGTATAATTATGATGATCATGTGATTTCTTCTCTTGGGATTATTTATACTTATTTAAAAATATTGCATTTAAGGTGAAGCACCAGTTGTCCTTTAGCCTCTTCCTTTCTCCCTTTTTTTGTGGCCCAATCTTAGTTCTTCCCTTTCCTCATCCAGCTCAAACCCACGAGAGGTCACACCATGATTTGCTGAGCCACGGAGGGAGTTGCTATTTATCTTTGTTACCGCTGCAAGCATCCAAGAGAAAACAGCTTCCAAGAGCCCATCTGCTGGGATAACCTATTGATTGTGTCACGTTTCTCCCAATCCCCACTTTATTGTTGTTCAAGACAGGGTCAGGGGAGGTCAAAATAACTCTTTCCACTGGAGGCAACTGAGTGAGGGATTCTAGGAGGAATTTTAAATTCTGTAACAGGTGTGGGCTGGGAAAGTAATGGAAGAGCACGGTGATGCTGAATCAGAGACAGGAGGGAAGGGGTCAGAATGAAGCCTGTGACGTAGCGGCCTAGGGAGGAAAGGACAAATACAGCAGGGGAGCTAGAATGGATGGTGTTGACTCAGCACCAGCACCGGAAGAAACTCTCAGGAGAGTTTTTATTTTTTTTGGTCTTTTTGAGACCAGCTGTCCTGGAACTCACTATGCAGACCAGGCTGGCCTCAAACTCACAGAGATCCACTTGCTTCTGCCTCCTGAGTGCTGGGACCAAGGGCGAACCACCCACTGGACTAGAGATTTTTTTTTTTTATTACGTTTTCATCCTGGCCAAATCAGCTGCTAGATATTGTCTACGTATTTTCCAGTTTGAGCTTATCTCGGGACGAGGTGGCCATGCATTTAAAAATGAAGTTTTGGGTAGTTTTTGTTTTGGTTTGTTCTTATGACCCCAAAGAGCTAATTATGCAGTCCGGGCTGGAGTCATTATCATTTGAGACCAGGGCTTGGCCTTCAAAAAAAACTCATGGAGTTCAGCCTGCCTTGACTTCCTGAGTGCTGAGATTAAAAAGGCATGTGCCAACTACACCAGAAATTTGCAGAATCAGTCTACTTCCCAACAGCCCCCATATGGCTGCTGTGGACTGCGCTCCGGCGTCCTGGCCTTGGGTCATCAAGTGCCTCTACCCACCTAGCCATTTCAGTAGCTGTAGCACTTCATATTTTATGAATGGCAGATCGTTTGCCAGATTCTTCATCTATAGTGGACTTTGGCATACTTCAACCCAATCCAACCACTGCTGTTTTTAATCAATAAAGCTTTGTTGGAACACAGTGCTGCCCATTCACTAACTTTTTGCCTACTGCTATTTTGCTCCACTGGTAAGCACTAAGTGTGGTGAGAGAGATGGTCTGGCCTGCAGAGCCTTCAGTATGCATAATCTGGCCTGTTCCAGTAAAAGGTCACCAATTATGAACTATAAGAATCTCACTTCTTGGGCTGGAAGATGGCCTAGCAGTTAAAGAGCGCCCGACCCGACCCCGGGACTGTTTGCCCAGAGGACCCAGGTTCGACCCCAGCACCCACATGGCGGCTGTGAGAACCATCTGAAAAACTCCCAATTCCAGGAGAAAACTTCCCGTTCCCAGGGGTATCCAACACCCTCTTTTCTGACCTCCGTGGCATTGCACACAAGGGTGCACAAACTTGCATGCAGACAGTTACATGATACCCATACAGAAATAACTAAATGCCGGGGGTGGTGGTCCTGTTCTTTAATCCTTAGCATTGGGAGGCATAGGCATGCGGATCTCTGTGAGTTCGAGGCCAGCCTGGTCTACAGAGTGAGTTCCAGGACAGCCAGTGCTACAGGGAGACCCTGTCTCAAAAAGACCAAAAAAAAAAAAAGAAAAGAAAAAAAGAATCTCAATTCTTGAATATTGAGAAAGACTGAGAAAGAGATAAAAGGCATGTTTGGCAGAATGCATGAGCTCTGATGGGGTGGGGGGATGGGGGAGACACGGGTCTAGAGTTGTTAAAAAAATACAAATAAATAAAAAAAAAGAATCTCAAAAAAATATTGCATTTATGATTTTCATTGCATGTTTGTGTTTCTCTGAGAAGATATTTCCAACATCCTTAAGTACATTAACATCACCCCAGGAAAGAGAACTCCCTACCTGGGTAAGTCATACATTATGGACCCTGGACATTTTCTGCTTCTGTTTTTCTTTTCAAAATTTATTTTCTGTGGAAAGTAGTATTATCAGCCATCAAACACCTCATACAATATCCACTTTCAACTCTTCATTGTTTGTTCATCAAGGTTTGAATCACTGGCACACCTATACTTCTGTGTGTGTGTGAGAGAGTGTGTGTGTGTGTGTGTGTGTTCCACCATCTTAGATACCTTGAATTTATTCATTACAGCAGTAACAGTGTCTTTAATATTAATATTGTGATGGTTAGGTTTTACTCTAAACTTGACTACATTAAGAAGTACTTAGAAGATCAGTGAGATGCACCTTGGAGTAGGTTATAAACCTTTAAATGTTGTTTCCTCAGATAATTACCTGAAGGGGAAGAAAAACTGAATTTGATAAGCATATCCCCTTGGTTTGGAGGAAACATCTGATTAGTACCAACAATTCATCACTATCTGTGTCTAAACCCTCACAATCCACTGCCATATCTTCCCTGACAAGATGGAATATATCTCATTAAACTGTGAGCCCCAAATTACCTTTCCATCCTTAGGTTGCTTTTGTTAGGGATATTATCACAAGGATGAAAAAAGTAGGTATTAAAAATACCTGGATCACTCTGCTCCTGAAAGAATTCTTTAACTCTCACATCATTTTGCTCAGTGTTTAAATATTCTGTGCTAGAATCTTCTGATGTACTGTGTAAGATTCCCATGTTCTATTTTTATCTCATTCTGAGCAACAGGGGCTTTCAAGAATGTAATTAAAATAAAATACCAAAACTGAAAGGAAAAAGGTTTTCCATATGGATATGATTTATATTCTGAGTAGGAAAAAATAGCTGCTAATTTTTAAAATTTCACTTACTATTTCTTATTATTAATCTCAGATGACAAGGCTATGTGATGTCTTAATAGTTTGGTAATTAATACCCAATGTGTGATGTCTCATTTTATTCAATTTATACTTAGTATGCCTTGCCAATGTGCAATAAAAAGAAAATTTAGAAAACCAAGAAGGAATAAATTATTAAATAATATTACCCCCTGAAGCATGATTTTAAATAATATTCAGCTATTGCAATGTCTTCCAGGGCATTTCAAGATTATGCATCTTATTATTAACAAATATTCGAACTGAGATCTATTTCATGTGGGGAGGCAAAATAAGATATATCTATTCCATTACTTTTAATTTGAGAAGTCTGTTGCAAAATAAAGGGTGTTGATGTCCTTCCTTTGTCATCATATTAACACAAGGGAGCTCCCCTTACAAAAATAGCTGAAGATCACTGAAGTTAGAAACTAAAGTCAAAGTAGCCTCAGATTTCAGCACTTCTGGCTTAGAGTGGAGTTCAAGAGGAAGTCTTTCAAGGTGAGATGTTGATCCTAGGACTCCCATTCTCTGGAACTCCAAGGAGGAAATCCTGATTTAAAAACAAGTTACTCTTCATTTTCACGTAATCTGTGTCTCTCTGGAAGATTTAAAGAACACCACAGTTTCACCTGTTTTAATATATTTTTAATTATTTTTTGAGAATTTCATTCAATCTATTTGGATCATAATTCTCCCTGCAACTCCCAGATCCAACCCCTGCTCTGATTCCTCACTAAAATTTGTTTATTTGGTTTTTATTTTAATTAACCATTAAGTTCAATTTGTGTTGCCCATATATTATTGAATATGGATGGTGCTGTTCTCTGTTGTGTGGTTGACCTACCAGGTGCCACACTCTTAAACAAAACTGACTTTTTCTCATTCAGAAGCCATGGGTTTATCTTGTTTTTCAGTTATGAATGGAGGCTCATGAACTCCTTCAGCTTTCATGCTAGAATGCTGATTGAATTGATCTTGTGCTGGTTTTGTGCAGGCAGCCACAGGTGCTGTGAGTCCACAAGTGCAGAAGTCCTGTGATGCCTTTCCACCATCTCCTCTGTTATTAGATCTGAGTTCTGGGGTAGGGAGGCAATACACATGTTCTAACTGTGACTGCATTGTATTGATTTTTATTCTGTCTACTTTTGACCAGTTGTGCATTGTTATGTTTTAACAACTGTCCACTGCACACATTATTCTAATGAGGTCTTAGAGCTGTACTAATCTATAAATATAGATATATGAATTTAGATGGCAATTTGGTACTGTGTCTTTTAGCATAATAATAATATAGTTCACGACTGGGGCCTTAGAAAACCCTAACTCCATGTTCATGAACAGACTGATAGTACCGGACATGTGTTTTCTTTCTGTGAAGCATAAATTAAACAAAATATGAAAGTGGCTGGTTACTCCCAAGATATTCATGCCATTACTGCACCCGTGGGCATATCTTGCAGTGCCTAACATCGTTTATATGCGCATTGCTATTTTCTTATGGAAAAAGGAAAAACTCAGAGTAGGACAGACTGGCACGCAAACAGGAAAATGAGAATAAATATAGCAGAGAGCAGTGAGAGTACATCTATCCCCATGGATTTGTATGATAAAGAGAGAAAATGTAGGGAGTGGTGGAGAAAAAGGACCTAGCTATTGTGGAGACTGCATGGTGAGACTGGAGAAGAAATATAATGAATTTTTCATGTATTGTGGAATTTGGAATAGTCAAGAACAACAGGGAATAACTGTGAAAATGACCTGGTCATTTTCAAAGTGAAAACTGGTCTCTGGCTTCAACATATATTTCTTAGGTCTAAAGTTAGGCTGGTTCAGAAGACAGGAGTTGGTGAAGGGATGTAAATAAAATTATCTCAATGACCTTCTTCAGAAATACACTGACATCTGTCTGTGTAGGAGCAATTCTTGACCCTTAACTTTGGCTCCTATAACTCCTTGCATTTTATTTTATTTTTTTATTTATTTCTGTATGTGTATGAATGTACTGTCTGCATGCAAGTCTGTGCGCCCGTGTCGTGCAATGCCACGGAGGTCAGAAGAGGGTGTCGGACTCCCCTGGAAGTGGAGTTCTCCTGGAATTGGAGTTTCAGACGGTTCTCAGCTGCCATGTGGGTGCTGGGGAATGAACTCGGGTCCTCTGTAAGAGTGGTCGGCGCTCTTAAACGCTAGGCCATCTCTCCAGCCCAAACTCCTTGCATTTTAATACTTGACAATCTCAAAGGACAGGTATTTTATGAAATGTCACATTCATTGAGCAAATATTAGAAAGTAAGTCACTGATACATTTCTTCTCTTTCCCCACTTATTCCAGCATACCTGACTGAGCACACAGACAGAGAGACAGACAGACAGACACATACACACACAAATACACACACAATTGAGATGGATAAAATATTATATTTTGTCATAAAACTCATAGAAGAGTGATGCATGTAAAATAACCAAGTTATAAAGTAAACTGAAGTCCTGGTAGACAAAGGTAGAAAGTAAATTACATCATTCCCAAATTGCTGTAGAGTACCTCCTGCAGAGTATAGAATATGCAGAAAGACAAGTGCTTTACAAAACTTCCTGTCACATATGCATGTCTCAATATCTTCATTTGACGGTATTTTTGAGGCAAATTTCAGATGATTTGGCATCATTGTACTTTTAAATATTTCTTATTGCTAGATGTGATTGTAATGCTCTGATAACAACTTGATAACTAGACATGTTTAGGAGACTTCCTAAGCTGCTTGGTACTTCTCCCATTGTAGGAGCCTCCTCTGGGCCAGCAGGCAGGGTTCCAAGGTCCTGACCAAGGAAGAGGTGAGTAGGTAGACCCTGGGGGTTGTGTGAAAGCAGTGAAAATGTGAGCACCTGCTAACTTGTTTAACATGGGAAAGATAAGGATTTATATGTGACCATCCTCTGCTTCTTCTGGAAATGCATCAGGTGCTGATTAAACCACGACTCAGCTGTTGCTTCTGAGCACAGGTTGTTTGTTTCATAGATGAGGAGGTTAAGCATGCTGCTGCAGGTGTGTAACACTCTACATATCCATTGCTTTGCTTTTAAACAAACATAGTGGGAGCCTGAGTGCATCCGACATTGTGGACCCCACCTCTAGCATCCAACATCTGACTGTCCCTGTCTTAGGCTGTCCTGATTAACATGACCTTACCCTTCATTGGCTAACCAGCCACCAAGGGAAAATGCTAGGAAGAGTGTCTGGGTGGGAGTAGAGGCCTGGAGATTTACCCCCAAAAGTCATGAATGGCCAAACATAAAGAAGATGATATTTTCAGGAATCCTCAAGCAGGTGTTCTCATCAGCACAAATAGTCATTCAATCGTAAAGAAAAAACAGAATATTTGACAAACTTGCAGCAGGCATTGAAATCACAAATCATGCAACTGCAACACCTGAAAACAATCAGACTTCAGCAACCGATCTGGAGGTCTATTTCCAGCATCTGGTGTCAATATAGCATTGAAATATAACAAAACAATGACTAATCACTTTGCAGCACAAGTGAATCCCTTTCCCCAAAGAAAATCCTGCCATTCTTAACGACCAATTTAGAGGTTCATTTTTGGCATCTGGTATCAAAGTAGCAATGAAAAATTACAATGTAACAATAAAAGTAACTACAATGAAACAATGAAAGATAGCAAAACAATGAATAATCACTTTGCAACACAACTGAATCACTTTCCCCAAAGAAAATCCTGCCATTCCAACTTGTTTTTTTTTAATTCATGAGTTTACAAAAAATAAATAAATAAATAAATAAAATATAATTTTTTTTGGTCTTTTCGAGACAGGGTCTCCCTGTAGCCCCAGCTGTCCTGGAACTCACTCTGTAGACCAGGCTGGCTTTGAACTCACAAAGATCTGCCTGCCTCTGCCTCCCAAGTGCTAGGATTAAAGGTGTGCGCCACCATGCCCTGCCCAAAATAAATAATTTTTAAACACAAGGTCAGCTGACACTATGAATTCCAAGGTACCAAAAAAAATGGCAATACATAACTCAGGATCTCAAAGCTGGCTGTTCCAGCATTACTGTGTAAAGACTTTTAAAGGGAACAGAAGTGAAAAGAAAAAAAAAAGAAAAAAAAAGAAAAAAAAAAACTGCAATTTTGCACAGTCATCAACTTTCTGAAAAGCCAGTGTCTACAATTAGCACTGAATCCAGTTGAACTTGCAAATAGACTGGTTATATGATGGTTTTTATCTTTTTATGCCTAGGTCTTTGGTTGAGCACGCAAAACAAGTAGTAAACACTTGATATACGGTATCCAAATTTTTGGCCTTTCAATACAATTTTTTAAGTGTTCACATTTTAAAATTTGCATGTGCAAATCCAATATGGTATGTCAAATAATTCTGTGCACATAAACAATGGAAACTTGAAGTGTCTACTTTGATAGAACCAACATAGAGGACACTAGATGTATCTTAAACAGGAAACACAAGGGCCCCAGAAAGAGAAGGAGAGTTAAGAGAAAGAGCTCATGGGCCCCAACAAATTGGCAAATGAAGCATGTTCAAAAATGGATGCAGCCTAAACAGAACTTGATATCTCTCCCATTCGACATAACTGCAGTGTCTCAGCTAAGCAAGGCAAAGGAAGATGCTCTAACTACAACTTCTGATACTCTCAAAGAAAGGAAAGCTGCAATTAGAGATATAAATACACAACTCCCTCAAACTCAACAAGACTTAAAGGAGAAAGAAAAGGAACTTCAAAAATTGACAGAAGAAGAAATAAACCTCAAGAATTTGGTTCATGATCCTTTGCAAAAAGTTGACAAAGCAAAGAATTCCTTAGCAATGAATTGAAGTAGGGAAAAGTACTTGATGCAATAACTCATGAAAAAAATCTGGCAGGATCCCAGAAACATATGGAAGATTGGGGGACTTGGAAGCCACTGATGAGAAGTATGATATTGCTATTAAATCCTGTTGCATGCATCAGACCATATTGTTGTTGATGCTATTGATACAGACCAAAAATGTGCAAACTTCCCCAAAAGACACATGTTGGAGTTGCAACATTTATAGGCCTAGATAAGATGGCAATATGTGAAAAAAAAAAAAAGAGAGAGAAAATGACCAAACCCCAAAGTCCTGAGAATACTCCTAGGTTATTTGATCTAGTCAATGTGAAAAATGAGGAAATCTGCCAAGCTTTTTATTTCACTTTACGGGATACCCTAGTGGCTGACAACTTGGATCAAACCAGGAGAGTGGAGAGTAGCCTATCAGAAAGACAAAAGATGGAGAGCAGTGAGTCTACAGGGGCAGATCATAGCACAGTCGGGTACAATGACTGGTGGTGGAAGCAAAGCAATAAGAGGAAGAATGGGCCTATCAATTATTGTAGAAATCTCAGAAAAAGAGGTACACAAAATGGAATCCCAGTTGGAAAAGCATTCCAAACAAGTAGTGCAAGTCCAAGAACAGAAAGCACAACTTGAAGAAGCAGTAGTTAAGATGTAGTGAACAAGAAATGAGGGATAAACTAGAAAAGTTCCCTGCAAGTATCCAGCATTTAGTAGAGAAACAAGAGATTTGAGTGTACAAAGAACCTGAAGCCAATGTACTTGCTGCACCTGAAAAAATAGAAGATACCAGAACAAAACATCAGATCCTCCAAAACAGAACAGGTTGCTGTGGCTGAGAAAGCTGGCAAAACACTGCAGTGTCTCAGCTAAGCAAGGCAAAGGAAGCCCCAACCACAGCCTCTGATACTCTCAAAGAAAGAAAAGCTGCAATTGGAGATACAAACATAAAAGTCCCTCAAGCATCATAGAAATCAACAGCCACAAACTCAAGGCCCAACAAAACAAACCTGACAAAACAAACAAGCAGCCAGATGAATGTGCCTCTGCTATCACCAAAGCCTGAGCAGCCATCAAGACTGCCAACAGAAATCCCAAAAAGTCACAAGACTCCATCCTGCACACCAACAACAACAAAAAAAAAAGACACCAAAAAAGAAATACAGGATTTAACAGCAGAGCTAAAAAAGCATTGAGGACAAAGCAGCAGAGGCCACAAAAAAACCATAAAAGCTAAAGAGGAGTACCCATCAGAGATCCAGGAAGAACATCATAGCCTGCTTCAAGAACCAAAAGTCATTCAAGAAAATGAACATGCTCTTCAAAATGATGCACTCAGCATGAAGCTAAAACTTGAGCAAATAGATGGGCACACTGCTGAACACAATTCCAAAACAAAATAATGGCAAAGAGAGAGAAGGTTTCAGTTCCAAACACAGAGGACCCCGAAGCAATCAAGAATCCAGACTCCACAACAAATCAGATTGCACTTTTGGAAACTCAGTGTCATGAAATGAAACCAAACCCTGGTGCCATTACAGAGTATAAAAAAAAGGAAGAATCACACTCTCAACGAGTAGCAGACAACATCATCCTTGAAAGAGACGGCTCCGAAAAAAAAAAAAAAAATAAATAAAAAAAAAAAAAAAGGTTCTGAAAGACTCATGGCATGCTTTTATGTTGTTATGACTTTTATGTTTTTAATTTGATTTATGGTATCCAAGTTTTTGGCCTTTCTATGCATTTTTTAATTATTCCCATTTTAAAGTGTGCATGTTTGCATATTTAGTCTGGTATGCCAAATAATTCTGTGCATAGAAAAGATGAAGTTTGAAGTGGCCACTTTGTCTGAGAGAACGTTTACAAGGACTGACAAACACAAACAAAAACTTAAACTGAGAGGACACTGGACACACCTTATGAGCCAAAACTTGGATGCATGAAGAACACAACTACATGAATCTCAGACACACAGAAGAACAGTCACCATAAATATAAAACATAGTTTACTACCTTCAATTCTGGAAAATTCCTCCTCTTTAATCTTTGTTAAGGGCATCCACAGTGGCTTCTTGGAGAACTTTGGAAAGACAAGCAAAGCCTTGGCCCTGTATTTAACAAGCAGGAGAACACAGCTGGCTCCACAGCCTCTGGGAGTACACGGAAGTTTTCCGAACTCTCCCAGGCACCGGGGCTATGGCATGGATGAGCCACAGAGGCTGAGGGTGTGTCAGGATGGAGTTGCAACACGCAGGACAAACAGGTGATATAGGGATGGCCCAGATCACTCCCTGTGCAGGAGGCTCCTGTTCTCACCACCAGCAGCCAGCGACCATGTCTAGGAAGAAGGCAGTTGCAACTTTGAGCTGCCATAGCTGCTCCTGCTGTCCTTAGGCTGCAGCTCTCTGTCACTCCTGACCCAGGCTTGCTGCCGGCTGCCTTCAGGTGCCAAGTCTGAGTGAAGTACCCTGTGAGTGTCCAGAGAGCGAAGCTGCAGGGAACAGTGGGCAGCCTAGGCTGAGTGAGCTGGCTCAGAGGAGAATTCTCCCCATTCAGCTGGAGACCAAGCATATAAGAGCTAACCCTTCCCTGGTGTTTCTTCAATAGACAGATCCACATCTGTGCAGAAAGTCCACTGCTCAGTTGCCTGCAAAGCTTGCAACCATGGCAAGGAGGATCAGAATAAATGGGGCCCTAAGAGTGGTCATCTGAGGGTGGAGGTTGTCCATGAAGGCAGAAACGGAAACTAGAACAAACAGTGGGCCAGCGTTGACCATCCTGTGGCTACAGACACACAAAAGGGGGCCTACTCACCAAATACCATACAGCATCAGAAAAGGTGGTGCCTCACAAACACCAAAGAGGTGCTTTACACACTCCAGAGGTCCAGAGGGCCATAAGCTGAAACTACTGAAGGGACACGTTTTTAAAATGCTGTGGCGGGGGGGGGGGGGGGGGGGGGGGGGGGGCTGGGTGTCAGATGTGGGAATGGCAGATGTGGGAACCTTCTCTGTGCCATCAGGTGGGATTACAAGGTCCTGACCAAGGAAGAGGTGAGTAGGTGTGGAGTCAAACACCACAGACACCAGGAGTTGGGTGAAAAGCAGGAAAATGCAAGCACCTGCTAACACATTTAATATAGGAAAGATAAGGATTTGTATATAATCATCATCTGCTTATTCTGGAAATGCATCAGGTGCTGATCAGGCCACCAACTCCGCTGTTGCTTCTGAGCACAGGTTAAGTTTGTTCAGTAGATGAGGAGGTTAAGCACACTGCTGGTAAGATCCACAAAAGGAAATTAAAGAAGTACTAATTGGAAAAGAAGTCAAGCTATCCCGTTTTGCTGATAACATGATTTTTTACCTAAGGGATGCTAAAATTCCACCAGAAAGCTCCTAGAAATGATTAAGAGGTTCAGTAAAGTGGCAGGATACAAAATTAACCTAGAAAAATCAGTAGCATTTCTTTATGCCAACAACAAGCAACTGAAGAAGGAACACAAAGAGACCTTCCCACTTACAATAGCCTCAAAAACAATAACATAGCTAGGAACAAACCTAACCAAAGACACCAAAAGTCTCTACAACAAAAAATTTTAAACCCTGGAAGAAGGAAATTGAGGAAGACATCGGAAGATGGAAAGACCTTCCATGCTCATGGATTGGGAAAATTAACACAGTAAAAATGTCCATTCTACCAAAACTAATATACAGATTCAACACAATCCCAATTAAAAACCCCAAGAGTTTCTCACTGAAAAAGGAAGCCAACCAGCAAAGTACGGAGCACCAAGAAGAGATCAAGAAGCTCAAAAAGGAAAGGGAAATACTAAAGAAATCCCAGGATGAAATGAAAAAGGAAATAGAACACTCATCCAATCAAGAAGAAAGGAATGGAAAAAGTCTCAGAAATAGAATGGAGGAAGCAGAACAAAGAATATCAGACCTGGAAGATAACACAGAGTAACTAAAAAGCTCAGATAAAGATTACGAAAAACTTAAAAATACATAAAAATGGAACAACCAGGAAATATGAGACACTATGAAAAGATCAAACCTCTGCATCATAGGAATAGAGGAAGGAGAAGATTCTCAAGAGAATAGCATTGATCAGATCTTCAGCAGAATAATAGATGAAAATTTCCTCAAACTAAAAACAGACAAACCCATACAAATACAAGAAGTACGTATAACTCCAAATAGACAAGATCAGAAAAGAAACTCCCCACACATTATCATAGTTAAAATGCTAGACGCCCAAAACAAAGACAAAATTCTGAAAGCTACAAAAGAAAAACAAGTCACATACAAAGGGAATCCCATCAGAATTACAAGTGAATTCTAGCACAAACCATGAAAGCAAGAACATGGAGCAAAGCATTTCCAGTGTTAAAGGACTATGGATGCCAAACCAGAATACTATACCCAGCAAAAATGTCGATTATAGTTGAAGGAGAGAAAAAAATCTTCCATGACATAAACAAGATGATACACTACATGTCCAGAAAACCAACTCTTCAGAAAATACTTGAAGCAGTTCAAAGGGCAGAAGAGAGGAGCAACTATCCCCAAGCACCTAGGAAATAAACTAATAAAAACATAACTGCAGAACTAGAATTGGAGACTAAAAATCCAAATGGATAATTAGGTGAAAGGAAGCAGCATCCATCTTTCAATTATAACCTTAAATATTAATGGACTAAACTCCCCAATCTAAAGACATAGACTGGGAGAATGGATTAGGAAACAATCTCAAGGATAGGCATCAACTTAAGGTGAAGGGATGGAAAAAAATATTCCAAGAAAATGGTACCAAAAAGAAAGCAGGTGTTGCTATTTAATATCAGACAAAATAGATTTCAAAGCAAAAGAAATCAAAAGAGACAAAGAGGGCCATTACATCTTTATTAAAGGAACAGTTGACTATGAAGATCTAACAATCATGAATATATATGCACCAAACTCTGGTGCACTAAACTCTTTAAAGACAATTTTTCAGGATCTCAAGTCACAGATTAACCCATCACACTAATAGTAGGGGAATTCAGTACCCAACTAAGTCCCGTAGACAGATCAATAGGATAAAGAATAAAGAGAGACATCTGAACTGAATGGTAAAATATACCAAATTGACCTCAAAGACATCTATTGAATATTTCACCCAAACACCAGAGAATACACTTTCTACTCAGCTCCCTATGGAACATTCTCCAAAATAGACCATATACTGGGACACAGGAAAAAACTCAACAAATACAAAAAGATTGAAATAATTTCATGCATTGTATCAGAAGACAGTGCAATAAAACTCAATATCAACACCAGGATAAGCCCTAAAACCTACAAGAACACATGGAGAGTAAACAACACTCTCCTGAATAATGAATTGGTCAAGGAAGAAATAAAGACAGAAATAAAAACATTCCTGGAACTGAATGACAATGATAATAAAACACAACAATACTGCTGAATGACAATGATAGTATAACACAACAATACCTATGTGACACTTTAAAAGCAGTCCTAAGAGGGAAGTTTATAGCCGTAAGTGCCTAAATCCAAAAAACAGAAAGAGTACAAGTGAACGATCTAACACTGCAGCTAAAAATACTTGAGAGAGAGCAACAAATGAACCCTAAACCCAGCAGACAAGAAGAAATAACAAAAACTAGAGCAGAAATCAATGAAATAGAAACAAAGAAAACCATACAAAAAATCAATGAATCCAAAAGTTGGTTCTTTGAGGGAATAAATAAGATAGACAGACCTCTAGCCCAGTTAGCCAAAAGAAAGAAAGAACAACTCCAAATCAATAGAATCCATGATGAAAGTGGAAATATCACAACAGACAATGAAAAGATCCAGACAATCATATGGGAATACTTCAAAAACCTATACTCTACTAAGTTTGAAAACCTAGAAGAAATGGATGAATATATGAAATCCTGGGAATCACCAAAGCTCAACCAAGAACAGAACGACAGCTTAAATACACCAATAATATATGAAGAAATTGAAGATGCAATAAGAAGCCTCCCAACCAAAAAAAGCTCAGGCCCAGATGCTTTCACGGCAGAATTCTATAAAATATGTCACAAAGACATACAACCATTACTAGTCAAGTTGTTTAGGATACAAACAGAGGGAATACTCTCAAATTCCTTCTCTGAAGCCAGCATTGCTCTATTACCAAAGCCAGGCAAAGTTACAAAGAAAAAGGAGAACTATAGACCCATTTCATTAATGAATACAGATGTAAAAATTCTAAATAAAATACTTGCAAATCACATACAGACCCACATAAAGAAGATCATCCATCATGACCAAGTTGGATTCATACCAAAAATGCAAGGATGGATCAATATACGAAAATCAATATATATCATCAAACATATAAATGGACTGAAGGACAAAAATGATATGATCATCTCAATTGACAAGGAAAAAGCCTTTGACAAAATACAGCATCCCTTCATGCTTAAAGTCCTAGAGGGAACTGAATTGGAGGGATCATTCCTCAATGTAATAAAAGCCATATACAGGAAAGCCACAGCCAACATCATCCTAAATGGGAGAATGACAGAAGCATTCTCCTTAAAGGTAAAAACTCTGCAAGGCTGCCCCCTGTCACCATTCCTTTTCAATATAGTGCTTGAAACATTTGCTAGAACAATAAGGCAAGAAAAGGAATTTAAAGGAGTTCTAATTGAAAAAGAGGAAGTCAAGCTTTCCCTTTTTGCTGATGATATGATTGTTTACTTAAGGGATGCTAACAACTCCACCAGAAAACTCCTAGAAACGATTAGCACCTTCAGTAAAGTGGTAGGATACAAAATTAATCTAGAAAAATCAGTAGCCTTTCTTTACACCAACAACAAACAACTGAAGAAGGAATTCAAGGAGAGCTTCCCACTCACAATAGCCTCAAAAACAATAAAATACCTAGGAACAAACCTAACCAAAGACACCAAGGATCTCCATTACAAAAAATTTTAAACCCCTGAAGAAGGAAATTGAAGAAGACATCAGAAGATGGAAAAACCTCCCATGCTCATGGATTGGGAAAATTAATATATTAAAAATGGCCATTCTACCCAAACTCTTGTACAGATTTAATGCAATTCCAATTAAAATCCCCAAGAGTTTCTTCACAGGCTTGGGAAAAAAATCCTTAATTTCATTTGGAAAAACAAAAGACCCTGAATAGCCAAAGCAGCCCTGAATGAAAAGAGCAATATAGGGGGGATCTCTATACCAGACTTCAAACTATACTACAGGGCTATAGTCATGAAAACAGCTTGGTACTGGTACAAAAACAGACCTGTTGAACAAAGGAGCAAAACTGAAGATCCTAACCTGAGCACATACAATTTCAGCCCCTTTATATTTGACAAGGGCATCAAGAAGACACAATGGAGGAAAGATCTTCAGCAAGTGGTATCGGCAAAACTGGATCACCACCTGTAGAAGAATGAAATTAAACCCCTACCTCTCGCCCTGTACAAAAGTCAACTCCAAATGGATCAAAGACCTCAACATGAAACCCAAAACACTGAAGGTGATAGAAGAAAAAGTTGGCAGCAGTGTACAAGACATAGGCAGGAAAATATTTTCTAAATCAGAGAGCAGCTGCACAGGAAATAAGGTCGACAATTGACAAATGGGACCTCATTAAACTCAAAAGCTTCTGTACATCAAAAGAAACAATCAAGGAAGTGAAGAGAAAACCCACAAAGTGGGAGGAAAACTTTGCCTCAGACACATCTGACAAAGCATTGATTTTTTTTGTGGATCTTAGCACCAAACACTTATATGTGTGTGAGTATGTATCTTGATGCAAGAGCAGCAGCCAGGAAAATGGACAGGAACAATGGTGATAAAAGAAAACAAACAAACCAAGAAAAGTGTATATCAAGAAACAGATTTTATCAAGTAGGAATTGGGGAATATGTTAGTATAAGGAGGTAAAGGGGGAAAGGGGCCTATTTCAATTGAGAATGGAGGAAGGAGGTCATCCAGGGAGAGAAGCATTGATTTCCAGACTATATAATCTACTCTAAAAACAAAGAAAGAAAACAAATGAATCACTCAAAAGATGCAGCAAAGAGCTGAACAGAGAGTTCACAAGAGGAATTAGAGATGGGTGAGAAACATCTTAAAAAATGTTCAATGTCACTAATAATTAAGGAAATGGAAATTAAAACCACTTTAAGATATCTTCTCATTCCAATAATAGTGGCCAGGATCAAGAAAACAAATGATACCAAGTGCTGGAGAGGTTGTGGGGAAAGGGGAACACTTGTCCACTGCTGGTGGGAATGTAAACTCCTACAACCACTATGGAAAGCAGTGTGGAGAACACTTGGAAGACTCAAATGAGCTTACCACCCTACCCAGTCATACCACTCCTGTGTATATACCCACAAGACTCATCTCACCACAACAATGCATGCACAGCCATGTTTATTCCAGCTCTTTTCACAGTAGCAAAAAGCTGGAACCAACCCAAGTGCCCCTCAACTGAGTGGATAGACAAAATGTTGTACATCTACACAATGGGGCTCTATGCAGCAGTAAAAAAGATGACATCATGAACTTTGCAGGTAAATGGATGGAACTAGAAGATATTATGTTAAGTGAAGTAACAGTCCCAGAAAAACAAAGAATGGTATCCCTCATCTGTGGATGCTAGTGCCAATTACCTAATTGTAAGCATGTCTTGTGCAGGGCTCCTTGGGCTTTTGTCCAAGTAGTTGGGAGTGATGCATAGTGGAAAGAACAGCAACAACAACAACAACAACAACAATGAACTTCTGCTAAAACAGTAAACTTCTGCATCAATAATTTTGAGAAAAAAATGAAAAACATGTTTGGCAGAATGCATGGGCTCTGGTGGGGTGAGGAGGTAGGGAGGGGGACAAGGGTCTAGATTTTATTTGTAATATAATCTTGCATATATATCTATATCTATCTGTATCTATATCTCTCTATGAGATGATATAGATCTATATCTATATCTCTCTATGAGATCTCTACATCTCATAGAGAGATATAGATATAGATAGATATAGATATAGGTATAAAGTCACTTGCAACCTACAATAAACAGATTTTCTTTGCCACCTAAAAAAATAATAAGCATGTGAGCATGCAAAAAAATAAAAGATACACAAATGAAGGAGCAAATATATCCTTTATTTTTCCGAGTCTGTGTTACTTCAGTTAGTAAAACATATTCTAGTTTCATCCATTTAACTGAAAATTTAATGAGTTAGTCTTTCTCTACCATTGGGTAGAACTCCATTTTGTAAACATACCATATTTTCAAGATCTGTTTATCAGTTGAGAGACATTTAGGCTGTCTCCATTTTTTACCTATTCTGAAAAGAGTAGTAGCAAAAAAAATGGATGTGCAAGGATATCTAATCTACATTATGATGTGTCCTTTGGGTATATGGCAAGAAGTTGTATAACTGGATTAGGAGAATGAAAGACCAATTTTAAGAAAAAAATTAATTAAGTTAAATGTGAGTACACATAAATTATATTAGTGATGATTCAAATATTTACATCAACACAAGACTTTCCATTTTATTATTAAGAAAATAGCATTTAAGCCAGTAGCAGGCTTTTTTATTACTACTGACCTGTAATATCACCGGTAAAGGTGATCACCCCCATGTATTACACTTTTCACTCAGGGTTGCTTTGTCTATTTGGAGTCTATTGTTTTCCATACAAATTTAAGGATTTTTTCCCAAATCTTTGAAGAAACTCATGGGTATTTTAATTGGGATTGCATTGACTGTGTATTAATTTGGGTAGAATGGGCATTTTTACTATATTAATTTTTCCAATCCATGAGCATAAGAAGTCTTTCCATCTTCTGATGTCTTCTTCAATATCCTTCTTCAGGGGTTTAAAATTTTTGTTGTAGACAACTTTGGTTCCTTGCTTAGTTTTGTTCCTAGGTATTTTATTGTTTTTAAGACTATTGTGAGTGGGAATGTCTCCTTATTTTCCTTCTTCGGTTGTTTCTTGTTTGTGTAAAAAAAAGGCTACTAATTTTTCTAGGCTAATTTTTTATCCCACCCATTTACTGAAATCGTTAATCATTTCCAGTTTTCTGGTGTAATTTTTTAGCATCCCTTAAACATACTATCATATCATGTGCAAATAGGGATAGTTTGACTTCCTCTTTTTCCAATTAGTACTCATTTAATTTTCCTTTCTTATCACATGTCCTAGCCAGTGTTTCCAGCACTATTTTGAAGAGGAATGCCAATAAGAGGAAGCCTTGCCTGGTTCCTGCCTTTAAGGAGAATGCTTCTAATTTTTCTTCATTTAGGATGATGTTGGCACAGGGTTTGTTGTATATGGCTTTTATTATGTTGAGTAATGTTCCCTCCAGTCTAATTCCTTCTAGAACTTTAATTTTTTTCCATAAATTGTTTTTAATAATACTTTTATTAATCTTTTGTGTATTTCAGACATCATTTTTCAGTTCAGTTTAGGCCCATTCCCCTTTCCCTTTCCCCCAACTCCACCCCAGACCATGCATTCTGCCAAAATGTCCTTCATTTTTCTCTCAGTCTTTTAAAAGTTTTTCTCTGTAAAGGTCTATTGTTTTGGGCAGAATTTAAGTATGTCAGTCCATTCTTTCACCCAGTCCCTATGTTGTTGTGGTTCCCTCCCCATTGTATTGCTCCAAAATATGCCTATATAAACGTCATACATGTACCACATTTATGTCCTCCAGGAATAAACTGTATGTTAACTCTGACATATGTTTAGGAGTTCACATTTTTCCCTTTAATTTTATATTATTCTAAAATATGGATACATACTTTTCACCCATATGCATTAATTACCATATCCGAAAGTATGTGGTAAGTTAACTCTAGTGCTCATTAAGAGAGTCATCTTATAATATCACAGTTGCTTTCAGATAGAAAGAGATATAATAATAACATTGTTTAGCTTATATTTCATTTGGGGGACTTGGTACTAGCATCCACAAATGAGGGATACCATTCCCTGTTTGTTTCTTTGGGACCCTATTACTTCACTTAGCATGATGGCTTCCAGTTCCATCCATTTTCCCACAATGATGATGATGTCATCTTTCTTTACCGCTACATAGTATTCAGTTGTGTAGATGTACCACAATTTGTTATCCACTCCTCAGTTGAGGGGCACCTGGGTTGCTTCCAGCTTCTTGCTATTGTGAAGAGGGCTGCAATAAGCATAGATGTGCATGTATCTTTGTGGTAGGATGAGTCTTGTGGGAATATAGCCAGGAGTGGTATGGCTGGGTCAGGTTGTAGGCTCATTTTGAGTTTTGTAAGGGCTCTCCACACTGCGTTACAGAGTGGTTGTATGAGTTTACATTACCACCAACAGTATATGAGTGTTCCCCTTTCCCTACAACCTCTCCAGCATTTGGCGTCTTTTGTTTTCTTGATCTTAGCCTGTCTTTTCAGAGTGAGATGATATCTTAGAGTGATTTAATATACATTTCCTTAATTATTAAGGATGTTGAACACTTTTTGAGAATTTTTTCAGCCATATTTCCTTCCTCACTGGTGAAGTCTCTGTTCAGCTCTTTACTCCATCTTTTGATTGAGTCATTTGTTTTGTTATTTGTTTTTTGAGTTTATATATTCTGGAAGTTAATGTTCTGTCAGATGTACCACTGGTGAAGGTTTTCCCCCCACTCTATGGGTTTTCTCTCCACTTCCTGGATTGTTTCTTTCACTGTACAGAACCTTTTAAGTTTAATGATGTCCCACTTGTCAATTGTTAACCTTATATCCTGTGTAGCTGGTGTCTGATTTAGGAAGTCTTTTTTATGCATATGTCTTGTAGGTTGCTGCCAACCTTTTTCTTCTATCAGTTTTAGAGTTTCAGGTTTCATGTTGAGGTCTTTGATCCATTTGGAGTTGAGTTTTGTATAGGGTGAGCAGTAGGGCTTTAATTTTGTTCTTCTACATATAGTGATCCAGTTTTGCCAGAACCATTTGCTGAGGATGCTATTTTTTTCTCCAATGGGCTTTTTTTTTTTTTTTTTTTTTGGCCCTTTTATCGAATATGAGGTGGCTGAAATTGTATGAGCTCAAGTTTGGATATTCAGTTTTGTTCAATTGGTCAATGGGTCTGTTTTTGTGCCAGAATCAAGCTGTTTTTATGGCTACAGACTTTTAATATAGCTTGAAGTCCAGTAAGGTAATCCCTCGTGTATTGCATTTTTCACTCAGGTTTGTTTTAGGTATTCAGGGTCTTTTGTTTTTCCATATGAATTTAAGGATTTTTTTTCAAGTCTGTGAAGAAACTCATGGGGATTTTAATCAGGATTGCATTGAATCTGTATATTAATTTGGGTAGTGGGGACATGTTTACTATATTAATTTTTCCAATTCCTGAGCATGGGAAGTTTCTCCATCTTTTAATGTGTTCTTCATTCTCCTTCTTCAGGGGTTTAAAATTTTTGTTGTAGAGTTCTTTGGAATCTTTGGTTAGGTTTGTCCACAGGTATTTTTTTTAGGTTATTGTGAATGGGAAGGTCTCCTTATATTCCTTCTTCAGTGGCTTATTGTTGGTATAAAAAAATACTACCAAAGTAACCTACCATGACTATTAGTGTTGTGTAAATACCTATATATCTAATTGGGTGTGCTTCATTAGTAGGATCAAAAAGTTATTCCTGGATAAACTGTCAGCCCATGAAAGGAAACAGCCAGAATTGACCAGAGACCAAGACAACAGCTCCAGAGAAAGTGGACTGTTTTGCTTCTCATCCACCTGTGCCCCTTTTCTAAGCCTAGGGAACAATCTGTGGAAGAGGGGGAATGGCAGAATGTAAGGGCTGCGATTGGGGTGAATGGTGAAACTACAGCAATATAGTCTGGACACTCATTTGATCAACTTATAAGCCCCCCCCTCACCCCGCTGGATGGTGGGGCTCTGGGGGTTTGGGCACAACAGCCTGCAAATCGGTTTTACATGAGGGATGCTTGTACACATAAATTATCACTTATTGCTAAAAAATGAAAAAAAAAACAGAGAAAGATGCAGGACAGTTATGGCATAATGCATGATCTGGGAGGGGGTGGGGTGTGATGGGGGAAGGGAAAGGGAAATATGTCTGAACTGAATTGGAAAATGATGTATGAAATACACAAAGCATCAATAAAAAAAGGAAAAAAAGACTACTGATTTTTCTAGGTTAATTTTGTATCCTGCCACTTTATTGAAACTCTTAACAGTTTCTAGGCATTTTTCTGGTGGAGCTTTTATCATCCATCAGGTAACCTATCATATCATCTGCAAACAGGGATAGTTTGAGTTCCTCTTTTCCAATTACTAGTCCTTTAATTTTTTTTTTTCTTGCCTTATTGCCCTAGCAAGCATTTCAAGCACTATATTAAAGAGAAGTGGTGATATGGGGCAGCCTTGCTGGGTTCCTGGCTTTAAGGGAAATGGTTCTACTTTTTCTCTTTTTAGGATGATGTTGTCAGTGGGTTTGTTGTAAATGGCTTTGTTTATTTTGAGGAATGTTCACTTCAGTTAAATTCTCTCTAGAATTTAAACCTGAAGGGATGCTGTATTTAGGCAAAGGCTTTAATTCTGATGGGTTTCCCCTTATATGTAAATTGTTTTTCTCTTGTGGCTTTCAGTATTTTGTCTTTGTTTTGAGCATCTAGCATTTTAACTGTGATATGGCTTGGGGAGTTTCATTTCTGGTCTTCTCTATTTGGTGTTCCATGTGCTTCTTGTATTAGTGTTTGTTTTTCTCAGTTTGGGAAAATTTTCTTCTATTATTATGTTGAAGATCTGGCCAATAGTGTTGTCTTGGGATTCTTATCTTCCCTCTATTCCTATGATATGGAGAATTGGTGTTTTCATAATAGCCCACATTTCCTGGTAATTCTACTTTTGTGTTTTATTTTATTAATTTTTCATAATCTTTGCTTGAGCATTTAAATTGGTTTGTGTTATCCTGAAGGCCTGTTATTCTATTTTCTGCTTCATCCATTCTGCTTCTGAGGCTTTCTCCCATCCTTTCCTGTTGATTGGATGAATGTTCCATTTCCTTTTTCATTTCTTCCTGTGATTTCATTAGAATTTCCACTGCCTTTTGGAGCTTGTCATTCTCTACTTGTAGCTCTTTGCTTTGCTGGTCTGTTTCTTTTTTCATCTCAACCTGGGATCTTTTCAGTGCTTCCATTTCCTTTTGGGGTTTGTCATTCTGTACCTCTAGTTCTTTTCAGAGTTTATTATTGTTTGCTTCTAGATCCTTCTGAGTTTTTCATTTTCTCCCTTACATCTCTGATTTGTTCTTTACATTCTTTGATTTCTTTGAATATGTCTATGACTGTTCTTCTAAGGTCCATGTCTTGGTTTCCTTCCAGGGAGATCTTGTTGTAGGGATCTTCTATAGTACTGGTCGAATTTACTGTAGATTTATCATGGGCTTTTCCCATGTTTTTATTTTTTTCACTGTGGCTTTTGCATGTGGGTTTATTTTTTTGTTTGGATTCTGGTGCTAGAATCAAATGATATTATGGAGGATTGGTTGGTCACTCACTGTGCTTGCTGCCATTCAGTTGGCTGTGGGACCTAGAATCACGAACACTGCACCTACTGGATTGTCTGTGCCATAACACCACCAGATTGCTGGATCCTTTGCATCACTGCTTGATAGCGTGATAGGGTGGGGTGGTTGTTCCCTTGGCTGGTACTCCTGCCCATGTGGTGTCCTACCTGGACCCTGAAGCACACCTCCAAGTGTTGGCATGCAGGTCCCACAGTTTTCCAGCCCACCTGAGTCCACTGGTATCCTGGCTGGCTACTTAGCATGGCTGGGTGGCTCTCCCTCTAGAATTTTAAACAATAATGGATCCTGAATCTTGTCAAAGGCTTTTTCTGCATCAATTGAGATGATCATGTGATTATTGTCTTTCAGTCCATTTATGTGTTTTATTATATTTATTGATTTACATATGCTGAACCATCCCTGCATCTCTGGTATGAATCTAACTTGCTCATCATGGATGACCTTTTTGATGTGGGTCTGTATTCAGTCTGCAAGTATTTTGTTGAGAATTTTTGCATCTATATTCATTACTGAGATGGATCTATACTTTTCTTTTTTGTTTGTATTTTTGCCTGCTTTTGGTATTAGAGACATGCTGGATTCATAGAAGGAATTTGGGAGATTTCTCTCTGTTTGTATCCTTCTGGACAATTTGAGTAATAATGGTTGGAAGACCTCTTTAAATGGTTTAGTAGAATTCTTCTGTGAAACCATTGAGGATTTTTACTACATTTTCAATTTCCTCATATATTATGGGTCTGTTTAAGCTGTCAATCTCTTTTTGGTTAAGCTTTGTTGGTTTCCAGGGTTTCAGATACTCATCCATTTTTCTTAAGTCTTCAAATTTAGTCAAGTATAAGTTTGAAGTATTCTCATATGGTTGTCTGGATCTTTTCTTTGTTGTGATGTTTCACTTTTCATCATAAAATCTATTGATTTGGAGTTGCTCTTTCTTTTTTTTATTTTGGATAACTGGGCTAGAGGTCTATCTACTTTATCCTTTCAAAGAACAAACTTTTGTTTTGTTTTTGTTTTATTAATTTTATTTTTATTTATTTCTGTATGTGTATGAATGTACTGTCTGCATGCAAGTTTGTGCACCCGTGTCGTGCAATGCCGCGGAGGTCAGAAGAGGGTGTCGGATTCCCCTGGAACTGGAGTTCTCCTGGAATTGGAGTTTCAGACAGCTCTCGGCCACCATGTGGGTGCTGGGGATCGAATCCGGGTCCTCTGCAAGAGCATCGGCGCGCCTAACTGCTAGGCCATCTCTGCAGCCCCATGTTTTTATTGATTCTTTGTATTGATTTCTTTGTTTCTATTTCATTGATTTCTGCTCTGATTTTTGTTATTTCTTCCTGACTGTGGGTTTAGGGTTCATTCGTTATTGTGTCACAAGTGTTTTTAGCTGCAATGTTAGCTTTTTATTTTTTTCTTGTTTATTTATTTATTTAGTCACTTAGGTCTATAAATTTCCCTCTTAGGATTGCTTTAAAACTATCCTTCAAGTTTTGTTGTGTTATATTTTTGCACTTGGTTCCAGGAATACTTTTAGTTCATTCTTTATTTATTCCCTGACCCATTCATTATTGAGGTGTGTGTTGTTTAGTCTCCCAATGGAACAAAATTGAAGATCCAAACTTGAGCTCATACCATTTTAGCCACATCATATTTGCAAACGGACCAAGAAGACTCAATGGAGGAAAGGCAGCATCTTCAGCAAATGATGCTGGCAAAACTGGATTACCATTTGTAAAAGAATAAAATTAAAACCCTACCTCTCACCCTGTCCAAAAATCAGCTGCAAATGGATTAAAGACCTCAACATGAAACTTGAAAGCGTGAAAGTGATAAAAAATAATCTTGGCAGTAACATATAAGAAATAGGCATGAGAAAATACTTTCTAAATCAGACAGCAGCTGCCCAGAAAATAAGGTCAACAATTGATAAGTGGGGTCTCATTAAACTCAAAAGTTTCTGTACAGCAAAAGAAACAATCAATGAAATGAAGAGAAGATGCACAGAGTGAGACTAAACCTTCAGCAATGATCCATCTTACAGAGCATTGACATCCAGAATATATAAACTATTCAAAAACAAAGAAGTAAAAAAAAAAAAAACCACTCATAAAATAACTCATTCAAAAGAGCTGAACAGAGACTTCACAAATGAGGAAGTAAAGATGGCTAAGAAACATCTTAAAAAGAGTTCAACATCACTAATAATTAATGAAATATGAATTAAAACAACTTTAAGATATCCTCTCACTCTGATAAGACTGGCTAGGTTCAAATAAAACAAATGATACCAAATGCTGGAGAGGTTATGGGGAAAGGGGAACACTCATCTACTGCTGGTGGGAATGTAAATTCCTACTACCACTATGGAAATCAGTGTGGAGAACCCTTAACATTCTCAAAATGAACCTATCACCTGACTCAGTCATACCACTCCCGGGTACAAATCCACAAGATTCATCCTACTGCTGAGATACATGCATATACATCTTTATTGCAGCTCTATTCACAACAGTGAAAATCTGGAACCAACCCAAGTGCCCTTCAACCGATAAGTGGATAAAAAAAATGTGGTACATCTGCACAATGGAGTTCTATACAGCGGTAAAGAAAGACGACATCATGAACTTTGCAGGTAAGTGGAGGGAACTAGAAGATATTATGCTAAGTGAAGTTACACATTCCCAGAAAATGAAGATGAATGGTATCCCTCATTTGTGGATGCTAGCAACACATCCCTATTTGTAAGGCAAACTGAGCAATGTTAATGTTATATTTCTCTTTATCTGAAAGTAACTGTTCTCTTATAATGTGACTCAATTAATGGGTTCTAGAATTAACCTACCGCCTACTTTCAGACTTTGTAATTTTGATATATGTATGAAGGGTATGTATGCATATTTTAGAGTAATATAAAATTAAAAGGGAAATGAGAATCCTAAAATAGGATTTGGGAATATCATGCAGTTTATTTCAGACAGCATAAATTATATATATATAATATTATAAAAATTATATTATATAGACGAGAAGAGAGAGAGAGAGAACATCTTGTATTCCCAATGCCCTTCAGTGTAGGACTTTTCAGTAGGATCCTGGTTACCTTATAAATGTGTCCTGTTCCTTAAAGAGATTGTTTCTACCTTCCCAGCAGATATTAGTTACCAAAAGTTCCTTTTGTGAAGTTGGAGATTCTTACTTACATTCTCATGCCTTTTCTAAGATTCTGTATGGGTTGAGCTTAAATGGGCTTGTCCATGTTGTCACCTTTGCTGTGAGTTCACATGATTCTAGAAAACTCTACTTGTCACTCACAACTTTCTGCCCCTCTTCTGCATGATCCCTGAGCCTCAGGAGGCAGAACTTGGATGAAGTTGTCCTATTCAAGTATAAGTATGGTGCAGCCTTTCATTCTCTGTAAATTGGCCCATTTTTGTTCTCTATGTTAATAACAATCTGTTGCATAAGGATCCTTATCTAGTGAGAGTTGAGAATGCATTAAAATATGTGTATAAGTTGTTAGAGGTCAGCTTTATATTATAGAAAAAAAAAACTGTATTAGGTCTCCCCTTTACCCTGTGAGCTGTTTAATATCAGATTCCTAAGCCTGAAATCAGTGATACAGTGGCTCTATCCTATGAAGCAGAAATTAAGTCCATTAAAGCTGGTTGGTTACTATGGTATTTATGCCACTGTTGTCTTAGTGGGAATATCTTGACAGGCTCTTTGTTATTATGGTTCTCAGGATTCACAGATGGGTAAAGTAAATCATTATTCTTTTCCTTCTGGTAGCCGATATAGGATTAAGCACTATGATACCTAATCATTAGAGATGAGGCTTTGAGGTCAGCTCAGTTTGAGTTTTCCTTTTATTTTTTTTTCCTTCACCTCATGTATGTACAGAGGAATGCTATCATTGAAATCTTAGAGATGTAAGTTTTAATTTGAAACTTCAGAGAATCCAGTGAACTAATAAATGGCTGTTGATAGAGAGGATTACTGGGAAGGAGATAAAATACAGTGATGTGAAGGGGAAAGGGGAGCATATGAATTGCAAGGATTAAATGGGGTCGGGAATTGGAGGGCAGAGCAGAGAAGGTAGAATATGGGGATTGGTGCTGGATAGCTTTTGTGTAGACTTGACATATGTGGGTTGAGGGCCTCAATGGGGAATTGGCTCCTTTGGATTGGCCTGTGGCCACATCTGTGGAGTATTGTCTTGAATGGTCAGGCAATGTGAGAGGGCCCATCCCACAATGTAGTGCCAACTGGGCAGGTTGTGTCATATAAGAAGCAGGCTGGCATGAGCCAGGGGAGCAAGCCAGTGAACAGCATTCTTCCATTGCCTGTGCTTCAGCTCCTGCCTCCAGGTGCTACTGAGTTCCTGCCTTTAGCTCCCTGGGTGATGAACTGTGACCCAGGAGATGTGGGCTGAATGGACCCTTTCCTTCCCAAGTTGATGTCAGTCAGGGTATTTTGTCACAGCAGTGGAAGACAAACTAGAACAGAAAATGGTACCAGGAGTGGGGTATTGTTGTGACAGACCTGACCTTGGTGTTTGGGGAAGGATTGTGGAGGTTTTGGAACTTTGGGCTGGAAGATCATTGAATGCCTAAATTGTTGCTGTGGAGCTTGCAGCAGTTTTGTGAAGGATTTGTAGAAGATGGAGCCTGGCTTGTGAAGTTTCTAGTTTCAAAGGGAAGCAGAGATCATCAGGACTTTTTAATCTGTGGGTTCTGGTCAGCTGGGGCTGAAAATCAGCTGTAAGTCAACAAGAGACCAGAAACTGAAGTAATCTTTGTTGTACTGGGACATTGATGCTGGTTAGCTGGGGCTTAAAATCAGCTGTAAGTAACAAGAGACAGCATCACTGTGTGAAATCTTCTGGAAGAATTCTTCAGGGTCAGCACACAGAAACTGTGTTCCAGAAGGGTGCTGAGCCTCCATCTCAAGCCAGAAGCAGACTTGTAGTGTGTAAGTCTCCTATATGTTCTGGTGTTGAAATTTGAGGGGGTCACAGAGAGCAGCCGGTGCTTTGGCACTGTGAGAGATCAGGAAAAGACCATTGGTGGAAGTGCACCTTGGTTCCGTGAAGACCCCAGGATTACAGGGGACATGGAGAGAAGCTGAGGCTTTGCACCAGGAGAGGTCAGAAGAGCCATTTTCAAAGTGCTGCCTCAGTATCAGTGGCGGACCCCAGCTTCTTGGATATGCCAGGACCATGGGACGAACACCAAAGAGGAGCGGCAGGTGTGAAATGGAGCTGGCCCGGGCCTCAAGCTGAGTTGTGTGTGCCATGGATGGCAGAGTCGGAGAGGGGAGCTGCCGAAACCCTCTGGAGCCAGAAAATTGTGAGTGAATCCCAGGTGTCCAGCCTTGAGCTACTTTGCTGGACTAGGTTTTGTTTGAGAATGCCTGATTCTTCCCTTTGAAATAAGACAGCTACTTGTTTTGGATTTTACATAGCCACAGTTAAGAGACTTTTAATAGACTGAACTTTTAAGCATTTGGACATTTTAAGGACTGTGTGGGGCTTTTAAGTTTGTACTGTCTTAGGTGTGATTTAATGTTAACATTCATTACTTTGGGGATAAGAACTTGGAAAGGTGGTGGTTTAATAGGGATGTGTTTTGTGTGTCAAGTTGACAAGGGGTCAATTGTGCTGGATAGTTTTAGTTGTCAACTTGACCACCTGGATTGAGGAGCCTCGATTGGGGAATTCTCCATTGAATTTGCCCTGTGGCCAATCTGTGGAGTATTGTCTGATGACGAGTAGTGTGGGAGGGCCCAGCCCACAATGATGGTGCACCCTCTGTTATATGTATAAGAAAGCAGGTTGGTATGGGCCAGGGGAGCAAGCACGTGAACAGCATTCCTCCATGGCCTGCTGCTTCAGCTCCTGCTCCAGGTTCCTGCCCTGAGTTCCTGTCTTGGGTTCCCTAGTGATGAACATGTGACCCAGGAGATGTGGGCTGAATTAGACCCTTTCCTCCCCAAGTTGGTGTCGGTCAGCGGTTTTTGTCACAGACAATGGAAGACAAACTAGAACAGGATGAATAAGTCAAACAAAAGGCCATCAGAGAAAGACATATGGAAGCCTACCAGGATAGAGCATGTCTTGTTTTTTAAAACACATAAAGTGGTGGTGGCACCACTGCTTTATGTGTTTTTAAATTATTTATTTATTTATTATTTATTTATTTATTATATTTTTAATTTTATTTTATTTCTGTATGTGTATCAATGTATGTCTGCATGCAGGTCTGTGCACCCGTGTCATGCAATGCTGCGGAGGTCAGAACTAAGTGCAGATTCCCCTGGAACTGGAGTTCTCCTGGAATTGGAGTTTCAGACAGTTCTTCGCCGCCATGTGGGTGCTGTGGGATCGAACCCGGGTCCTCTGTAAGAAGCAGTCGGTGCTCTTAACCGCTAGGCATCTCTCCAGCCCAACATTCTTAAAGTATCACCAGATACACAGTGGGAAGGAATGAAAATGAGTTGTGCTATAGGAGGTAGACACTGACCCTTCTAGACTTTGTAAGCTACCAAAATAAAACTTCAATCATAGAGATGGTCTGTTCCTAAAGAGGCTATTATCCGTGGTTTCATAGACCTCCAAAGAAATTGGGCATTGGCGATATGGCACGTTGATACCACTTAGAACTAGATGGTAAGGTCCTATTGCTTATTATAAAATACATATATTATATTGATGTAAAAATATATAAATTGAAAATATATAGTCTAAATTCTGCCCAGAAAAAAATCCTTGCGGAGAAAAACTATATAAGATTGAGAGAAAAATGCAGGACATGCATGGCACAATGCCCACTCATCACGATGAACCCAGGAAAACGCCATACGCCACCCCAATCCCCGTCTCGCGAAACATTCCTCACGTCGCGCATCCTTTCTCTGACTCTTAGTGGAAAGCCAGTGGAGTTGCAGAAAGCAGAGTCTTACTTGTGACCATGAACTTGGCTCAGTGGGACCTTGTCCTCTTGTTCTTGAGGCTACAGACTTTGCCATGGCAACAGCGTCTGTGTACAACTGAGCGGTGAAGATCAGGGATAAGTGGGCTGGTACCCTACTTCCATATCTGATCACAATGGCTTTGTGCCAGAATCCCAACAGTAATGGTTTCTCAGGAAATGATGGAGAAACTATACTAGACCCAATCATATCCTGTTGGGGATGGTAACAGTTTCTGGGGTCACCTTTAACTGGGTGACCTGGCTCTGCCACTCACTAGCTTGATTTGACTCTCAGCAAGTACAGAACCTTTTCTGGTCTTGCCTCAGTTTTCTCATCTGTAAAATGGTACCTCTTAAGGTTGTTTATACATGTATGTGGCACATATGTGTGGAGGCATGCATGTGGCATACGGAGGCCAGGGGTCCATGCTAAATCCCCTCCTCAACTGTGCTCTCCTCTTCTTCCTCTTCCTTCTCCTCCTCTTCCTCTTCTTCTTTGGGGAGGGACAGGATATCTCAGTGAACCTGGAGCTCTTCAATTTGGCTATGCTGTCTGGTCAATAAGCCCCAGGGAATTCCTGGTTTTCACTCCGCCCAGTGCCTGGTATTACAGGTACAGGCAGCTAATATAGCTTTCTACATGTGTTCTCAAAGCAAGGAAGCACTTTACTGACTGAGTCATCTCCCCAGCCCCTCTTGCAAGACGGTTTAAACAATGAATTGAGGTATTATAAGTAAAGGGTTTGGAACAATGCTTATTATGTGATATGTCAGCACTCAATTAAAACGTATCATCAAATCAATGAACCTCAGGACATCATGTTTCATGTTATGACAAAAGACCAAATTCCACATGTATTGTCCATCTGTCCATCCATCCCTCTATCTATCCATCTACATAGCTACCCACCCAACCACCCCACCACCTCCATTCTGCCCAGTCCTATCTGTCCATCATCCATCCATCCCTCTACCCCTGCCCATTCTATTCATCTATCCATCCATTCCATTCACTCCATCATTCATTCACAATGTGTCCCATCCAATCTATCTATCCACTCACCCATCACCTATCTACCCATCTACCCATCATCCATCCATCCATCTATCTGCCCATTTATCTATCTATTCACACATCCATCCATCAACTTCCCCATCCATCCATCCATCCATCCAATCCATCCACCCATCCGATCAATTTTCCTTCCATCCATTCATCCATGCACCCATCCACTCTCTATCCATCCAACATCCGTCAATTTCCCCATCCATTCATCTATCCATCCACCCATCCATCCATTCCGGTCCATCCATCCATCCATCCCACCCACCACCATCATCCATCCACCACCACCATCCAATCCCCCCACCCATCCATTCACCCATCCATCCAACCACCCATCCATCCAACCACCCATCCATTCCAACCATCCATCAATCCATCCAATCATCCAATCCATCCATCCATCCATCCACATCCATCATCCATCCATCAACCATCCATCCATCCACCCACCATCCACCCACCATCCATCCATCACCCCCATCCATCCATCCATCGTATCCAACCTATCCATCCACCCATTCCATCCATCCATCCATCCACCCACCCCCCTTCCATTCTATCCATTCCATTCATCCACCCACCCCATCCACCCACCTTCCATCCACCCATCCCCATCTATTCCATCTGCCCATCGATCATCTTTCCATCCTTCCATCTAATCAGCATGTATTTAGCTAAGCTCTTTTGTGTGTCAGGCAGAGTTCTAGGAATCAGGAGGAAAAAGACAAGGCTCCTGTTCTCCAGGGCACTGTCAACACCTTCACTTGAGGTCACATCAGGTGCTAATTTTGGCCCCAAGTGACATGTGACAACTTCTGAAGACATGCTTGGTCATCACAGTTGGGGAGTGGAGAGTGCTACTGGGGAGCCCAGGACACTGCTAAAGCCACAAGGCACAGAATGGCCACAAAACAAGGACTTTCCACACTCATAGTTGAGAGTTCTGAAACTGAGGAACCTGAGGGAAGTCAGAAGTCAGTGGATCAGTTGCTGAGTGTGGCTGAGGGTCATGAGAAAGCCCGGGGGAGAAGCTGGGAGAAGAAGAGGGTTGGACTGGAAGGAGAGTAAGGGAACCACAGATTCCAGCTTTGCCCAGAATCTTCATTCCAAGAGACAGAAAGCAAATGAGATCCAAGGATCCTAAATTCCCAAAGTGGGTTCAAAAGGATTCCCTCCATTGCTGACCTTAGGGCTGCTGAGCTTGCAAACGTGCCAGGTGCCCCCCTCGCCTCAGCATGAGGGTCCTGATGTGTGATCACAGCATCCCAAAGCTGCCACCAAGGGACTTTACCAGAGACATGGCTTCCGCTTCTAAAAATCTATGCGTAAGCATTGCCCCTGGCTATACCAGGATTCAGTAATGTGTAAAAGTCCCTGCCACAATGTGTTGCATAGACTTATCATTTATTGAAAACTTTGACAAAACCTTGAAATCCACTATCATTTACTGCTACAGTGAAAGATTTAAAAAGGTGACAAGACATGCTTGAAGGTGGTCCTAGAACACCCAGTGCTTTGTCCCATACTCCAGAGATGTCCTCTAAGAACCACAGTGACCTGTCAGGAAGCGAATGGAAAATATTAGCTCTGGATGGACCAGCTTCCTTCCAAAGGGCACTTGGCTCTTAATGAATGATCCGTGTACTTCGAACGCTCTGTACAGATGAGGCAATATTGAGAGAAGGAGGCCTCACTGTCCCCACATGGGTCCCTAAGGATTTGCTCAAATGGAAGGGGATAGGAGCTGGCCGCTGAGTGCGGTCATCTCCTCTTCCTGACTTGTCTCCATCCTTCAGCCTGACCAAAATGGGAGCCATAGTTGGTGGCTCTTTGCTGGCAGAACTGCCTGTTAAAAGCTCTGGGGGAGAGGGTCCCCATTGATCAGAAGGGGAAGGGGTCAGAGGCCTTTCAGGAGTCTGACCCTGAGGTCTGGCACGACCCTCTCAACAAAGACACCAGAATAAATTTAGAACTGCTGATTTCTCTCTACACAGAAGCCACCTGCTTGAACAGTTGCTATTGCCAAACTCACTCAGAGTACATCCAGCTTCTTTCATTTCAGCTACAGCTGAGAATTCTGAGAGGGAAGCAGGAAGGCCTGCCGGGCACAAGCTGCGGGCCACCACTCCAATCTGAGGAGCATCAAACAAGCAACATCGGTCAGGTGTTGTCCAGCCTCGCAGGGAGGAAGAGGCGTCCTGTCCTGCTGCAGGTCATCTGCTCAGGAGAGGCGAGTCCAGCTGGGGAGTGCAGAGACGGCAGCACCAGTCTGTGGGAAGCCAGGCTATGAAGCAGCTGCCGGGCAGGTCTGCCATTGACGATGGCCACCCTATAGCTTCAGGGGCCATGTCTCTTAAATGATTCTTGCCTAAACCTGCTCCACTGCTCCCCAGACACACAGAGAAATGTTATTGGTGACACCTGCATCATTTCATGTGTCACTTGCCCTGACATCTAGCCTAAACATTATGGGCGAATTCATATTTGCAAAGGTCACTTAACATTCAGTTCTTACCCTTTTTAGGGGTTTTTTTTCCCAATTAAGGGGAAAACCCCAGGGAAAATTTGGGTTCCCTTCTCACCTTTATCATGTGGTGTGTGCATGTACATGCATGCATGAAGTCATGCACCTGTGTGCATACATAGTTAAGGACTAGCATTCAGGAAGAGCAATCCAGAGCACATAGAACTCACCATGAGACTCAACTCCTGTAGCCTCAAGAATGGGAAGAAAGCTGGCATGTTGGCACATGCCTTTAATCCCAGCACTCAGGAGGCAGAGGCAGAGGGATCTCTGTAAGACGAGGCCAGCCTAGTCTATCATATCTACAAATTCTAGCTGGGGACTACAGGGAAGATCCTGTCTTAATGAAGAGAGAGGAGGTGGTGGATGGTCTGGATCCTTCGATCTCTGCTTCCAGGTAGCTTCCTTCTGCTCCACATGTACTCCTGGAACTGTTCAAATCTTACCACACAATGCTAAGTCAGTCCTGGCATAGCTTAATATTGAATCTTTGCTCATTAGAGATCTTCAAAACTGAAAATATTGTACACCACAAACAACACATATTTTTTTGCCTCAACCTTTGGAAGTTTTGGTCTTAATGACATGGAAACAGTCATTTAGTAAGATACTGGCCTTATACTGTTATTCAGACTAAGCCATGAGAAGCCACCAGCTAAGGTCTGAAACATTATGGCCTCAGGGGGTTGAAAAGAATGGATGAATTCTCAACTGTTAACCCCTGTAGCTATAACATAGAGGTGAATATCTGCATACACACTCAGACACACATGCACTCACATACAAAATATCCCAATGAAGTGTGCAGGGGCCCTTCTTGACCTATGCTCCACCTGACTTGGAGTGGACAAGCAGACCTCCAGTGAGCAAGTCCCACCTGCCAAGTCTATCTGCCACCCACTCCCTGGCAGCCAGAATGTCACAAATTAGAACCTGCGGGACTTCTAAAAGGCGCCACTGAACTTGGGAGGCAGGAGAAAAGAAAGGAAGAAAAAACACACTTTGCTCAAACTAGGATGATACATGACTAAGCCTTTCATCCAAAAAAAATCAGGTCAGCTGAGACTTGCGGGTGACATCAAAGAAGTTTTGGAAAACCACGGAAAATCAGGAAACAAATCCTGGCAGTATGAAATGAACCAGAATCAGACGTTTGCCTCCTGGGGTCCTCTCATGGCATTTTCAAAGACAATGGNATATATATATATATAAATATATATATATATATAGAGAGAGAGAGAGAGAGAGAACATACTTGTATTCCCAAATGCCCTTCAGTGTAGGACTTTCAGTAGGATCCTGGTTACCTTATAAATGTGTCCTGTTCCTTAAAGAGATTGTTTCTACCTTCCCAGCAGATATTAGTTACCAAAAGTTCCTTTTGTGAAGTTGGAGATTCTTACTTACATTCTCATGCCTTTTCTAAGATTCTGTATGGGTTGAGCTTAAATGGGCTTGTCCATGTTGTCACCTTTGCTGTGAGTTCACATGATTCTAGAAAACTCTACTTGTCACTCACAACCTTTCTGCCCCCTCTTCTGCAATGATCCCTGAGCCTCAGGAGGCAGAACTTGGATGAAGTTGTCCTATTCAAGTATAAGTATGGTGCAGCCTTTCATTCTCTGTAAATTGGCCCATTTTTGTTCTCTATGTTAATAACAATCTGTTGCATAAGGATCCTTATCTAGTGAGAGTTGAGAGATGCATTAAAATATGTGTATAAGTTGTTAGAGGTCAGCTTTATATTATAGAAAAAAAAAACTGGTATTAGGTCTCCCCTTTACCCTGTGAGCTGTTTAATATCAGATTCCTAAGCCTGAAATCAGTGATACAGGGCTCTATCCTATGAAGCAGAAATTAAGTCCATTTAAAGACTGGTTGGTTACTATGGTATTTATGCCACTGTTGTCTTAGTGGGAATATCTTGACAGGCTCTTTGTTATTATGGTTCTCAGGATTCACAGATGGGTAAAGTAAATCATTATTCTTTTCCTTCTGGTAGCCGATATAGGATTAAGCACTATGATACCTAATCATTAGAGATGAGGCTTTGAGGTCAGCATCAGTTTGAGTTTTCCTTTTATTTTTTTTTCCTTCACCTCATGTATGTACAGAGGAATGCTATCATTGAAATCTTAGAGATGTAAGTTTTAATTTGAAACTTCAGAGAATCCAGTGAACTAATAAATGGCTGTTGATAGAGAGGATTACTGGGAAGGGAGATAAAATACAGTGATGTGAAGGGGAAAGGGGAGCATATGAATTGCAAGGATTAAATGGGGTCGGGAATTGGAGGGCAGAGCAGAGAAGGTAGTATGGGGATTGTGCTGGATAGCTTTTGTGTAGACTTGACATATGTGGGTTGAGGGAGCCTCAATTGGGGAATTGGCTCCTTTGGATTGGCCTGTGGCCACATCTGTGGAGTATTGTCTTGATGGTCGAGCAATGTGGGAGGTTCCAGCCCACAATGACTGGGCAGGTTGGCATATAAGAAGGCAGGCTGGGCATGAGCCAGGGGAGCAAGCCAGTGAACAGCATTCTTCCATTGCCTGTGCTTCAGCTCCTGCCTCCAGGTTGCTACCGTGAGTTCCTGCCTTGAGCTCCCTGGGTGATGAACTGTGACCCAGGAGATGTGGGCTGAATGGACCCTTTCCTCCCCAAGTTGATGTCAGTCAGGGTATTTTGTCACAGCAGTGGAAGACAAACTAGAACAGAAAATGGTACCAGGAGGTGGGGTATTGTTGTGACAGACCTGACCTTGGTGTTTTGGGGAAGGATTGTGGAGGTGTTTGGAACTTTGGGCTTGGAAGATCATTGAATGCCTAAATATTGTTGCTGTGGAGCTTGCAGCAGTTTTGTTGAAGGATTTGTAGAAGATGGAGGCCTGGCTTGTGAAGTTTCTAGTTTCAAAGGGAAGCAGAGATCATCAGGACTTTTTAATCTGTGGGTTCTGGTCAGCTGGGGCTGAAGAATCAGCTGTAAGTAACAAGAGACCAGAAACTGAAGTAAAATCTTTGTTGTACTGGGACAATTGATGCTGGTTAGCTGGGGCTGTAAAATCAGCTGTAAGTAACAAGAGACCAGCATCACTGTGGTGAAATCTTCTGGGAAGAATTTCTTCAGGGTCAGCACACAGAAACTGTGTTCCAGAAGGGTGCTGAGCCTCCATCTCAAGCCAGAAGCAGTATGGTTCTGGTGTTGAAATTTGAGGGGGTCACAGAGAGCAGCCGGTGCTTGGCACTGTGAGAGATCAGGAAAGGCCATTGGTGGAAGTGCACCTTGGTTGCCGTGAAGACCCCAGGATTACAGGGGACATGGAGAGAAGCTGAGGCTTTGCACCAGGAGAGGTCAGAAGAGACCATTTTCAAAGGTGCTGCCTCAGTATCAGTGGCGACCCCAGCTTCTTGGATATGCCAGGACCATGGGACGACCACCAAGAGCAGCGGCAGGTGTGAAATGGAGCTGGCCCGGGCCTTCAAGCTGAGTTGTGTGTGCCATGGATGGCAGAGTCGGAGAGGGGGAGCTGCCGAAACCCTCTGGAGCCCAGAAAATTGTGAGTGAATCCCAGGTGTCCAGCCTGGAGCTACTTTGCTGGACTTAGGTTTTGTTTGAGAATGCCTGATTCTTCCCTTTGAAATAAGACAGTACTTGTTTTGGATTTTACATCAGCCCACAGTTAAGAGACTTTTAATAGACTGAACTTTTAAGCATTTGGACATTTTAAGGACTGTGGGGCTTTTAAGTTTGTACTGTCTTAGGTTGTGATTAATGTTAACATCATACTTTGGGGGATAAGAACTGGAAAAGTGGTGGTTTAATAGGGATGTGTTTTGTGTGTCAAGTTGACAAGGGGTCAATTGTGCTGGATAGTTTTAGTGTCAACTTGACACACCTGGATTGAGGGAGCCTCGATTGGGGAATTGGCTCCATTGAATTGGCCTGTGGCCACATCTGTGGAGTATTGTCTTGATGATTGAGCAGTGTGGGAGGGCCCAGCCCACAATGACTGGTGCCACCCTTATATGGTACACAACCATATAAGAAGGCAGGCTGGGCATGAGCCAGGGGAGCAAGCCAGTGAACAGCATTCCTCCATGGCCTGTGCTTCAGCTCCTGCCTCCAGGTTCCTGCCCTGAGTTCCTGTCTTGGGTTCCCTAAGTGATGAACTGTGACCCAGGAGATGTGGGCTGAATAGACCCTTTCCTCCCCAAGTTGGTGTCGGTCAGGGTGTTTTGTCACAGGAATGGAAGACAAACTAGAACAGGGATGGATAAGTCAAACAAAAGGCCATCAGAGAAAGACATATGGAAGCCTACCAGGATAGAGCATTCTTGTTTTTTAAAACACATAAAGTGGTGGTGGCACCACTGCTTTATGTGTTTTAAATATATTTATTTATTTATTTATTTATTTATTTTTAATTTTATTTATTTCTGTATGTGTATCAATGTACTGTCTGCATGCAGGTCTGTGCACCCGTGTCATGCAATGCTGCGGAGGTCAGAATAAGGTGCCAGATTCCCCTGGAACTGGAGTTCTCCTGGAATTGGAGTTTCAGACAGTTCTCAGCCGCCATGTGGGTGCTGGGGATCGAACCCGGGTCCTCTGTAAGAGCAGTCGGTGCTCTTAACCGCTAGGCCATCTCTCCAGCCCAACATTCTTAAAGTATCACCAGATACACAGTGGGAAGGAATGAAAATGAGTTGTGCTATAGGAGGTAGACACTGACCCTTCTAGACTTTGTAAGCTACCAAAATAAAACTTCAATCATAGAGATGGTCTGTTCCTAAAGAGGCTATTATCCAGTGGTTTCATAGACTCTCAAAGAATATTGGGCATTGCTATGGCACTTGATTAACCACTAGAACTAGATGGTAAGGTCCTATTGCTTATTAAAATACATATATTAAGTGTATAAAATATATAAATTTGAAAATATATAGTTAAATTCTGCCCAGAACAATAAACCTTTGCGGAGAAAAACTATAAAGATTGAGAGAAAAATGCAGGACATGCATGGCACAATGCATGAACTAGGGTGGGGCAGGAGGAAAGGAAAGGGGAATATGTCTAAATTGATCTGAAAACATGTCTGAAATACACAAAGCATCAATAAATGTATTGTATTAAAAAGAAAATATTCACTTCTCATCAGCTAAGATTTTAAAATTCCAATTGTTATAGTCCTGAAATTTCATTTGGTTGACGACTTTAGGGTTTCAATTTTTTATGTTGTTATTTTCCCCCATAGCTTCTGAGAAGTTTTACTTGATCCATTTAGATCTCTAGTAGGTCTTGGCACTGCTCTCTAGTTTCTTTTAAAACAGTATAATTATGTTTCATGGGTGTTTTTCTTTCTCTGTTACAGAATTTCACGGATGGGCATAACTTTATCTTGTCTTTCCCATTTTTTCTCCTCCAATTCCTCCTCATCCAGTTCCACAATTACCTCCTATTTTCGTATGTTGTTTTTTCTTAAATTTACTGAGTCAGTTAAGTGCCATCCTATGTTTGTAGCTGTAGCATGATCTACTGGATCTTGGGTAGCCTCTAGGGCCTCACCCATGAAGAAGACTGACTCTTAGCCTCCAAGCATCCATCAATAGAACTCTCAAAATAAGAAGTAAAAATGTCTAAGAAACAGGTTAAGAAGTGTCCAACAGCCTTAGTAATTAAGAGGTGAATCCCTAAATATGTATGCTTTGGAATTAACATACAGGTTATTCCCAGACGTCTTAATTTTGATGTATATGTGATGATTATATAGACATTTGTTAGAGCAACACAAAGGGGAGGGAAAAACAACAATATAAACACTGGGTTAAAGAACTGAATGATATGGTTGAACTCTGCCCAAAACAACAAGCCTCTGCAGGGAAAAACTTTGGAAAGACTGAGGGAAAGATGCAAGACATGTATGGCAGAAGGCATGTACAGGAGGGGGATGGAGGCAGGGAGAGGGGAATGTGTCCAACATATATTGAAAGAAAATGAATGAAATACACAATTCATCAATAAAAGTATTACAAAATGGAAATCAAAACTATATTAAGATTTCATCTGACCCCTGTCAGAGTGGCTAAGATCAAGAGAGCAAATGTTACCTCATGTTGGAGAGGATGGGGAAATTTTATTTTATTTTTAATTATGTGTCCTTCTATGCATCTGTGTCTGTTACATATGTGCAGATGCTCACTGACATCACAAGAGGGTGGTAGATCCACTGAACCACCTCTCAAGCTACCAGAGCTCTATTCCTATTACTATTGCTTCATTACTTAATTTTTCCCTTATTTCTATCCTGTAACATGGGGTAATTTCTGTACAAATTTGGTCATTATATAACATTTACTTTAGTCATTATATTAAAATTTTCTCTATTGTGAAAGATCTCAAGCCAAAACCTCTGTGTCTTGAATAATTCACTTGTCAAGTAGGAATGTCAGTTGCTACTTAAATGTGTTTTGTGTGTTTTGTCATGCTTTGGTGATATTCAGAGTTACTGATATTTATCCCATACTTTTCTTAAACTTTCATATTTCTTATACTTTTCTACTTGACAGAAAAATAATGCTGAACTGGAGAGGCATGACACACTCCAATTCTACTGAGTATGATCTATAAAAAGTGAGATAATATAGATGCATAGATTTTTTTGTAAGTAAAATGTGATAATGTTATTAAGCAGATGTTAACTGAAAGCCTAAACAAACTGAGATTAGGAGTTAGATGTTGAGACCTTAAGTGTAGAATTGCTTTGTGATATTCAAAGATCCATTGGGAAAAGACCCCTACTCACAGCATTATACTTTTTGTTTAGTTTTGTTTTAGAAAAGCTGTTTGGGCACTGTTAATGACTTCTTCAGGCAAGTTAGAATGACCTAGATATGCATGCTTGGACAGGACCTTGACATCCTGAAGAATAGTATTATGTCCTGAGGAGATTCAAAAATATCCCTCGCTAGAAATAGATACACACAAAGAAGTGTCTGTTATTTACTGGTGAAACTGTATGGATGTGCAAATGCAATGCCTGAGGTTTCATTCCTCTTTACATAAATGGGTGGGTACTTGTTAAAGGAAGACTGCACTATGGTTCAAATGAACTAAAAAAACAGTGGGAGGTTTTCATAAGTTTCCAAAATATCATAAGATACTGAATGAGAATAAGTAAGTTATTGTACAACAATATGGATATCTACTCATTTAATACAATAGTTGATATGATTCATTTCCATAATATATAGTCAAGTACAGTTTTATTTCCTAATTTTGTGAATAATGCTTACATTTCTCACTTGTCTCTTGTCTGGCCATTCATATTTGTGATTTTTAAATAAGTATATATTTTTATTCATATGTACACCTTCACGTTGATCTCAATCAGGTACCTGAAATGTCATCTATCAATATCTTACTAAACACTGAATAAAAATAGAGCTTGTTTATTTGTTTTCTTCAGGTTGTTGCAGGATACGGGACAAAGAGAGACTGTTTTCTTTTTTTTCGTTTTTTATTGTTATTAAACTTTTTCTATAAGTCATACATCATTTCTCAATCGAATCCAGAGTTTCTTCCCCTTCCATGTCCCCCACCCAACCCAAGTCCCTGAACTCCACTTCATGTGTCCTGCATCTTTTTCTGAGTCTTTTCAGAGCCATATTTTTTCTTTCAGTTCTTTTGTTGTTTTTCTCTTCAACATGTATTGCTACAATATAAATACATATATGTGTACATAGTTCTATATGTACATACATACATACATACATACATGACTTGAATTAGAAGGATTTTTTTTTCCCTAATAGATGTCATGTTTTCTTCAGGAGGTGTTTAAAGTTTCCTCCTTGACAATCTGAAACAACCATCAATCCTGCACTTTTGCTCCACATTGGGGTCTTTCCCTCCCATGGTCCCCCAAATGAAGTCCAATAAGCATGCATCCTATCTTGAGACCCCTGTACTGGCCTCCATGATGTAGCTCAGGTAGACCAACAATGGCAGTCTATATTCTGGCGAGGCTGAAATTCCCTTAACTGTTTAGTCCACAAGCTGGGTATCTCAGCATTGAAGGTTTGGAGGATTCTTGAAGAGACATGAGTCTTCAGTCGATATTGGAAGGTGAAAAAGGTGTATCTCATGTCTTTGAGGACTGCCAAAAGTGGTGGCAGCCTCGGGGTAAATGCACTAGCCAGTAAGAATTGAAGACTGGCCAAACCACAGTACTCTCTCTTTTTTTCTTTTTGTCTTTTTATTAAGATCTCAAGTTGTATGTCTGCAGTACAGTTTCTTTGGTCTTACTGATTATTTATTTCTGGTTGTACTTTCCTTTTGGATACTTAAGGTCACACAGTTAGCCCAGATTAACCAAGGTTTTGTTTTCTCAAGGTCAGTTGAGGATCTGGTCCTTAGGGGTATCTTGGGGGTTTTGGTGGGGAGGAGGGTGAGGGCACCTTGCTCCCTTCAGCTTTTCATTTACCAGTTCTATGCACTGGAGGACAAAATCAGGTCTTGCTAGACCAGGCTTGCTTTCTGAAGCATGAGGAAACTTTCCTCTTTATAGACTGGACACTAGCTGAAGTCCCATTAGTGGCTCTCCACACCTCCCTGAATAGGAAGACTGGCGACACACATTTGCAGGACATTTTAAGAGATGACGCCATGCATAATCCCCTAAGACTTGGTTGACCTCTGAGGGCAAGGAACAAAGGTATCCCTCAGGTCTCTTGGCCAAATTGATATGGATGTTAAGTATGGTTGTTAAGCACCCAGAAAGGCTAAGTTGAACCAGCCTGTTACATTGCACCTTGTTAAATTTGTATCCTTTGGAAACAAACTGTATGCTATTTCCATATCATCTTTCTTGATTCACAGCTTTCCATTTTAATCCCATATTACTCTAAAAGATGCACACATACCCTCCATCATATATCAAAAACCTAAGATCTGAAAATAAATGTAAGGTCAGCTCTAGAACCTGTTTAGGGATTCACAATGCACAGTTGTCTTTAGATCATGAGAAATATAACATTAACATTGCTCAATTTGTCTTATAACTAGCTACTTGGTACTAGCATCCACAGATGAGGGATACCATTCATCTTTTGTTTTTCTGGGATTGTGTTACTTCACAGCATAAATCTTCTAGTCCCACCAATTTACCTGCAAATTTCATGATGTCATCTTTCTTTACATCTGCATAAAACTCCATTGTGTAGATGTACAACATTTTCTCTATCCACTTGTCAGTTGAGGGGCACTTGAGTTTGTTCCAGCTCTTTGCTATTGTGAAGAGAGCTACAATAAACATGGCTGTACATGTATCTCTGCAGTAGGAAGAGTCTGATGGATATATTCCCAGAAATGATATGGCCGGTTCAGGTGGTAGGCTCGTTTTGAGTCTTTTAAGGGTTCTCCACACTGCTTTCCATAGTGGTTTTGGATTCCCACCAGCAGTGGATGAGTGTTCCCCTTTCATCATACCCTCTATAGCATTTGGTATCATTTGTTTTCTTGATCCTTGCCAGGCTTATTGGGGTGAGATGATATCTTAAAGTGAGTTTAATTTGCATTTCCTTAATTATTAGTGATGTTGAACAATTCTTAAGATGTTTCAATACATTCATACACATACGAAAATAAATAATAAAAAAAAAAAGATGTTTCTCAGCCATTTCTATTTTCTTGCTTGTGAAGTCTCTGCTCAGCTCTTTACTCCATCTTTTGAGTGAGTCATTTGTTTTCTTCTTGGTTTTTTGAGTATATATTATATATTCTGGAAGTTAATGGTCTGTCAGATGTATCTGCAGTGAAGGTTTCCTCCCACTCTGTGGGTTTTCTCTTCACTTCCTTGATTGTTTCTTTTGCTGTACAGAAACTTTTGAGTTTAATAAGGTCCCACTTGCCAATTGTCGACCTCATTTCCTGTGTAGCTGCTGTCTGATTTGGAGTCTTTTCCTAAGCTTATGTCGTGAAGTTTCTGCCAACTTTTTCTTCTATCACCTTCAGAGTTTTGGGTTTCACATTGAGGTCTTTTATCCATTTGGAGATGATTTTTGTACAGGGTGAGATGTAGGGGTTTAATTTTGTTTTTCTACAAGTGGTGATCTAGTTTTGCTAACGCCATATGCTGAAGATGTTTTCTTTCCTCCATTGAATGTAGCTGAAATTGTTTTTTTTTTTTATTAATTTTATTTATTTCCTTATGTGTATGAATGTCCTGTCTGCATGCAAGTTTGTGCACCCGTGTCGTGCAATGCCACGGAGGTCAGAAGAGGGCGTCAGATTCCCCTGGAACTGGAGTCCTCCTGGAATTGGAGTTTCAGATGGTTCTCGGCCACCATGTGGGTGCTGGGGATCGAACCCGGGTCCTCTGTAAGAGCGGTCGGCGCTCTTAACCGCTAGTCCATCTCTCCAGCCCCATGTAGCTGAAATTGTATGTGCTCAAGTTTGGATCTTCAGCTTTGTTCTATTGGTCTACAGGTCTGTTTTTTTCCCACTACCAGGCTGGTTTTGTGATTATAGCCCTGTAGTAAAATTCGATGTCTGGTATAGAAATCCTCCCTGATTGCTCTTTTCACTCAGAGTTGCTTTGGCTATTCGGGGTCTTTTGCTGTTCCATATGAATTTAAGATTTTTTTTCCAAGACTGTGAAGAATGTCCTTGGGATTTCAATTGGAATTGTGTTCAATTGGTATATAAATTTGGATAGAATGGACATTTTTACTATATTAATTTTTCCAATCCATGAACATGGGAGGTATTTCTATCTTCTGATGTCTTCTTAATCTCCTTCTTCAGGAGTTTATAATTTCTGTTGTAGAGATCTTTGGTGGTTTTGTTTAGGTTTGTTCTTAGATATTTTATTGTTTTTGAGGCTATTATGATTGGGAAGGTCTCCTTGTATTCCTTCTTCAGTTGCTTGGTGTAGAGAAAGGATACTAATTTTTTAAGTTAATTTAGTATCCCAGCACTTTACTGAAACTCTTAATCATTTTTGGGAGTTTTCTGGTGGAGTTTTTAGCATTCTTTAGGTAAACTATCATATCATCCACAAAAAGGTATAGTTTTACTTCCTCTTTTCCAATTAGTTTTCCTTTAATTTCCTTTTCTTGCCTTATTGCCCTAGCCAGGGTTTCAAGCACTATATTGAAGTGGAGTGGAGACAAAGGGCAGCCTTGTCGGGTTCCTACCATTATGGGGAATCCTAAATTTTCTCCATTTAGGATGATTCTGGCTGTGGTTTTCTTATATATGGCTTTGATTATGTTGAGGAATGATCCTTCCAGTCCAATTCCCTCTAGTACTTTAATCATGAAGGGATGCTGGATTTTGTCAAAGGCTTTTCCTGCATCTATTGAGATGATTGTGTGGTCTTGTCCTTCAATCCATTTATGTATTTTATGATATTTAATATTTACTGATTTTAATATGTTGAAACATCCCTGCATCTCTGGTATGAATCCAACTTGATCATGGTGAATGATCTTTTTGATGTGGGTCTGTATACAGTTTGCAAGTATTTTGTTGAGAATTTTTGCATCTGAGTTCATTAATGAGAATTTTTGCATTTGAGTTCATTAGTGAGATGGGTCTGTAGTTCTCTTTTTTGGTTTCATCCTTGTCTGGTTTCAGTATTAGAGTGATGCTGGCTTCATAGAAGGAATTTGGGAGATTTCCCTCTACTTGTATCCTTCTGAACAGTTTGAGTAATAATCCTTGTAAGTCCTCTTTAAAAGTTTTATAGAATTCTACTGTGAAATCATCTGGACCAGGGCTTTTCTTAATTGGGAGGTGTCTTATTACATTTTCAATTTCTTCATATATTATGAGTCTGTTTAAGCTGTCAATCTCTTTTTGGTTTAGCTTTGGCGATTCCTCCCCAGATTGCAGATATTCATCTACTTCTCCTAGGTTTTCAAATTTTGTTGAGTGTAGGTTTTTTGAAGTGTTCCCATATGATTGTCTGGATCTTTACATTGTCTGTTCTGATGTTTCCTCTTTCATCATGAATTCTACTGATTTGGAGTTGCTCTTTCTTTCTTTTGGTTAACTGGGCTAGGGATCTGTTTATCTTGTTTATTCTCTCAAAGAACCAATCTTTAGATTCCTTGATTTTTTTTGTATTGTTTTCTTTGTTTCTATTTCATTCATTTCTGCTCTGTTTTTTTTTTTTT
>VZQC01009888.1:0-48070 GCA_009823505.1 Rhizomys pruinosus | reverse complement strand
TATATATATATATAATTTACAAACTCTGAAAATGAACTTTGTGTTAATTCCAAAGCAATTTAGAGTGGAACCCTTCACCAGTGACCCATCTGACAAAGGTTTAACATCGAGACATCACTTTTTTTTTATATTTAGCGGTTCATCAATAAAGATGATTTTCCACAAGTGGACTTACAATGAATCTGTAAATCTGATAATCTGCAGTTTAGTATATCTACCAATTTCTTTTCCAACCTATATCAGAGTTTAGAAATGGAAAGATGGGGGGAAATGAATAGATTGAGATTATATTCTATAATTAAAATAGATTTATCAGTATTGCTTTAAAATATAATCCTATAATACTAGTTTGATTAAAAACTTAAAAGTGTCTTAGTGATTAGGAGCAGTGGTTTCTTTTGCAGAGGACCCAGGTTGGATTCTCAGCACCCACATGGCAGCTAACAACCACCCATAGCTCAATTTCCAGGTACATTTGATGCCACTTCTGACTTCCGTGGACACGGCATGATACAGGGTACTTACAAATATGCAGGCAATACATTCATCAACATAAAATAAAAATTAAAAAAATTAAAAAATATAAAACACTATCTATTGCAAAAGGAGGCTTCTCTGATGAGAGAAGTCTTAATAATCTATGGACATAAATATAAGGAATTAGGGGCAGTCTAAAATCATATCCATTAAGTGAATCCATAATATTAGGTTCTCTTCTCAGCCCTAGGACTTAGCTAGTGAGGGATTCATGTAGTCCCATCCCTTTCTGAGAAGATACTGGAAATTGATGGGAAAGAATCAGATTTATTTAGGTATATGCTCTTGAGAGGGCACCCATGCTCCAGTAGATGGCCCTCGCCCTCCACATACTTGCAGTAGTAAGTTAATTCAGTGGGTTAAATAGAAGACAGACAGTGTGCTGGAAACTGGAAGGGGAAAATGGTGGTGGGGATAGGGAAGGCTTAAATGTGAGGAAACTAGAGTTGTATTTGATTGGATTTGATCAAAACAGAGCATATGCATATGTGAAATTCTCAAAGAAAAAAATATATAAGGAAATGTTCCCATCTGTCAATCTCCACTGATCCCTATGAGTTTAACTAGGCATCTGGAGCAAACTTTACAATTATAAATGATTCTTCATGTAGAATACCAGCCAAGAAAAGGTAGCTGATATTTAATTGGCTAGTCTTGTAAACAGTGAGATGGCTTTCATTATTTTTATGTAGATGGTTACAAAGAATATCTATATGAGTTGTAGGAAATTATTTTTCTGCCATGCATATAAACATGAAAGTATTTGGTGAAATATATGCCTACTTTGTGCTCAAAAGTGAGTTGGCTTTTCCTGCTTGTAATTGTATAAAACACTAAAGTCATAATAGAGAAGAGTTTAAGTCCCATCTGTTATACAATAAATGCTAAAGAGTTAGTATTTGTGCCATAAAAACTTCAGTAAAGAGACAGTCAGTGCTCACTTGTAAAGGAAAATTTCCTTCTGTAGTAACGTAATTCTGTTTCCTGATCTACTAATCTTTAACACAACAAATAATCTTAGATAATATTTTATTCCTAAGCTTACTCATAGTTTTCTACTGACACAAAATAACTAAAGAATTTCAGTGATAGAGAAAATGTGGTACATCTACACAATGGAGTTCTATGCAGCAGTAAAGAAAGACGACATCATGAGCTTTGCAGGAAAATGGCTGGAGCTAGAGGACATCATGCTGAGTGAAGTAAAACAGTCCCAGATAAACAAATGAAGAATGGTATCCCTCATCTGTGGATGCTAGTGCCAATTACCCAGTTGTAAATATTTCCTGTGCATGACCCCTTGAGCTTTTGTCCAAAGCAGTTGGGAGTGACGCATCTTGGAAACAACAACAGAAAGGACTGCATAAAAGAACTGACTGAAACAGTGAATTTCTGCTAAAAACAGTCAACTTCCCCATGGAGAATATTGAGAAAGACTGAGAACAAGATGAATAGCATGTTTAGCAGAATGCATGAGCTCTGGAGGGGTGGGGGGATGGGGGGATACGGGTCTAGATTTGATAAAAAATGTATGTATAAATAAATAATAATAAAAAAAGAATTTCAGTGAGTCACACATTACTTCTGGTACTCTGCCTCAAAGGAGCCAAATATATTAACACTAGTATGATGAATGGCTACAGAATTGTTAATGATTAAAATAAATGGTCACTGCCATGAAAAGACAGATGTGTTAGTCTCTGTACTCAGCGGTAAGTAAATGTTGATCGCTGCTGTGAAAAAAATGAATACAATCACAGCAGCTGGGTGTTACTCCTAATCATATAATGTGATATTCCTTGTTTGCTGTTTACATAGGAGCTGAATAACACAGAGGACATTGTCACAGGGGAAAAATGACTTTCAACATCCCTCTGTTCCTTTTCCAGTGTCTTTTTCTGCTCAAAATATAAATAAGCCTTGTGAATTGTTTAATAGAATTGCATGAATGTAAAATTTCTTGTTTTGTAGTTAGACTTTGTATAAGATTTTAAATGTTGAGGGAAGCTGGTTAAAAGCCTTCACTGTTGAAAAATGAAAGTATATTTTTTCAGAATTTAGCTTTTCCAACCCCAGCCAGAAAAAGAATGATAGGTTAGGATCTGACAGAAAAAAATTAATAACTGGCCATGTTACTCCCGAGAGCTATTGCTGTCACCAAGCCCTTGTCTGTCACCTAGAATATCCTGATCTATTAGAGGTCACATCATGGCTTCCACACTGGCATTGTGGCCCTTCCCAAGGCCTCCCACTGTGGCTTTATCAAGTATAATTGCTTTTTAGAAAGGTGGTTACCTCTGGAAGAGTCAGTTGTCTATTGCTGTGAGGCTCAAATTGTACCTTGACTGCCAAGAAAATGGGAAGAGAGGATTTACAGCTGGGAAGCCTTCTGAATAAATCATTAGCATCAGCAGAAATGTGTTTCCCTGATTTATGGTGGAAATGATGAATATCTGGAAAATACATTCTTCCTATTAAAGTGAATCATTGGCCTTTTGCCCAGCACCTCCTGCTCTAGGCCAAGGTCAGCTTGAGCGCTCTTGATGCCCTCTGAATAATGAGAAATTGAGCTCAAGAAAGCACATTGGCATTGTGTGTTCAAGAAAGCAGAGGAGCAGTGTGTGTGTGTGTGTGTGTGTGTGTGTGTGAGAGAGAGAGAGAGAGAGAGAGAGAGAGAGAGACAGAGAGACAGTGAGAGAGAGAGAGAGAGAGAGAGAGAGAGAGAGAGAGAGAGACAAAGAGACAGACAAAGAAGGAGAAGATAGGGAAGAAAGATGATAAAAGAAAGAGAAGAGAGGGAGATTTGGCTCATGTTGAATACAATGCTTAGGGACAGAAACTCTTTGAAGGCAAAGGAACTATGTGATGAATAAGCTGTATATTTGAGGTATGGACACTTGGTGATGACTGGGGGCATATAATGAAGCTCTTGATGCCCAAATTCTATTCCTCTTGCAGAATAAAAGGGGCGAGAGCAGGAGTATGTAGGTATTTGCACAACCAGAAAGACAAAAATAACAACATGTAGCATAAAGGTAAACATCTGGTTTCTTTCCTTTAAAAAAATTCAAGATTGGTAACTGAAATCTAGAAATGTGCTGTTTTTTATGACTAATCAGTTGACCACTACCTTAAAATCTTTATGCCATTTTACTTTTAAATAGATTTTGAAGCACCAGACACACATCTGTTCTCTCTGTTCCAATTTATGAAACTCAGAATTCTCAGATACAGTCACAGAATGAGAGCAACTCCATGTCACTCTGAACTATGTTCCCCAGTGTTGTTCTGAGAGCCTATGGGAGCTTTAGGGTATTAGTTTCCCTGAAACAGGGGTCAAAGAATCCTTGACCATTAGACAGAAATGTTTTCTTTGAGAACAACTGCAAATTATTATTTCTGAATTCTTCTCAAAGTTGTCATTTTATGGTCTCAGCATATTACCCCCCTTCTCCATTTTGGGTTGATCCCAAGTTACATTCTGGGGTTGCAGTATTGACTCTCAAAGAAACTACTGTGTCTTCCTGACCTGTGACATTTTAATTCTAAATGTGTATGGTGTCATTTCTTTGATTCAGAATATATTTCTAACCTTTCAAATCACCATCAAGTTATAATGACTAAGCTATGGTTCTGAAAGTTAAAACCAGGTGGACTGCCATTTTTGCACATTGCACTATTGGTCCAGAAAGAGGAAATTTGAATGCAGAAGTCTGCAGACCTTTTCCCTTTGCACCAACATAACCCACTTTTAGACCTGCATCTCTCCTTATTTACCCCCAGGGAATGCATCACTAATTTTGTCTTCTCCATGGTAGTAGTGACCCCTGCAGCCTGAGAAAAGCCGGACATACTTCCTCATCAATTATTGCTGCCCTGGAAACCAAGCTTGTTATAATGATTTCTTCAAGCAGGAAAGTTTCTGTAAATGTCAGTTTCCTTCTGCTCCCTCCTGAACTAGCTGTCTCTAAGTTTCTAAATCTCACATTTAAGGCTATCTTTCCATATGAAGACTATGCTGGCTCTGTTCTCTCCTTTCCCACATAGGTTCCAAGAGCCTCTGTGATAATCACCAAATGGGTCTTTGATTCTCTGTTTGATTTGAAACATACTGCTTTCTTTATTGGAGCCTTACTACTTTTATTTCTCCTTTCCATGATATTTAATAATATTTTTACATTGTATGTAATTAGTGAAAAGTTGCTTATGGTATACAAAATAACATACAGATTGCTTTAAAATTCATTAAACTATGGAATATGTGTGTCCATTGACAGACAATTTTTATAACTACATTTCAATAAGTATCAAAGTTTTCCCTAATTTACCACTTTGGATATTATTAAAATAGCTTGGAAACTTTAAAAAATCCCGGACTAGTCCATATATGGTCTGGCAGTATTATATACTAGGTACTTTAAAAATCTTTTACAATTAGCATCATAGGCCACTTTCAAGTCTTATTTTCTAGGTTGGCTAAACCTTATAGGAATTAAGTAACTTCAACAATATCACAGACAAACCAATGATTCTCCAAGCAAAGTACATGTCATTCTCATCACACAGAGTCCTTATCATTCTCTCCATGAGAATGGCTATATTTATTTCAATCTTAATTTTGCTTTGGGGGTAAGGTTTCATTATGTATGTCAGGATTGCCTTGAACTCACTGTGAAGCTCAGAACACAAACTTGCAGAATGGCAGCAGCCTCAGCCTCAGCCTCCTGAGTTCTGGGCTCACAGGTATGCAGTACCTCACTCAGTTGATGAGCTCAACATGATGGTACACTTGGGAGATGAACAGGACAAGTGCTAGTCATAAGGTCCTTCCAGATATTGTAGTCACATTATAGCAGTCATTAAAATTTATAGTTTCTTCTCATTGAATATGTGACTTGCTCATTGATTTACATTTACTTGAAAAATACAATCAGTTTTCAAGATATATAGTATATATGCTCTAAAATCCAAAGTTCTAGAAATGATTTGGAAAGATATTGACATATATGAGGGTTGCGAATTGGCTCAGAGTTAAGAGAGCACTGGCTGCTCTTCCTGAGGACCCTGGTGAGCTGCATGAAATCATCTGGCAGCTGACAACCATTCATAACCCCATTTCCCGAGGATCTGATGACTTCTATTCTTTGTGAGCATTTCATATGTAGATACAAATACCTAGAAACATACAAGCAATACAACCACAAACAAATAAAATAAATTGAAAATATTTTCTTTAAAAAACTTAGTATATGAGTATATTTCATGATTTATAATACTCTCAGGGATGGAGTAGTCAGTGCAGACTCACCTACTCAGCATAGGAATTACAGAATTTGGTAAAAAACACAAATCAGATGCTTTAATCCATTACATGACAGAGAGGAGTCAGCCCTCAAAAATAAGCACACTAGGAGAGTTAGGCATTCAAGTCAGATTTCTGTCTAGGCTGATCCTCAAGTGTGCAGAAAGGTAGAGTATGCACAGAGAGCTGAAGTTTCAGTTCAGGAAGAAACCTAGACGAGAAGGGGCTGCAGTTTGCTAAAGTTCTTTTTTTTTTGTTTGTTTGTTTTTTGAGACAGGGTCTCCCTTTTTAGTCCCAGCTTACCTGGAGCTCACTCTGTAGACCAGGCTGGCCTTGAACTCACAGAGATCCTCTTGTTTCTGCATCCAGAGTGCTGGAATTAAAGATGTGCCCCACCACGCCTGGCTTAAAGTTCTTCTTAACCCTTGAATAGATTTTAACTTACAGGAGGCAACATGAAAAATTGCACATGGCCTAGAACCAAATACAAGGGAAATTGAGAACTGGAAAAAGGTGGAGATTTTGCAGAGACCTATAGATATATTAGAATTCTAACATAGCTAGAGGAAGAGTTGAGATAGAAGAAAGGTGAAAATGTCACAACCTGATGGGGAAGGCTGCTCTTTAGAGAGAGTATAACGTTAAAACAGACTTTGCCTCAGAAAAACGAAAAGTTTATCTTGGACAAGATAAAAATGATCTGGTAAAGTTTTTACTACTTTCCTTTCCAATGAAAAATGCAAATGACACCTACATACATAAAGAGGTTCTGAGCATCATTTATTTCTGGTGAAGTCAAAATTAAATCATTAAGCTGAGCATGGTGGTACAAGCCTTTAATCCTAGCACAGAGGCAGGCAGATCCTTGTGAGTTCAATGCCAGCCTGGTCTACAGAATGAGTTCCAGGTTAGCTGGGTCTACAGGGAGACCCTGTCTCAAAAAGACAAAAAAAATTAAATCAACTATATTCTATAAATACACAACTAATAAAATGACCAAGTAGCCTTCTGATTGCAGCAAAGGACACACAGCAGGAGTTTGACTTCTTAGCTATTAGGAATGCAAAATTATACAGCTACTTTAGAGGTCAAATCAACAATTTTCTGCAAAGCTAAATAGTATCTTTCCTATATGATCCAGTAATCATGCTCCTATGGCTATATCTAAATGCATAAAATTTTTGTCATTTAGAAAAACATTTTAATGGTACTTTGCTACAATTGTCAGTAATGTAAAGAAAATATTTAGTAGCATGGAAGTGGACAAGCCATGGTGGATCTTCCCATTCCATGGAAGTTTTATCTACTGCCACACATAAATGATGGAACATAGAGACATGTAGATGCATCTTGAATAGTCATTGCTAAGCAAACAAAGCTATTTTAAGAAAGCTACATTTAAATAGTTTTAATTAAGAGATAATTTCTGGAAAATATAAAACACCGAAGAAAAAGAAAAAAATCCCTAATTTCCAGATGCCCAGGAAAAGGTAGAGAGAAAGGATAACAAATATATAAAATAAAAATATTTTAGGGTATTGAAGTTATGTGTAACAGAACAGTTTTGGATCATAAGCATGGCAGATGTGTCAAGACACATAAAACTTAAATCAAACAGTGATGAATCATTCATTAGATCACAAAATAACATGAAATTTGCAATCTATGACAAAACATTCTGTCTACATAAAAGTATATGAAATTTCACTGAAGGATATGAATAAAAAAGCTGCTCTAAATAACCTTGGAAAAGAATGCAGTCTTTATTTTTTTTATTTTTTTATTTTTATTTTTATTTTATTTATTTCTGTATGTGTATGAATGTACTGTCTGCATGCAAGTTTGTGCACCCGTGTCGTGCAATGCCGCGGAGGTCAGAAGAGGGTGTCGGATTCCCCTGGAACTGGAGTTCTCCTGGAATTGGAGTTTCAGACGGTTCTCGGCCGCCATGTGGGTGCTGGGGATCGAACCCGGGTCCTCTGTAAGAGCGGTCGGCGCTCTTAACCGGTAGGCCATCTCTCCAGCCCCAAGAATGCAGTCTTTAAAGTGAAAAGTGATTATTCATAAACGTTGTTCTTCTGAAAATCTGTTTAGACTGGATATTGGTTAAATAGTCTGATAATGTTATCCATGTATACTGAAACTTAACAGTTAAGTACATTCATGATGGGTGGTGGTAGTAGTTAAATTACTATAAAAGAGTCTACAGAAAAGGAAGGAATATGCGGTAATATAGTATAGCTTTGCAGTATAGATTTCAGTTTAGAATGTTGTTATTGATTTAGATAGAAAAATGCATGCATAATATCATTATATGTATATGTTTAAGTCAGCAGCAACATCCCACAAGTCACTGATATTTATTTTCTTGAATATCCTTAGGTATATATTTAAATTTGCATTATTTCAACTGTTGTATCTAAAAGTAAATTTGTGTTACTTTCAGGGATAATGTGTTGAGAACCAGATAGAAATGCCATGCATGGGTTTATTGGGATCATATTTCCCTTGCATGGCACTGAGTTCTTTGTTAAGTAGCCTTCACCTACACATACATGTTGACATATAAATTGTATGTGTATTTTTAAGTAAGCTTAAGAAATCATAGATGTCTCTATCATTGTTCAGATATCTTCAACATTATTCATCTCCCTTCCATATGTCTCCCCATGAATTGCCCTCTTTATAAAATTTCCAATTAAGTTGCTCCCCATTTTTCTCATTGTCTCCTTGAAAACACCTTTTCCCCCTCTTTAAAGTTTCTTCTTTCATCCTACCATCATGGATGCTCTCTCCTTTCCTAGAGAGATACTTACATTTAAATATTTGGAACTAGAACCTGTCCATGAAATAATTTTCCTCTATAGATGACTAGAATAACGTTTTATTTATTAGTAATATTTTCATGACTTATTCCTCAGTTTAGGGAAAATTAGAGTGCTTCATTTCCCAGATATTGTAAAAAGAGAAGCAATAAACCTGCATGTAGTGAGATATGGAGCCCTTTGGGTATATGGCAAGAAGTGCCATAGATGTGTCAAATGGTATGCTAATTTTTAGATTTTGGAGAATTCTCCACACTGATTTCCACACTCATCAGCAGTGAATGAGGGTTCCCCTTTTTCTTACATGCTTGTTATCATGTGTTGCAAGTTCTTTAGGCTCGGGTGCATTTACACTTTGAAATTTTTTTCAAACATTGAAAAAAATAACTAAAGATATTTACTAGCAATTTAATTTTTTGAAAACCCTCTGCTCAAATCTGTAAACAATTTTTTTCATTTTGTTTATTTTTAGGTGTTTTGTATTTGTTTCTTTGCTTGATACAGGGTCTCCTTGAAGTTCTAGCTGGCCAAAAACTTACTATGTAGATCAGTCTGATCCTGATCTCAGGGAACTTACTATGTAGATCAGGCTGACCTTGATCTTGGAGATATATGATTGCATCTGCCTCTTGGGTGCTGGGACTGAATAGTGCACCATCATGCCCCATTTATAACCCATTTAAAAATATTTTATTCAAGTTTTGTGCATTTCATATATAATTTCTCAGGCCAATTTAGACTCATTTCCTATCTCATACCCCCATCCCACCCAAGTTTATTCTGCCATACCTGCCTTGTATCTTTTTCTGGAGAACTTCACTGTTTCCATTTGTTCTTTGTCACAGTTCTTTTGTTGCTATTCCTTCCAATTTATGTTCATATTATATATATATATATATATATCACCTATACTACAATTATGCCATCTGAAAAAAAAATCTGTATGTAATTTCCAAATCATATTTCAGGATTCACATTTTTAATTTTTTTTATTTTTTTATTTCGGTATGTGTATGAATGTACTGTCTGCATGCAGGTGTGTGCACCCATGTCGTGCAATGCAGCCGAGGTCAGAAGAGGGTGTCGGATTCCCCTGGAACTGGAGTTCTCCTGGAATTGGAGTTTCAGATGGTTCTCAGCCGCCATGTGGGTGCTGGTGATGGAACCGGGGTCCTCTGTAAGAGCTGTTGGTGCTCTTAACTGCTAGGCCATCTCTCCAGGATTCACATTTTTAAATGGGATTTTTTTTCTTGATTCTTTGTTTTCTGAGTAGAATAATATCCTGCAACTAATCAACAGGCAGAAAATAAGTGACTATGTGGTGTCTACCCACAAATGATACAACTGAAATATGATGCCAACACTTAAGCCTTAAGTATTATCACGGAAAGAAGAGGCAAAACAGTTGCAAGAGCCAGAGGACCAGTATGCCTGCTAATAGATACTGTGTTCTACACATGGGAGGGAAGTCACATACTTGAAATCTCTGTAGTATGCTTGCCTAAGCAAGATGTGCATAATGGTAACACCAGTTGAAATAAGAATGAGGAAGAGGAACACTTCACAGGGTCCCACGTCTAATTAAAGTGTTACAGGCAATAAAGGGACACTCAGAGTAGGAAAATCAGTTTTCCCCAAGGAAAAGCTCCTTCATACCTTATCTAAATTCAAGTGTTCAATCCTGAACACATGTCCAGATGAGCACCACTAAATTAATGTATTATACGTATATGTATATATGAATATATATAGAGAGTGTGTATATATGTATATGTAACAGTAATTATAAAATATGAGAACAAGAAATTGGGAAGAAGTGGAGGATATATTGAAAGGGTTGGTAGGGGAGAGAAAGGGGTAGAAATGATATATATGAACTTCTTAATTTTTTAAGTTAATGGGAAAAATAAAGTAGCAATATTAAAGTCATTAGAAGGCAGCTTACATCCTCTAATGGTTAGGAGATGTGATAAACCACACGAAGACCCTGCCATACTTAATAGAAGAAAATGTAATTCATGAATTAACATACCATCCAAACATCTGTGTCTATACCAAAGTAACCTACCATAACAATTAGTACTGTTTAAATACCTATATATCTAATTGCATGTGCTTCATTAGTAGGATCGAAAGGCTATATATTATACTGTTTAAATACCTATATATCTAATTGCATGTGCTTCATTAGTAGGATCGAAAGGTTATGCCTGGACAAGCTGGCAGCCCATGAAAGAAAACAGCCAGAATTGACTAGAGACCAAGACAACAGCTCCAGAGAAAGTAGACTGTTTTGCTTCTCATCCACCTGTGCCCCTTTTCTAAGCCTAGGGAACAATCTGCGGAAGAGGGGGCGTGGTAGAATGTAAGGGCTTCGATTGGGGTTAATGGTGAAACTACAACAATATAGACTGGACATTCATTTGATCAACTTGATTGAACATACAAGCGCCCCCTGCTGGATGGTGGGACCCATGAGCTGTGTGGGTTTGGGCACAACTGCTTGCAAATTGGTTTTACATGAAGGATGCTTGTACTCACAAATTATCACTTATTGTTAAAAAAATGAAAACAGGGGCTGGAGAGATGGCCTAGCGGTTAAGAGCGCTGACCGCTCTTACAGAGGACCCGGGTTCGATCCCCAGCACCCACATGGCGACCGAGAACTGTCTGAAACTCCAATTCCAGGAGAACTCCAGTTCCAGGGGAATCCTAGACCATCTTCTGACCTCGGCGGCATTGCACGGCACGGGTGCACAAACTTGCATGCAGACAGTAAATTCATACACATACGGAAATAAATAAAATTAATAAAAAAATTTTTAAAAATTAAAAAAATGAAAACAAAACAAAACAAAAAAGCAGAGAAAGATGCAGAAAAGTTATGGCAGAATGCATGATCTGGGATGGGTAGGGGTGGGGTGGGGGGAAGGGAAAGGGATATATGCCTGAACTGAATTGGAAAATGATGTATGAAATATACAAACCATCAATAAAAAAAAAAAGAAGGCATTCTTGAGACTCTCAGACATTGCTATTTATTAGAATCTGGCAAATTAATTTTACTTGAACATTTGTTAATTTGTAAGGCTAATAAGAAATAATAGATCAAATATCCTAAATGATATCCATATGTCTCTGAATTTGAATAATTTTTTGGATCTATATTCTTGAATGATATGTGTTTCATTTAACAGCATCATATAGTATCACCACTGTTCATGAGCTCTGGTCTATAAATAGAGATACTGTTGTATACAAAATAGGACTATGGGGACATTACTGGTTTGTGTTTACAGCTGTTATAAAGGGACAAAATTAGACAAAGAGAAGCCTTTGATTGAGGGTCTAGCTAGTCTTGGTATTAGGTGGTTGGATAATGTTTTCTATATGATAAAATATTATAGGACTTAGCAAATTACTAGGGTTAATCAGGATATTGAGGAAAGCAGGGCAATGAAATTCAGAGTAATTAAATATGTAAATGCCTCTAAATAATATAGGACCAATGTTCCTCCCATGTAGAGATATGTGCAGGAAGGATGCTAGGAAGACCTTCTCCAGTCTTACTGGAATCCCAGGCTATATGCCTGAACCTAGGACTCTAACAGACCCGATTCCACCACTCTCCCTTTCAAAGGTCTAGTAAGAGGGACAAGAATGGAAAATAAGAGTAAACAGGGGAGCCAGAATTGAGTGTCCAGTTCACAGGCTCTTGACAATATTTCTAAGATTATATGTGGTACTATTTAAGCAATCACAAAGAGAAATGTGTAGTTGATGTGGCCAAGTGTCATCTGATTGACTTTATTTTTTATTTATTTATTATTTTTATTTATTTTTATTTATTTATTATTTTTTATTTATTATTATTTTTTGTGAACAACATACAGTAGTCTTTGCACCATCACCATCAACACTAGTCCTCATGTAACTACTCTCACGTTGCTCCCATTCTCTCTTAATTTCCTGTTCTCTTCCTTGATTATTATTTCTCTGTATACATTCAGAGAGAGAAAGAGAGAGAGAGAGAGAGAGAGAGAGAGAGAGAGAGAGAGAGAGAAATCAGAGTCCATTCAGTAGTGCTCCAGTGTGCCTGTGCTTATAGAGAGAGAGAGAGAGAAAAATCAGAGTCCATTCAGTAGTGCTCCAGTGTGCCTGTGCTTATAGTTGCCATGTGGAGACTTAGAGTTAGATAAAATTGAAGGGAGCAAGTCCCTGGAGAAAACTATTTCTCCTCCCACCTCCAGCATCTATTTATGGCTTGCACTTCTAAACCATGAGGCAGAATCTTTTGAGTTTTTCCCATCCATCTAGGAGGGCCTCAGATCTAGTTCAGGTCATGGATTCTGTCATTTAGGAAAGCATTATTTCTTGAGTGGTAGCAGTTCAAATTCCATTATGAGATTATTGCTTCTTTCTGGGAAGTAGCTTTCATAATGCCATGGAATTATCTGTCTGCAAGGCTTGAAGTTTATGAAATCTGGAAATGCCTTAATTACTCTTATTTCTCTGTCTTCTGTCTCAGAAAAGGCAAGAGAGTTTAGGTAAATTTTAGACTTTGCATCATCATGCTTTCAACAGACATTTATTGAATGATCACCCTGTATGTATGCAGAATTGTTAGGAAAGAATACACATATAATACACTAGCAGGTACTCCAAGAATGTCTCTTGAATTTAGTTACATATATAGTCTACAGTTCTGGATGAAGAGGATGTGCTCTCAGCAAAAGCAATCTCTAAGTCTTTGTACAAAAGAGAGAGAGAGAAGGCAAAGCCAGGCCTGTATGAGAAAGTCTGGTTTATCATATTAAAGATTATGAATTTTATCACCGACAACATACTAAAGGAAGTTATCAAGACTGGAATTGGATGATGGCTTCAGTAACTGAGAATAGATAACAGACAATATGTGGTTAGTCATAGTGCTCTAGAAAAAGTAGTACTTAAAACATTTATCTTTCCTTCAGTCCATTTCCTGAGTCTTGAGATGGTATGTGCTTGTTTAAAATTTTTGACAGTTATATGAAATCTCTGTTTTAACTATCTTGAAATGTAGAATGAAAAAAATTTGGTTTGCTTTTGCCCCCAAATTGTAGCACATTCTAAACTGCCTGACTGCTGTCTCACTGTGAATTTCAGCAACTGCTTACTGTGAGGAACCAGAGATAAAAAGGCAACACCATCAGGGCACTGTGAATTTGTATACATGAACTTGCAGCAATGGTGACAGCATGCATGAGACCCGTGGTGAATCGACCAGATAAACACCCAATATAGAACTGGGGAATTGGGCAGTGGGGCCCCAACTTACCTGAGTAACTAATAACAACTGAGTACTATTGGGTGAGGGAGAGAGTTGATGTGCATTAAGAGAGTGACTCTCTAGATAGGCTTCGTAGACTCCAGAGGATGAACTTAAATTGAGACATCTGTGTTCAAGTGCTTGACCAGATGAGTCTAAAGTTATATGACAGAATGCATACAATTCAGTTAGGGGGCTCTGGGAGAGGTATGGCTTGGGAGGTGGTCTAAATCTGAATAAGGTCTATTGTATGTAATATAAAAATACTCGCTAAATTAAAATATACATAAAATATTTATTTTATGAAATGCACAAAAACTCAATAAAATTGTATATTAAGAAAGTCACATTTTTCAAAAGTGTGAAATTACTAGGGGATGCTTTTGTAGAAAGGAACAGCTAGTCTACTCTAGGAGGAGCATCAAGCTATTTTCTCCTTCATTTTCCCCAACATGAGCATTTTCTTTGCTCAAAGAAGAGATTTGCTGTCCTCAGCCTAATCTTATAAGACATGTAGAAACCAATATGCTCATGGACTGGAAGAATCAATATAGTGAATATTATGATCTACTAAAAGTGATCTACAGAACCAATGCGATCTAAATGAAAATGCCAACAATTTTTACAGAATTAAAGAAGAAATGACAAAAATTAAATGATTTATAAATTCCTCTAGAAGCATAAACTTTTCCCAGAGAGCCAAAGCAAATCTCAGCAGAAATGACAATACTGGAAGTCTTACTATTGCTGACTTCAAGGTGTATTACTGAGTCACAGTAATAAAACATGTCATGGTACTGGTGCAAGATATAGTCATAAACTTCAGCTATCCAACTTTTACAAAGAGGACAAAAATATACACTTGCAAAAAGATATAATCTTCTATGAATAGTGTTAGAAAAAATTAGATGCCTAAATGTAGAATAATGAAACTAGATCTTTATTTCTTACTACTCATAGAGAGAGAGAGAGAACCAATTATGTAAAACAAAATGGCTAAGAACCATAGTAAAAAAGCGTTCAACATCATTAGTAATTAGGGAAATGCATATTAAAACCACTTTTAGTTTTCATCTTACCACAGTCATATTGGTATAAGATCAAGATAATTGATACCAAATGTTAAAGATGATGTGGGGAATGTGGGAGAGGGGAAGGCTCTGTCACTTCTGGTGGGATTGCAAGCTCTTGCAAACCCTATGCAAAGGAGTGTGGAAAACTTAAAAAGAATTCTAAAATATGAACCTACCGTTTGACCTGGACATACCACTCCTTGGCATATACCCATAAGACTCATCCTACTGCAGAGATCCTTGCACATCCATGTTTTTTGCTGCTCTTTTCACAATAGTTAAGGGATGGAAGCAACCTATGTATCCCTTAACTGAGGATCAGAGAATGAAAATGTGGTATATTTACACAAATATATGTATATGTGAGATCATAGGTTTAGTAATAACCCCAAGGCTATAATATCCTAGAGTAATATAATTTTTCAATAAACACAAAATATGTATCTTTATAGTAAAGTCAAGTGTTGCGGTCACCAGTCAACAAAGAAACTTTTTTTCTTGCACCAGAGACTATTACAGTGTTTCATAACTGCTCACACACAGACACTTTCTGTGAATTGCTCAAGCCTAAGTGAAACATCTACAATGCAACCTCTATACATAGAGCTAACTGAACATAGAATAGGTGAAGTAGGCACTAATGAATCTCTCAACTCTCAGTTATTAAGCTCGCTCATGCAACAGTGGGTCAGGAATACAAAAGGTTGGTTACAAATGGCCAAAGCATGAAGATTATCAAATTGCAGAGAATAAGCATCTGTGGGGTGAATGAACACAACTGATATATCTGAAATCCCATCTGAATGGTTATCCAATCCCAAGAGTTAAGCCATAATACATGGAAGCACCACTAATTAGATTCTCTCTCTCTCTCTCTCTCTCTCTCTCTCTATATATATATATATATATATATATATATATGTAACAATAATAATTAAAATTAAGTTATAAATTTTAGAGGGAGTCAGGAGCACGTGGGAAGATTTTTAGTAGGGACAGAGAGAAGAGTAGAAATAATGGAAATACAGTAAGAACTCAAAAAGAAAGAAATGTTGTAGATATACACAGTGGCATTTCATTCATCTGTGGAAAAAAATAAAATTCTGAAATTTTCAGATAAATGGATGAGTGAGTTGACTCTGGCTCACAAAGGCAAATGCTTTATGTTCTAATAGGTGTACGCTAGCTTTCAATGTTTAGTTTTGTGTGTTTAAAACTTGTAAATGTCAGAATACTTGAAATCACTACAGAGGCAGGGACCCCTAAATGAAGGATGAAGAAAAAGCAGCACATAGATAATATTAAAGTTTAGGGGGGACATTAGGATGGGAGGCTTATGTGAAGATGGGGGTAAGAGAATGTGTGGGGATAGATGGTTAACCATAACAAAATATTTATAAAATGTCATTTGGGGAAACCTCACTTTTTTATTCTTTTAAACCATATTATGATGTTGGTCACTCCTGAACATGACTTTCTTTCTTCCAGTCACAAAGATTTCCCTTCAGAATTTAAATTCTTTCTTTCTTTCTTTCTTTCTTTCTTTCTTTCTTTCTTTCTTTCTTTCTTTCTTTCTTTTTCTTTCTTTCTTTCTTTCTTCTCTCTTTTTTTCCTTCCTTCCTTCCTTCCTCTCTTTCTTTCTTTTCTTTTTTTTTTTTTTTTTTTTTTGCATTTTTGAGACAGAGCCTCCTTGAAGTCCTGACTGTCCTGGAGCTCACTATGCTACCCTATGTAGACCAGCCTGGACATAAACTCATAGTGATCTACCAGGATTTGAATCTCAATAGGTGGGATTAAAGGTCTGCACCACTGTAAATAAAATTAGTGGAAGTTTACATCAAGAAATTTGACCTTATATAATGTAGCAGGAAAGAGTTCCTTAAAGTCAACTCCCCCATTTTGGTAGATGAACTCCCAAGGTAATAACAGAGGCCAACCATCTGAGCTTTAGTTATTTGAAAACAATCAGACAAAAGGCTCTATGAGGCTTGCTAGCCATTCTCCAGTTTCATTTAAAATGAAATGAAAATAAATTATGGAAACCATTTCTTTTTATTCTTCAACTTGGTTTTCCTTTAGACTAAATTACTAAAAATTTAAAAACAGCAATGATAACAACAGCAAAACCCAATTACAAACAACTCCTGGTGCCTTTAGATAATATCAAATCAGCAAAATTTACTTGTCTTCTCAACTAAAATATATTCAAAGGAGGCAGAGGGACTACTAGGGAAAACACTATTAGAATATCTAGGAAAATCTTCCCCCCCTCAGGTAAAATTCTTTATCTACTGAGGCAGGATCTGTGATCATGTTTTTGATCTCTTCCTTATTTTGTGAACAAAACACAGATCATCTGTAAAAAGTGCAGCAATCCTTGGGAACATTTGCTTTTGAAATTGTCTGTCTACACATTTAATGCTAAAATTGTTTTCTTGATATTTGGCTGGAGCAATTAAGGGCTTCAACTCTATAATTTTTTCCTTCATTTTAAGTTCAGAATGACCTTTATTTTGTATTTTATATTTTTTATTAATATACCAGCCATATGTGATAGTAGAAAACACCTAACTTGAAGTAAAATAATATGAAATCTGTGAACTGCTACATAAGGCTTCTTTTGTGAATATAGCCATAAAAATAAAGCTCTCCAAAATGTCGCTAGCACCACCTGCTCTTTGCTATGGACCCAAATACTTGGCATTCTAAAATACTTCTATAAATAACTCATTCTTTAAGCTTGAATTTGGTATTGAAGTCAACTGTATTTAACTACTGAGAAAACTGTATCCCAGAAAAGGGAAGTGCATTGGTTGTTTGTTGCACAGCTAGTAATCTGCAGACAGTAACACTAACCCAAGTGTGCTGATTTCAGAGGCTGTGCCTTACTCTTCTGAAGACATTCTATGGCCTCTGCTTATTAGTTCCATGTGATAAGTTGTCCACTGACTACTCATATCTGCTCTGTTCCAATGTGTATAAGACCAAATATTGACAATGCATAATGCCATTCATTTGCTTTTATGCAGAATTTTATTCACAAGGACATCTCCATAAAAATCTCTTTTAGATATTATGATTCTTTTTTAAAAGAACTAGTCTCCTACCTGAATATTCTAGCAATATATTTATTCTCTTTAGATATTTTGCATGGCCCTGCAGCATTTACCAGATTTTACCTTCACCAGATCACAGCACTCTTGGATACATTCTGAAATATTAGAATGAGGGTAGGAAGAATGCCAGTCTTTATAGATAAGAATAAAGAAACTTAAGAAGGCATCAAAATGAGAGAATTATAAAAGTAATCAAAAACTCAATAAAAATAATAGGAAGACTAATTAGATAGCTGTTTATTATAGATCCTTATATTTTCAGACATATATACTGTACACCATTCATCAAAGAAGCCTCTTTGTGCAGCAGATGGAGACTGTAACAAAGTTCCACAACTGGCCACACAGAGAGAAGATATATCTGAGAGTTGCCCATCCTTGAATGATACATCTACAGTGGAACCTCCACACCTAAGGCTCATGTAACATAATGGAGCAGTAGGTAGAGTGAAGACATCCCTCAGATCTCACAAGTGAATCTTCATTACACAACAGAGTATGATCCACACAGAAGGCCACAGCTAGATAAGTTTTAGAGAATAAGAGACTTCACAGTGTGTCCCTGAATAGGACTCCTATAATAAACCTCGCACACTCATGGCTTAGGGACCTTTGTGGAAGAGGAGGAGGGACAAAATTTGTAAGAGCCAGGGTTGGTGCATGAACATTAGGAAACAGAAGCTTTCAGGCCCCTGGGGACTTGCTTATACATATGAACTTGCAACAATGAGGACAGCATGCACAAGACCTATGCAGACACAGTCAGGAAAACAAAAAAACAACAACAAAACAAAACAAAAAACCCAAACCAAAACGACGACGACAACAACAACAACAACAACAAAACAGCATGGGGGGGTGGAGATGGACAGAAGGCCCCAACCCTAGCCTAGGCAGTATTGACAACTTATTAATGCTAGTTAATGGAGAATAGATCTTCTTTAAGAGAAACTCCAGAAAGGCTGGACTAGATTCCAATGCATGAACTTGCACCAAAGGACTTCTGGGTATAAATCTTGACTGGAAATAACTTAACATATGTGGCAAAATGTATGAAGTCCAATGTTGGGAGGTGAGGAGATATGAACTGGGGGCTCTAAATTGGATTAAGACCTATTATATAAAATGTACAAAAGCTCAGTTAAAGATTTTTAAAAGAATAATAGGAAGAAACAGATACAAATTAGAGATTAGATAATTAACAATCTGAGTAAAGGAATATGGTGGAGTAATTTCTGACCAGAGTTTAACACATCTTTCCATCAGCAAATTTTCAGGACTCAGATTCAATTTGTGAAAACGAAGTTAAACCCAATCATAGACTGGTTGATCACTCACATATCATTACTGCCATTCATCCCAGTGGGCATATCTTGACAGGCAAATTGTTTTTCTAGCTTGCAGCTTTCACATCTGGGCAAGGTTGATGATTACTTTTCTGTTCTGGAAGCATGCATAGCACCTTCCAACACAATGAAAGTAGAAATGAAACCTTGAGGTCAAGACAAGCTTGATTTCTCCTTGGTTGTTATATGATTCATGTAAGTAATGTTTTCAGCAATGGGGCTATATTCTCAAGTTCTGTGTATAATCATTTCAAGGGCAATATCTAGCATTTTTGAGGATATTTTGATCTCTGGTCAATAGCTTCAAAAAGAGTCCATTCCTGGGGTTGATTTTTTTTTTTTATTTCCTGACATACAGGGTCCATCAAGAACATCCTCCTGTTATAAGGTGACTCAATTAAAACATTTAAGTACACATATATACTTTAAGAAGATTACGGTAGTAGGCTTCTTTATGAAAAGAACTGTAGAAGACAGGGTTTTTAGATATACCCTGTCATCAATTACCAGGGTTTGAGTGCTTGAGAAAGTGGTCAAGTGATTTTTTTTTCCAGAACAGATAGTTACTATGGAGAGTATGAAAATCATACTGACAGAAAATTATTCTCTTAAACTTTTAAAGCTAATTAGAGGTTCTCAAACATCTCTTCCTTATTTTTGATCAAATGATTCTATATACAAGAATCCCAGAGGTGAGACTTCCTGACTTGGGCCAATACTAAGTAAGGAAATCATCACAGTGCTTTCCAGAAACTAAGCAGTCTAATGAGCGATACTTAGAGTTTTTATAACTTTGAATCACTGCTTTTGCTTCCTATTTTATACTTTAGCCATCAGTTTCATTGGGTAACTGAAATCACCTTTGCTATGACTTTACCCTCATTCTGATTATAATAGCTTAACTATTTAAATAACTATGTCGTTACTTGCTTGGGTTTGTATGGGGCTATAAATGACCTACGTTGAGTATTTCCCTGGGAAGTTTTAATTATATCTTTCTTTAGTATAATACTTTTATTGATGTTTTGTATATTTCAGACATCATTTTTCAGTTCAATTTACACATACTCCCTTTTCCCTTCCCCCACCCTACCCCAGATCATGCATTCTGCCATACATGTCCTGCATCTTTTTCTCAGTCTTTTTAAAGTTTTTCTCTGGAAAGATTTATTGTTTTGGGCAGAATTTAACTGTATTGGTCCATTAATGAACAGTCATCAGAAAAGAAGAAAAGAAAGTAATTACTTCTTTTGGGGAATTTCCTGATCACCTTAATATTCCAGCTTGAGTGAAGAGCAGAGTTGTAACTCTTTAAGACACCTTCCAGAGCTGTCCAAGATGGTAATTGTCATGATTTGAATGAGAATATCCACCATTGGCTCCAGGTTTGTAGACAACTTGTCTCCAGTTGGTGGGGCGGATTTGGAAGGCTTTAGGAAGTATAAAGCATGTAACTGAGGGTAGGCTTTGAGAGTTCTTAAATCTTGTGGGATTTCCAGCCCCTCTTTACTTTCCATTCCTGCTTGAAGTTGTGATCACCAGGCTTTCTAGCCTAGCCACCTTCTTCCACCATGTCTACCACACCATTATGGACCCTTGCCCCTGGAAATGTGAGCTAAATAAATTCTTCCTTTTATAAGTTCCCTTGGTCATGGGGTTTTATCAGAGTAACAGAGAAATAAATAACACAGTTACTTAATTAAATATATCTGAAATAAAGCTGAAATCCCATCTAAAACATTAAATGCTTCCATTACATATAATATAGCCCTTTGTGTAAGTAGCTCTCTCCATGGCATTTTTAGAATAATCTTTTTGCTTCTTTCTTGATGGTTTATTTTGCTTTGACTTACTCTTATGCTTGGAAAGGAGGTCTGGACATGTGACACTGGGTTCATGTTAGACTTTGTTTAATTATGAAGATGAGAATGCACTTTGTTTCAGAATAATATGCCAGTAGGCATTAAAAGAATATATTCTCACTGGGGAAAAAGTGAAATTGTTATGAGTTCACAGAAAACTCTAAAAGAAACTTGCCTAGGCATATCATGGAAGAAAAGTCACTTTTGCCATATAATGCCCACTATGGAAGCTATCACTTAATGAGAGAAAGTAATTCAAGACCATCAAATTGTTTTCTGAGCAAACTCATAGCCAGCATTTTATAAACAGGGAAATACTTAAAAGATTTCCATTAAATTATGAAGAAGACAAGAATGTCTATTCTCTCCATTTACCTTCAATATATTGCTTAGAGTTTTATGTAGAAAAATATGAAAAGTAATAGATAAAGTAGGTACAAATTGGGAAGAAAGAAGACATTTCCTTATCCATGGATGACATAATTCTATTATAGTATACCCTAAAGACTCTACAAGAAAATTCCTATAAAAGCCCATCTGCAAAAGTAGCAGGATATATTCACACCACTAAAATTCTGATATCTGACCCTTCAGAAAATACTTGAAGCAATTCAAAGGACAGAATAGAGGAGCAACTATCTCCAAGCACCTAGACAGAGTAATTAATAAAAAATTAAAAGCAAAATTAGAAACTGAGACTAAAAATGGAAATGGATAATAAGGTGAAAGGAAGCAACATGAATCTTTCAATTATAACCTTAAATATTAATGGACTGAACTCCCCAATCAAAAGACATTGACTGGGAGAATGAATTAGGAACAAAACCCATCTATATGCTCTCTACAAGAAACCCATCTCAATCTCAAGGATAGGCACTAACTTAAGGTGAAGGGATGGAAAAAATATTCCCAGCAAATTGTACAGAAAAGAAAGCAGGTTTTGCTATTTTAATATCAGACAAAATAGACTTCAAAGTAAAAGAAATCAAAAGAAACAAAGAGGGCCATTACATCTTTATCAAAGGATACATATTCATTGAATATATATGCACCAAACTCTGGTGCACCAAACTTTAGAAAGACAATTCTTCAGGACCTCAAGTCACAGATTAACCCCAGTACACTAATAGTAGGGGACATCAATACCCCACTAAGTCTTTTGGACAGATCAACAGGACAAAGAATAAACAGAGAGACATCTGAACTGAACGATACAATACATTAAATGGACCTCACACACATCTACCAAATATTCCACCCAAATACCAGAGAATACACTTTGTACTCAGCACCCCATGGAACAGTCTCCAAAATAGACCACATACTGAGACACAGAAAAAAACTCAACAAATACAAAAAGATTGAAATAATTTCATTCATTCTATCAGACTACAGTGCAATAAAGCTCAATATCAACACCAGGATAATCCCTACAACCTACAAGAACACATGGAGATTAAACAACACTCTCCTGAATAATGAATGGTCAAGGAAGAGATAAAGAATGAAATAAAAGCATTCCTGGAACTGAATGACAATGATAGAACAACACAACAAAACCTATAGGACACTTTAAAAGCAGTCCTAAGAGGGGAGTTTATAGCCCTGAGTGCCTACATCAAAAAAACAGAAAGAGCACAAGTGAATGATCTAAGACTGCAGCAAAAACACTTGAGAGACAACTACAAATGCACCCTAAATGCAACAGACAGGAAGAAATAACAAAAATCAGAGCAGAAATGAATGAAGTAGAAACAAAGGAAACCATACAAAAAACCAATGATTCCAAAAGTTGGTTCTTTGAGAGAATAAACAAGATAGGCAGACCTCTAGCACAGTTGATGAGAGAGAGAGAGAGAGAGAGAGAGAGAGAGAGAGAGACTCCAAATGAATACAATCCATGATGAAAGGGGAAATATCACAACAGACAATTGAAAGATCTAGACAACCATATGGGAATACTTCAAATACTTCAAAAACCTATTGTATTAGTCAGGGTTCTCTAAACAAACAGAATCAATAGAACACATATATAGCTATACACAAATTTATTGATTTACTCAAGTGACAGAGCTCAAGGAGTCCAACAATAGCTGTATCACTCTGGAGAGGCTGAGAATCCAGGGAACTGCTCACTCCACAAGGCTAGATGTCTCAGTAATCCCCATCTGGTGCTGAAGGCCTGATGGATTCCAGGAGATCTGCAGGTCTCAGTACATGCTAGGAACCAAAGGGTTGATCACAGGAGCAAGACAAACTCACCAGTAAGAGAGAGGCAAACGTCAGGAAAAAAGGGACCAGCTCCCTCTGCCATGGCCTTTTATACTGCCTGCTGTGCTGACAGAAGGTAATACCTACATTTGGGGTGGGCCATCCGGTTTGAGGTAGTCCAACCCAAAGATCCTTTTTCTCTTATTTGTTCATCCCTAGTCCAGTCAAGTTGACACCCAGGATTAACCATCACACCTATACTCTACTAAATTTGAAAACCTAGAAGAAATGGATGAATATATGAAATCCTGGGAATCATCAAAGCTCAACCATGAAGAGATTGACAGCTTAAACAGACACATAATATATGAAGAAATTGAAGATGTAATAAGAAACCTCCCAACCAAAAAAAAGCTCAGGCCCAGATGGTTTCAAGGATGAATTCTATAAAACATTTCAAAAAGACTTACAACCATTATTACTCAATTTTTTAAGATACAGAGGGATTTCTCCCAAATTCCTTCTATGAAGCCAGCATCACTCTAATACCAAAACCAGGCAAAGATACAACCAAAAAGGATAACTATAGACCCATCTCATTAATGAACACAGATGCAAAAATTCTAAACAAAATACTTGCAAATCACGTACAGACCCACATCAAGAAGATCATCCATCATGACCAAGTTGGATTCATACCAGGAATGCAAGGATGGTTCAACATATGAAAATCAATAAATATCACCAAACATATAAAGGAACTGAAAGACAAAAAAACACATGATCATCTCAATTGATGCAGAAAAAGCCTTTGACAAAATCCAGCATCCCTTCATGCTTAAAGTCCTAGAGGGAATTGGATTGGAGGGATCATTCTTCAATGTAATCAAAGATATATACAGGAAACCCACAGCCAATATCTTCCTAAATGGGGAAATGACAGAACCATTCCCTTTAAAGGTAGGAACTCGGCAAGGCTGACCCTGTCACCACTCCTCTTCAATATAGTGCTTGAAACACTTACTAGGGAAATAAGGTAAGAAAAGGAAATTAAAGAAATTCTCATTGGAAAAGAGGAAGTCAAGCTATCCCTATTTGCTGATGATATGATCGTTTACTTAAGGGATGCTAAAAACTCCACCAGAAAACTTGTAGAAATGATTAACAGTTTCAGCAAAGTGGCAGGATACAAAATTAACCTAGAAAACCCAGTAGCCTTTCTTTACATCAACAACAAGCAGCTGAAGAAAGAATAAAAGGAGACCTTCCCTCTCACAATAGCTTCAACAACAATACAATACCTAGGAACAAATCTAAGCAAAGATATCAAAGATCTCTACAACAAAAATTTTGAATCCCTGAGGGAGGAAATTGTAGAAGACATCAGAAGATGGAAAAACCTCGCATGCTCATGGATTGGGAGGGGGACACGGGTCTATATTCAATTTGCAACAAAATCTTGTACCAAAAAGTATAGTAAATTAAAAAAAGAAACCAAAAACAAAAAGAAAAGATAAAAAAAGAAATACTTGTTCATCTGTGTTCAGTGCTTCTCTCCTCACAATAGCCAGGAAATGGAAACAATATTGATTTCCATCAACTGATGAATGGATAATAAAAGTTGAGCAAATTTATACAAGGAATATTATTCAGCCATCAAGGGAAATATGTGTTTAAAATACATACTTATGCATAATTATCAACTTCCCTTTGGAGCTTATATCACATCCCACAAAGCTGTGTTTACATGTGTCTTTGGTCTCCTTCAACACTCAATACCTTTCTATTCTTGTTTTTTTCTTTCTTTGGTCTATTTTATGTTAGAATCTTATTACTATGCAAGTTTGCTTGTTGTAAGATGGTCATTTTAACACTGTTAATTCTATAAATCCATGAAAATGGTAGGTCTTTCCATCCTTAGTGGCTTCTTCTATTTCTGTTTTTAAAGATCTTTAATGTTTTTGTTTAGGTTTATTCCTGAATGTGTTTTCTGATTCCTTGTTATTGGTATATAGTAAGTAAGGCTACTGATTTTTGGAAAGTTTATTTTGTAACCTGTCACTTTACTGAAAGTGTTAACCATTTATAACAGTTTTCTGGTAGAATTTTTGGGATCTCTATGTATAATCTCATATTGATGGCATATAGGGATAATTTGACCTCTTCTTTTCCAATTAATGTTACTTTAATTTTCTTCTTCTGTCTTGTTGCTCTCACAAGAGTTTCAAACATATATTGAAAAGGAGTAGAACTAGAGGTCTTCCTTGTCTGGTTCCTGATTTTAATGGGAGCACTTCATTTTTTCTCCTTTTAAAATCTGGATAGTGGGGCTGCGGGGGTTTGGGCACAACAGCCTGCAAATTGGTTTTACATGAGGGATGCTTGTACTCATAAATTATCACTTATTGCTAAAAAATGAAAAAAAAACTGAGAGAAAGATGCAGGACAGTTACGGCTGGATGCATGATCTGGGATGGGGTAGGGTGGGATTGGGGGGAAAGGAAAGGGAAATATGCCTGAACTGAACTGGAAAATTATGTATGAAATACACAAAGCATCAATAAAAAAATCAAACAGAGAAAAAATGATGTTGTCTGGGGAATTATTGCATTCAACTTTAAATATGTGAGGCATGTTCCCTCTGTTCCAAACTCCTTCTAGGACTTTAAACATGACTACGTTTTGGATTTTGTCAGAGGCCTTTTCTGAGATTTTCCAATCTCAATCTATTGAGATTGTCATGTGACTGTTGTCTTTATGTCCATTTTATTACTTTTATGAAATTAACATATGTTAAACTATCCCTGCATCTCTGGAATAAAGCCAAATTGATCGTGGTAGATTTCCTTAATGTATAGCTGTATGTGGTTGTATTTGATGACTATCTTTCAATCCATGTTCATTAAGGATATGGGCCTATAGATTTTTTTGCTGTTGCTGTTATTTGTTTGTTTGTTTAATTTGCTTTTTGGTGTGTCTTCACTTGCTTTTGGTATTAAAGTGATAGTTAAAATGATACTGGCTTCATAGAAGGATATTGGTATTTCTCCCTCTTCCTATCTTTTAAAATAATTTAAGCAGCATTGGTTGTAGATCTTCCTTGAATGTCTTGTAGAATACTGGTGTAAAGCCATCTGATTCTGGGCTTTATTTTAGTCAGAAGGTTTTGTATTACTATTTAAATTTCCTTATATATTATGGGTCTGTTTAAGCTGTTGACCTTTCCTTGGTTTAACTTTGGTGGTATCCATGACTTTAGAAATTCCTTTTAGAATTTATGTTTTAATGGAGTACAGGTTTTTAAAGTATTCCCTTACAATGTTCTGGAAATTTTTGGTGTCTGTTTTGGTGTCTGTTTCCCCTTTCATCTATAAATTTGTTGATTTGGATTTTCTCTTTCTTGATCTTGCTTAACTGGGCTAAGTGTCAGTCTATGTTGTTTAAGTTTTCAAAGAACCAGGTCTTAAGTTCATTGATTTTTGTTTTGTTTTGTTTTGTTTTCTTTGTTACTATTTCACTAATTTCTGCTCTGATTTTTGTTATTACTTCTCATCTACTAGGCTTGCAGTTTGTTTGTTCTTGCTTTTCCAGAGTCTAGAGTTGTACTGTTTTTACAATAATTTTGTTACATTTATGTATTTATTTACTTATTTGTATATTTATTCTTTGCATGCATGTATGAAGACACTGGAGTAAAATGATGTGGGTACACTGCAGTGTGATTGTGAAAGTCAGGGGAGATAAATTGTGGAGCAAGTTTCTTTCCTTCCTATATTTGGATCCTGAGGGTGGCATTCAGATTGCCCTTCTTGGCAGCAATCAATTTTAACTAGTAAATCATCTCACCAACCTTATGTTATTAATTAAATTATTTTATATTTAATCTTTGATGCATCCATGGTGGGGCAGAGTAACAGCGAAAGGAAGAAATTTATCAGTGATGGGAGATTATTAAATTTAGAATTATTGACATAACCTGAATAATTCTCATATATCCTTAAATCATAAAATGACAATACATAGTAGACAATCCCACAAAGTAGGAGAAGGAAATTGTGTTCTTCTGGAGAAAAATTATGAGATTGCCTTCAAAATTATCAGGCATACATTTTAATCGACAAGTGATTTTTATAGAAAATCATAATAGTTATGTTCCCAGTATTAATAACAGAAGAATAATCAAATGTATTTCAAATAAAAGTATCCACCACATCATGAAATTTAGCTATCATATTGGACATTTAAACTTAATGACATTTTTGATTCCATGGAGGTTATAATGGACTTCTTTCTAAAATCTTTTGGTTCCAATTTTTTTGTTTGGGAGTTTATGTCTCTACTCTCATTCCCAATTGAAGCAAAATCAGACAGTTCATGCTGGTCATAATCAAACAGAGCCAGGAATAAAATAATGAAGGAGGTCAACTTACAATTACAGCACTGTCATTCCTGGGTCCAATTTGATCTTATATAAATTTATGAATGAGTGACCTTTCAACAGTAATTTCCTCATTACCATAGACCTTGAATCATGTGTCTTTAGCTGTCAAAAGGGTACAGTTTCCTGTTCAGAATTACCAGCTTTATTCCCTCATGATTTGTATGCTTGATGTGGGAGTAATTAATATTACTGACAATTTTTAAGAAAGAAAAGGGACAATCTGCTTATAAATGACAAATGCAGAACATCTTTTGAAACTAGTTTAATGTGAAATAAGTATGTTCCTTAGATTGTACATATATTTAGGAAAGTTTCATTATATAGCTGGAGTTTACATTATATAGCTGAAAACTCACCGATTATCATTTGGCACCACTGATTGGAGAATATGTTTGCTCCTGTCTGCTTTCTAGAGGTCCTATTCCTTACTATCATTGTTCACCATCTATGTTCCCTCTGAAAGGCAGCGGTTTTGTGTGTGTGTGGTGTGTGTGTGTGTGTGTGTGTGTGTGTGTGTTCAATGGTATCACACAAACTGGAACTCTGTCTCTTTTTCTAGTTTTGCAATCTTTCCCTAGTTTGCCTGTGTAGAAAGAAACAGGAGGCTCTTCCATGATTTGTCATGCAATACTAAGTACACTGATCAATACCAAGAGTAGAAGCTTTATATAGAATACTAACTTTAATTTATAACTGTTACACATATGAATGTTTTCCCCTGCAATTAAATATGAGCACTACCTGTATGCAGTGGCTGTGTCACCCAGAAGAATGTATGGTCACTTTGAACTGGAACTAGGGACAGAATTTTGCTTGCCCTGTGGATGATGGGAACCAAACCCCAGTCCTTTGCAAGAAAAATCAATGCCCTTAATCACTGATCTGTTTCTTCAGACCTAGGAAATTATTTCTGAATAATACTTTTTTTTTTTCTCAATAGGTAAGTTTGAACATATTACTTAAAGACAGATCACAACTTCTGTACTTCAGGCTTAGGGAACCTAGTGGAAAAAGAGGAAGAAATAATATTAATAATGCATCTCTCAACTCTTATTGGTGAAACAGATGGTAAATAACTCAGAAAATCACAAATTGCCACAAGCCACCCAGCCGGGATATCTTTCACCTGTGGGAGAATCAAAGTCTTGCACAGGAGGGTACAGATTAGGCGAAATAATTGGACTTGACACCAGAGAGAGTTTTTGGATCTAGTGCACCTTTACTGAAATCAAGTTAGGTTTTATACAGACAGGCAAAACGGCAAGCAAAGTGGCAGGAGGGGGGAAGGGTCGAGGTGACAGGCAGGGGATTTGCATATCCTCGGGAGCAAAGGACTTATTGCCTTTGCACCTGGGTTGCAAGGCCAGCTTTTAGATAAATTTGTACATCAATGAAAGTTTTTACTCCTCACACTGTCTTGATAAGCAATAAAACAGTAGTCTTAGAATCACAAGCCATTAGCAGTCTTTGTCTCTTTTGAAGTCCCAATTAGTGTTTTTCATCCTTCCAGGGGCTAGAGCTTTCTCAAGGCTTTTTGTTATCTCTAGGTTGTGATTTAAGCTACAAGCCTGAGAAAGGGGGCCTTTCAGCTCTCCATAAATTACACAGTGTTTTTCTTAAAGGAGAAATCTCCGCCAAGTGCCTCTAACTAAGTGTTACACTTTAATATGTATAACTGTAACTAAACCTTTATCTTACTGGCTTTATTAGATGTAGCTTTCTGCTTAAAGGACTGAGTCTTATTATTATTAAGTTTGGAAGGGCACTTTTATTATTAGTAACTAACCTATGATCTCACTTAGTGTAATGTCTACAATATACTTTTAGGACAAAGGAGCCTTTAAATGTTGTATCTCTGTATGATTTTTCTTAGGTTCATGAGGCTTCTGTTTGTCTGATTTATTTTTAAACATGTTTAACTGTCCCTTGTCTGGGACTGAGGTTGTGCTGAGCTCGGGAGGAGTGTCAAAAGGCAATGTACAAAGTCCAACACTCATGAAGCATAACATCTTTGTAATGCATCATGATCTTAGAAGCTGAGACTGGGTACTCTGTCACTGACCACCAGGGAGCTTAACCTCGCAAGGTTCTTATCTCCTCGTCCGTTGTTATGCTCACACAGACGACGCCGGAGTTGGTGTGACAACAAATGGATAAAGTGCAGAGTAAAAATGATTGCACAGTGCCTTTCACTAGTTAGGGCACTTAGATCAACACTATGCCACCCCCAGGCTAAGGGACCATTGTGGAAGAGGTGGCAGAAAAATTGTAAGAGCCAGGAATAGTGAAAGAACACAAGGAAACAGTTTGCCATATGCCTGGGAAGATATTCATATGAACTTATAGCAATAGTGACAGTATGAACAAGACTTACACAAATTCAAACTAGACAAAATCCTCACATTGAAGGAAGGCATGAGTGATAATCCCCAACCTTAAATGAGAAAATGCTGGCAATTGATGACTAGTGAAGTTTGAAAGTTGGTTTTCTTTAAGGGAGTGATGCTAGGCAGGCTGCGAAGGCTCCCGGGAATGGATTCATACTGAGGGACATTTGGGGGAAAAATTGGCTCAATGGGCTTTTTAAAAAATTCTTTTATTTATTTATTTATTTATTTATTTATTTATTTATTTATTATATGTATGAATGTACTGTCTGCATGTAGGTTTGTGCAGCAGTGTCATGCAATGCTGTGGAGGTCAGAAGAGGATTCTCCTGGAACTATAGTTAAAGACGTTTCTCAGCCACCATGTCGGTGCTGGGGATAGAACCCAGGTCCTACAAGACCAGTCAGCGTTCCCAACTGCTAGGCCATCTCTCCAGCCCCTCAATAGACTTTAACATGGCAGAATGCAAGAAATCCTGTGGGGTAACAGAGGCTGCTTATAGGGGAGTGGGTCTAAATATAATCAAGGAATATTGTATAAAATTTGCAAAACATAATTTAAACAAGGTCGAGTAAAATTTTGTTATCACTATTTGTACCCATTTCCAAACCTTTAGTTCTGTAGACTCAAGGCTGTCTCTAAGCCTAGAAGTCTAAGCTTTCAAACCTCAGAATTACAAAGAAAATCAAGGTAATATAAACAAAAGACTCCTGTTTTCTGCTGACAAATTTCACTTATCTTTATACTGTATCCTCTCAAAATATTCTTATTTTGGGATTTGACAGCCTTGAAGTTTTCTCTAAGTTCTATTACCACTTCAGTCATGTAAATTTGGCTATGTTTACAGTACCACATATGAGTTTTCTCCCACTGAGTGGACTTTAAGTACAATTAAGTAACTATTGTTTACCATCAGGATAGAAGTGCCACTAATGCCCCAATATAGTTTAGTGTGATAGTCACTTTTGTGGTTATTAGGCCTCAAAGATGAGGCTGGAACACCAATTGATATTATCCCTTAGCAGCTTGCATAATTCCCTCAAATCTGTGAGATATAGCCTTCAGGGGAGATGGCTTCAATGTCAGTTCCAACTCCATTGCTGCAATTTCTGTGCTAGAAGTATATCCTATGTCCAGAAATAGGGTCTTACCTTCAAATTCTGAAAAGCAATCATTATCTGTGGCAATAGAATGTGTAACTGTAGGAATCTCTTCCACTACCCTGCCAAAAATTCAAAGAAATGTTTCTCCTGTCAGTGCTTCTTGTTATGAACCCTTCAGCAAGTTCTTTCACTGGAGTCTGTTCAGTGTAAGTATAGTTCTATTGAAGATCTACTCTCCCTTATCCATCTGTAATTAGTTTCCAACAGTTCTCAGGACAGGGCTGGCCCACCATCCATTTCCCTCACCCTGCTTTTGGCTCTTGTCTGAATGAGTTGGCATGGATCTTGTGCTCAATGTCACCATTGCCACAAGTTCACATGTGTAAGCTTCTGGAGGGCTGAAAGTCTCTGTTTCCTTTTGTATCAACCCTGGCTCTTACAATCTTTCAACTCCCTTTTCCAAATGGACCACCTGAACTGTGTGGTTAGGTGAGGTTTTAATATATATATATATATATATATATATATATATAATATATATATATATATATTATATATTTAATGCCCTCTCTCAACTCTCACCTGTAAAGTTTCCTCATACAATAGAGGGTGACTAACAAAGAAAACCACAACTAGCCAAACTGTAGAGAGAATAAGAGACTGCAGATTACATGCAATTGGATAGGGCTCATATATTAAAACTATGCCTTCTATGTCTCTCAGATGCAATTGTGGAAGAGTCAATGGAAAGAATCTAAGAATTAAGGTTAGTAGACAAACAAGAGGAAATAATTAATCAGGTGGCTGGGTATTTGCTCTTATGAACTTAAAGCAATGGTTACAGCTTTCACAAGGCTCATGCTAAGTTACCCAATGACCCAGCATAGAAGTGGGAAATACGTAAGATGCCAGAATATTAGCTGAGGAAATTTGGCAACTAATCACTGCTGGGTGTGGGATATTTGGCCTTCTTTAAATTTTTTTTATTATTTATTTTTGTATGTGTATGAATGTACTGTCTGCAGGTAGGTCTGTGCACCCGTGTCATGCAATTCGGCAGAGGTCAGAAGAGGGAGTCAGATTCCCCTGTAACTGGAGTTCTCCTGGAATTGGAGTTACAGACGGTTCTCAGCCTCCATGTGGGTGCTGGGGATTGAACCCGGGTCCTCTGCAAGAGCAGTCGGCACTCTTAACCACTAGGCCATCCCTCCAGCCCCTATTTGGCCTTCTTTAATGGAGTGAGTGTAGATAGGTCTCCTAAATGACCAGGTACAAGTTGACGGACTTACACCAAAGGATATCTTAAGATACAAAATTGACTTGATAGGTCTTAGCCTATATGACAGAAAGCTGGAAACTTGGCAGGGGTTCCTATTGGGAGGTATGTGGATAAGGGAGTGGGTCCAAATATTACCAGGATGTGTTGTATGAAATATACAAAATCTCAATAAAAAAGAGAATAAAAATGACTGACAGAGAGGATTTTGTGGTGAGAAAGTGGCAGTTATGTTTAAAGAGTCTGTTGGTTGTTACTCATCAGAATTATAAATATCTTTATAACATGGATCTATTGTGTCCATGTATTAAAATTAGAAACAATTTTAGTTACCTTAGCATTATATTTTATACATAAATGATTTAGTTGTGTGCGCAGGGATAGAAAGATGGGTCAGTGGCTAAGAGTGTCTGTTGCTCTTGTAGAGGACCCAAGTCAGTTCCTACCATCTGTTTCAGGTAGTTCAAATGCATTCTAAATCTATCTCCTGTGGAATATGAAACCTCTAGTCTCCAAAGGCTCTTGCATTCACATGCACATACCCTCCACATATACAAATAAATAAAAATAATAAGAATACATCTTTAAAATTTTCATAAGTAACCTTTTGTTTTAATGTTTAGGAATGTGATATTTTTAAATATAGTGAATACATTATTTCAATATTGTATTATTTATTATTATTTATGTGTATGAATATATTGGATGTATGTATGTAAGTGCACACATGCCATGCAATAAATGTGGATGATAAAAGAGGGTGAGTTAGCTGCCACTTGGGTGCTTAGAAGGAAACATAGGTCCTCAGCCAGAACAGCCAGTTCTCGTAAAAACTGAACTATACTTGCAACCCCCTGAGTAGAATATTAAGGTAACAAGACACTACAATTTTGGTGAGTTTGATGGATGAAAGTGGAAAGTGAGTTCATCCAAATAAATATACTTTTTTTAGATAGTGAAACTTGTTAAAAATAGAATCTGATGGCCTGCAACACCCTAGCTTCCACTAATCTCTAGGGAATGCAATATGCTCAACCATAATCTATGGAGTTTTTAAAGTAGGCCTAATGCTAAGGATGTTTTATAGTATGCTACCTCTCAATACCAAGTTTCATACCTCTATATTATAGACTAAATTTTGGCATAGGTATTTGACAACCTTATTTTATTATTTTTAGTTAACTTTTGGTAATCATAAAATATCCTCTAATACCATGAGTATAGCATTATGCCTGCTGTTACAAATGTTGGATAACAACTCTTTCCTAATTTAGTGTGCTCTTTTTGTTTGTTTGTTTGTTTCCCTTTTGACTCAATGTTAGGCTCTTGCTCACATTCCCTGGTAGTTTGCTCTCTTGAAAACCAAATCACTTCCAGAAGTTTAAAATTATGGACATGGACTCCAGACAGGTGCCCAGAGTCAGTGAGGAGCAGGTGAGGCAAGGCAGACCTGCCTTGACCCTTGGGGGGCTTGCCACCCACCCCCAGAAGTCCCAGCTCAGACCCCCAGAGAGGCGCCCAGAGTCAATGAGGTGCTGGTGAGTCAAGGTGGACTTCCCTTGACCCTTGGAGGCCTACATGTGCAGGCCAAAGTAGCAACCCAACCTAGGACCCCCCATCCTGGTGGAGCTCTGGTGCAGAGGACCTAACAGGCAGAGAATTGGTGATCATAGTTTGTGCAGCCAACTTTCAGGTGCCAGAATTCAAAGAAACAAATAAACAGACAAATCCACATGCCAAAGACACAAAGAAAAAACAACATGGGAAAAGTTCATAATAAATCCACACTGAACTATACCAACTCTACAGAAGATCCCTACAATGAGATCTCTGAGGAAAGAAGCCAAGACACCGACCTTAGAAGAACAACTGTAGACGTATTCAAAGGAATTAGAGAATTAAGTGAAGAGAATGAAAAACTCAAGAAGGACCTAAAGAGAGATAATGGCAAACCCTGGAATGAAGTGGAAACATTGAAAAGATCCCAGGCCAAAATAAAAAAAAGAAAATGACCAATGAACAAAGGAGCCACAAGATGAGAATGACAGGCTCCAGAGGGAAGTGGAAAATCTAAAGAAATCACAGGATGAAATGAAAAAGGAAATTGAACATTCATCCAACCACCAGGAAAGGATAGGAAAAAGACTCAGAAGCAGAATTTAAGAAGCAGAAAAAATATATCAGACATGCAGGATAATACAGAACAACTAGAAAGCTCAAGTAAAGATTATAAAAAATAAAAAAAATAAATAAAAACACAAGCGTGGAACAACCAGGAAATGTGGGATACTATGAAAAGACCAAACCTCCACATCATAGGGATAGGATCCCAAAACAACACTATTGACCAGATCTTCCACAGAATAATAGAAGAAAGTTTCCCCAAAGTGAAAAAAGACAAACCCATACAAATACAAGAAGCACATAGAACACCAAATAGACAGGACCAGAAAAGAAACTCCCCACACCATTTAATTGTTAAAACACTAGATGCTCAAAACAAAGACAAAATACTGAAAGCCACAAGAGAAAAACAAGTTACATATAAGGGGAAACCCATCAGAATCACTGCTGACTTCTCAGTACAAACTATGAAAGCTAGGAGAATGTGGACCAAAGTATTCCCATTACTAAAGTTGACTTTAGATGCCAACCAAGACTACTATATCCAGCAAAAATGTCAATTATAGTTGAAGGAGAAAGAAGAATCTTTCACGATGTGAACAAGATGAAAGAAAACATGTCTAAGAAGCCAACACATCAGAAGATCCTCAAAGCAATCCAAAGAAGAGAGGAAAGAAGCAACTATCCCTAAGCAATTAAAGAGAGAAAGCAAACAAAATCATAACAGAGTAAATATAAACCTAGGCCAAGAATGCAAACCAAAAATAAGGTAAAAAGAAGCAACACACCTCTCTCAATAATAACCTTAAATACTAATGCTCTAAACTCCCCAATGGAAGAGCATAGACTGGAAGAATGGATTAGGAAACTGAATCATTCCATATGCTGTCTACAAGAAACCCATTTCACCCACAAGGACAGGCACCACCTTAGAGTGAAAGGTTGGAAAAAATATTCCATGAAAATGGTACTAAGAAATAAGCTGGAGTGCCTATTCTAATATCAGACAAAATAGATCTCAAAGTAAAATTAATCAGAAGAGACAAAGAGGGCCATTACAGCCTTGTCAAAGGAACAATGAACCATGAAGACTTCACAATCCTAAATGTCTATGCACCAAACTCTGGTGCACCTAACAACATAACCAGAACATACAACAGTTTGCGAGAAACAAAAACACGGTGACCCTCGATTTTGTTAAATCCTGGCACTCAGTAATAGAGTCCTTGCTCTCCTGTTTAAATAATATTTATATAAATATTTTATTTTTTTTGTCATATATGTTAGTAAAGTGCCTGTGTGGTTTCGTTGTATTTTGGGTTTTGAATTATTTAATTTTGTCTGATGTTTGGTAATGCAATGACTGTCGCATGCAGTTTGTGCACCCGTGTCGTGCAACTGCCGCGGGAGGTCAGAGTAGGGTCTCGGATTCCCCTAACTGGAGTTTCCATCTGGAATTGGATTTCAGACGGCTCTCGGCTGCCATGTGGGGAGCTGGCGGATCTATACAGACCGTGGTCCTCTCTGTCAAAGGGTAATCTCGGGGGTGAGAGGCGCTCTCTTGAAGAACCGCTAGGCGGTTTAATTTCTTGTCATTCTCTCCAGCCCCTCCTAGCAGAGTCTTTAGCGCTCTCAGTTATAGAACCATATCATCTGCAAATAGGGTTATTTGACTTATTTTCTTGTCTGAATCCCTTTTGTTTTCCTTGGCTTGTTGTATGCTCTAGAATAAAAACTTCAAGCACTATCTTGAATAGAAGTAGAGAAAACACTCTTGTCTTGTTCCTGAGCTCAGTGGGAATGCTTTGAATTTTCACATTTAACCAGAGTTGACTACAGGTTTGGTGGAATATCCTTTATATTTAAGACCATGCCTCTCCTCCATTGTCCTAACCCAACCACTCCATTATTCATTCATAACTAGGCTGAAAGGTGTTGGAGTTATGTCATATAGGCTCCCGTTCTCTTTTTTCTGCTACTCATTTGAATGACGTCCATTGTGTCCTTTTTTGGCCCCTGTTGATTGTTATCTGAACACTTTATGAGCCCGCATTTAGATAACGGATGCTGAATTTGAAAATTATATTTGGTTTCAAATGTATGTTGAATCCCATCATCCCAACGTTTTGGGACCTCTGCCAATTGGCCTGTTGGTTAATACCAAAGCTCGTTTTTGATCTTGGGAGTTCTGAAATTGAGCTTTTTTTTGAGACAGGGTCTCCCGTTTTAGTCCCAGCTAGCTCTTGCATATTGTTGCCCACGTCTATTTACATATGGAGCTCTCTCTCTTAAATGAACTGCGCTACATATTGAACTACGCCCAGAGAAGTCACGCCTAGTCACTCTGATTGAACGTGCCTGGCCTATAAAAGAGTGACTTCCGGGCTTAAAGGGTTGAGAACAGTAATTCCAATGCGCTCTAGTCTCAACTCAAGTGTTTTGTCTTTGTTGTCTTTTTTTTAAAGTGATTCTTTTGTTGTAGTTTTGCACCCTAATAGCTGAAATACGTTGAGTAGCTGTTTTTCCACTGCAAGCTCGGATGAAAGTGTCGTATAGAATATTCTCCTTTTTCTTGGTGAATGTCTTTATTATGTGTTGGGTTATATGGTATCGCAGAAAGGTTATCCAAATGTACTTACCTTGAGCGTCTATATTCTGCGCAGAGTGTATCACACATATGGGGAAAATTGTGATATTCTTTTGAGTACGCTATGTGGTGTCACATTTTTCACCAGCATAAATGGTCACATCCGAGATAGAGGTGCATGTGGAAGTATTAGTTAGATCCTGTTATCTTGCCTCGAGAGAGTATATGGTCTTCTGTCGATATGTCACTTCTTTCAGGTGCTTCGTGTTATGGTTTGATAGTTGAACATGTTTTGGTAAGATATTGTACTTGTATAGAGGTACTATTACTTGCATTGCACAATGTATAGCAAGGTTCTGAAGGACTGATTTGTAGTAACGATCATTCGTAGATGCCTGAATCACATCTGCTAGTAATCGGGTTGCAACAGATTTGCGATGCCTTATGCTGACTCTATGTTTTCTATTTTATTGTTTCCCGATTAGGTCATGTTTAATTATCCTATGTATAGTTACTAGCACCACAAATCTAGTGGTTTGTTGGAGTTGGCATACCTGAGACGAAATTTCTTCCACTCTCTCCGATTTCCATGTATACTCTAGATTGAGGAGATTTTCCAATTTATTGAAGATCAGTTTGTCGTTAGAATCTGAGTTTTGGTGATATGCTCTTAAAAGAATTATAATGATAGACTAATTTTGAGACTCATTTCATCGAGCGTTAATGTGAGGTTAAGACTTGTTAGCTCGCGATTCCCGAGACGAATGCCTTAATAGTTCGTATGCTACGAGCCTCGGATACAAACCTCTCACCACTCATCTCTCTCACTGGAGTGTGGTGGATTCTGCTTAATCAACCATGGTCCCCACACGTGTGTAGGAGTGCAGATAAGAGTGAGGAGCGAGTTAGTGAACTATCTTCTGAGGTGGATTAATGGGAAGTATTCGTCTTATGGCGATATTTGGAATTTAAGAGACGAGATACTCTTCGAAAGCCAGACCTTAGGGCTTATACTGCGTCTGGTCGTATGGCGTGCGCGAGTAGAGCGAGGGCGCGGTGTGAGCTGTGCGAGCGTGCGAGTTGGTAAAGTCTGAGCTGTTATTGCCCTAGCATCGCATATTTGTTTCAAGCAACTAATAATTCGAAACAGGAGTGGTTGTACGCGGGGTAGCCGAGGCCAACGGAGGCTCATTAACCTTTAAAGGGATGGTCTGTCTTCCCCATTTGAGGAAGATATTGGTTGGGTTTTCCTGTATTGTTTTTTATTACATTGAGGAATGATCCTCCAATCCATTCCTCTAAGGACTTTAGCATGAAGGGATGCTCGATTTTGTCAAAGCTTTTTCAGTGCATCAATTGAGATGATTGTGTGGGTTTTTTGTCTTTCAGTCTCTTATATGTTGATGATTATTTATTGTTTTCATATGTTGAACATCCCTGTAATCTTCTGTATGATTCAACTTGTCATGATGGTAAGATCTTCTTTATGTGGGTCTTGATATGCATGCAAGTATTTGTGTTGATTTATTTGGCATCTTGTTCATTAGGATGAATGGGTTCTGTATTTCTCCTTTTTTGTTGTATCTTTGCCTGGTTTTGTAATAGAGTGATGCTGGCTTCATAGAAGGAATTTGGGAGAATCCTTGTCTATGTAATCCTTCTAAACATATTTCAGTAGTAATTCTATGGTTGTAAGTCTTTTGAAAGTTTCATAGAATTCCTGTCGGTTGAAACACCGTCCTGGGCATGGGCTTTTTTTTTATTTGAGTTTTCACTGACTATTTTATAGAACATGTTGTTTACAGCTGTCTTATCTCTATACTTGGTTCGAGCTTTGGTTGATTACCTGATTTCAGATATTCATAGTCGGATCCGATTTCTCTAGGTTTCAAACTTAGTAGAAGTTGTGGTTTTTGAGTATTCCTTGGTACGATTTGTAATGCGGATCTTTTCATTGTCTTTTGTGTTATTTCCCCTTTCATAACAAATACTACTGATTTGGAATTTCTTTCTCTTATTTCTCTTCTTTCTTTCTTTTGGTTAATGGGCTAAGGGCTGGTCTATGCTTGTTTATCTCTGCAAAACGAACCAACTTTTGGATTCATTTGATTCTTTTTTGTAGTTGTATTTCCTTTGTTTTCTCTATTGGTTATGGTCTGCTCTACAATTTTGGGTTTCATTCTTCCTCGTCGTTCACGTTTGGGAGCGGTTCATCATGTTCTTCTCTTCAGAGTGTTTTAGGACTGCAGTATTAGTTCGTTCACGCGAGGTTTCAGTAAGGCCTGATCAGTCCATTACGAAACTGGTTGTGCCTTAGTCTCTGTTTTTTTTCCTAATGTAGTTGCCATCTCCAGGCTATAGGTAATTATCCTTTTAGTGACTGGGCTTGTAGTTTATTTAAGATATACCATAGGTTTATTTGTGTTGTATTATCATTGTCCATTTATAGTTCCAGGAAAATGGGCTTTTCGTGTCTTTACTAAGGGTTTCTTCCTTGATCCATCATTATTCAGTTTTGAGAGAAGTGTTGTTTACCTTCGCCCCATATGTGTGTCTTGTGAGATTAGTGAGGTGCTAAGGGCTATCCTGGTGTTGATAGTCGAGCTTTATCTGCATCTGTGGTCTGATCAGAGGATCATGAAATTATTTTCAATCTTTTTGTATTTGTGAGGTTTCTTCTGTGTCCCAGTATGTGGGTCGATTTTGGACAATTTCCATAAGGAGTGCTGATAGAAAGAATATTCATCTGGTATTAGGGCAGGTAAATTTTGGTAGATGTTCTATGGCAGTCCATTTGGTGTACAGTCATTCAGTTGGCAGTCCAAAGCTCTCTCTGTTTATTCTTGTCCTGTTGACTTGGTCCAACCAGGCTCAGTGGGGTATTGAATCTCCCACTATGAGTAGTCTGGGGTATAGTCTGGTGCCTTGTGAGTCCTGAGAATTGTGGTTATACGAGTTTGGTGCATCCAGATTTTGGGCATATATATTCATCACATGTGAAATCTTCATTGGTGAACGATGTTCCTTTGATAAAAATGTAGAAATGGCTTTTATGTCTCTCTCTGATTATTTTTTATTTGAAGTGCTATTTTGTCTCGATATTAAAATACAACTACTCTGCTTTCTTTTTGGTACCATTGCTTTGGAATATTTTTTCCGATGCCCTTCCTTTAAAGGTAGGTGCCCTAGTCGCTTGAGGGTAAGATTGTTTCTCTGTAGACGAATCGATGGATCTGTTTCCTATCCAGTCTCCCAGTCTATGTCTTTTGATTGGGGAATTTAGTCCATTAATATTGTAAGTGGTTATAACTGATAGGTTTGTGTTGTTCCTTTTCACTTATTATCCATCTTGTCATTTTTGGTCCTTGGTTTTTTACTATGGGCTGTACAGTTTGCTTTTATTTATTTCTTTCTTTCTAGGATTGCCATTTTTGGGATTAATTGCTTTTCCGATTCTCTTTTCTGTCCTTGTGTGTAATGCTTTCAAGTAGGTTCCTACATGAATAGGTTCTCTCGGCTCTTACTAGTACATGTATTTTTGTGTTTTTTTTGAGTTATACAGGGTCTTCGGACGCCTGTAGCCTTTACGCGGCTTGGAGCTCACCTTTCAGTTTAGAAATACCAGTGCGGGACCTTTGAATCACAGAGATCTACCTGCCATCATGCCTCCCAGTTGCTTATTTAAAGGTCAATGCACCACGTCCTCACCGCCACATGGCTTTTACATAGGGACTATTGTATTCTTTCATCTTGTTTATGTCATGGGAAATTTTGTCTCTCTTTTCCTTCACCTGTCACTCTGAACATTTTGCTGGTATTAAGTAACTGGTTGTTGTCATTCTGGTTGTTTAACACTTATAGCGGTAATGTCTTTCTTTGTGTTCTTTTCACTTCCGCCTTTTCATAGGTTTGCACTTGAAGAAGTCATATTGTACATTCTGATTATTTGGGTTTCCTTTCCAATTACATGTAAACTTGTTGCTATTTTTCTTGTGGCTTTCAGTAATATTTGTCTTTGGTTTGGGCATCTAGGGCATTTTAACTATGATTATGGCAATGGAGAGTTTTATTTTTCTGATGGCGTTGTCTGTTTTGGAGTTCTATGCTGCTTCTCATGTTTTGGTATTGGTTTGTCTTTTTTAGTTTGGGGAAATTGCCATCTATTATTCTCTTGATTATTTGAAGATCTGAATCAATAACCACATTTCTTGGGAATTTCTCCTTCTCCATCTTTCTTCCTATGATTATGGATTTTGGCATGTACTTATGGTCTAAGTAGTCCCACCAGTTCCTGGTGTTTTTCCAGACTTTTGTGTAATTTTTAATTTTTTCATATACCTTTCCTTGCAGGTTTTAGTTGTTGCTGTGTTATCTCCCAGGTTGATTTTTTTTTTCTGCTTCTTCCATTTTACTTTTGAGGCTTTTTCCTTCCCTTTCCTCTTGATTAGATGACGCTGTTTGATTTCCTTTTTTTTTCATCTCGTGTTTTCCTTTAGTCATTTATCCAAATCTTCCTTTTGGAGCTTCTCCAGCTCTCTGTAGCTCTTTGCTTCACCTGGTTGGTTTTCCTTAATCTTTTTCACACATGAGGATCTTTTCAGTTTGGTCTACTTTCCTTCTGGAGTTTCTTGGTCATTCTCGTTGTTTCGATCTCGTAAGTGGTCCTTCTCTTGGACGTTTTTTTCATTCTCTTTTCTTAGTTCTATGACTTGTTATTTATAGTCTTTTGATTTCTTTGAGTATGTTCATGATAAATTGTATCTTCTAATATCTGTGTCATGGGCCATCCCAGGGGGATCCCACTATAAGAATCTTCCATATTTGTGGGTTCATGAAGGCGTCTTGGTGTGGAATTATCCTGCCTCTTTCCCATGTTGTCTCTTCCTTCTTCGTGTTCCCATTGTGGCTATGTTGGGTTTTCTCTTGTATGCCTGTATCCTTAATTGTTGATATCTACCAAATGCCTCTCACTGCGTTGAAAAGTTAGCTGTAATGCTTGCCTTCAGCTTGCGATGCCTCGTTGTTGTTTGATTAATGTTGTATTTCTAGTCTTTTTTCCTTGCTTATGGAGTGTTGATTGTCTAAGCTTTAGGCTTTCTATCCTATTGGAAGTCTGAACTGACACTCTTCCCTTTCTGTTTCTGAGGTTTCTCCAAAGAATCAATCACTTTTACACTCCTTTGACAATACTCAGTTGGTTTTGGTACACTTGGGAAATCTCCCAAGTCTTTGCGTCTGTTTCTTTAGCTGTATCAAGAGCTTTTGAGTTTGAAATGAGGTCCACTTTGTAGCTGTTGTCTTTTCCTGACATGCCTGCTGTATTTTTTTAAGAAAGTCTTTTCCTATGCCTATGATCTTTTGTTTATGTGTGCTGCCGAATTTTTTCTTACTATCACCTTCATGGGGTTTCAGGTTTTCAATGTTGAGAATACTTTGTTCCATTTGGTGTTGATTTTTTTGTACAGGGTGGGAGGTAGGAGGTTTAATTTTGTTCTCTTCTACAGAATGGTGATCCGAGTTGTTGGCCAGCAGGGTTTCAGTAGCTTTAGTCCCAGCTCGGCTGGAGCTCACTCTGTAGGGACTCTGCAGCCGCTGCCGTTGAACTCACAGAGATCTGCCTGCCTCTGCCTGCCTGTGAGTGCTGAGATTAAAGCGGGTGCCACCGCCCCGTAAATTATTGTATGAATGTCTCCCTGCATGTGGGTAAGTGTAGTTTCCGTCAAATCATGCAATGTCCGGTCACCAAGAGGGTCACGGTGCTAGCTAGATAGGGTGGGCATCAGAGATCACCTCCAACTAACGGGTGAAAAGGGCTGGAGTGATGGAGCCCAGGTTGTTTTGCTGCCATGGGGGTTTGCTGCTGGGAATTGAACTCGGTGTTCCCTTTGAACTTGCGAAAGGCATGGTTGGGATGTTTCTTAACTACATGGGCTGATCCATTCTCTGCGCAGCTCCCCCTGACTGCTTTCGAGTTTTGAAGTAGCGATGGCGAGGTGAGGAGTTGCATGCACTCTCGCTGGCTGCCTTGAGGACTGTCCCCCTGTTTGATGGCTCTAGTTCTCGAACTTGAGTCGGACGGCTCCATGGGAATGGAAATTTGTCCTGCGCTGTAGTGTCCTGGGCTGGCCAGCACGCTATGAGGTAGGTATACACTATTTTTATTTTTTCTCTGCTTTGTATTATAAAAGCCCTCTTTATGAAGTCCATAAGCTTGTACAACATCTTCACACAGACTTTCTCAGTCCACAAGCTGACATTTGACCATTGTTTGCCTAATGCCAGTGTCTATCAACTGATTGGATTCTGAACTCAGGCTTGGAAAAGGGAGACACTAGTTATTTACTACCCTAGAACACAGCAGTTTCCTTCACACATACCTTCATTTCTGCATATTTTCAGACTCCTAAATTCAGTCTTCTGGGTTTTTCTGTTCAATCATCCTTGTATCGTGCTCAATGTTTCAGATTTGGACATTTCCTGTGCTTTTCTTTTGATAACATTGCCTATGTCCTCATTTCAATTCTAGCTCCTCCTTTCACTCTGGAATTCCTCTTGCTCAGCTATGGATCCAATGGAATGTGCAGATATTGATCTGCGTTGAGGCTGTCGCCCTGCTCCTGACAGAATTCCTTAATTCGATTCCTTAAATGCAGAAAGTGATGTTCTTTTGTACTCTGAAATTGGCTCTCCACTAGACTCGTTCATTGGGTTCTGTTCGTGTATGCATGTTTAGTGTCTTCAGACTCTGTCTGTGCTTTGCTCTCCTAGAGGGCCTCAGCTATAGAAGACGATGATGATATAAAGTACTTTAGATACAGACATGGCAGAAGTCATTTTTAATTTATTTTATTTTGAAGGAAAGAAGGTTCGTTCTTGCCGGATGTAGGTAGCTGGTGGGTTCGGAATCAACCTGGGGTCTTCGTGCATGGACAACCATGGCTTCTTAACTGCTGCCCCAAGTCCCATGCTCCCCACCTGAGGTGGCTTGTTGCAGAAGTGCGGAGAACATAGCGATGAGGATCTCTGTTTGTCCTTCCCTCTCCTATCATAATCCATCCTGTCATAGTGCCATGTTGTCATTTTTATTGGGGGATTTAAGCTGTTCTCGGTCCCATGAGTGTTAAGAGCTATTTCTTTGAGAATGAGTGTTTAATTCTTTGGATTTCTCTGAAGAGTAAGATATCGGTCTGCCCGATTTTTGGTGGTTCTTCTTCTTTTATCTCATGTAGTAGCGACTTGCGTTATATAAATCATCTATTGCACTGTTCTCTTGGCTTTGGTGTTTCGTTAGCTACTGTCTTCATAACATATAAAATATCCCGCAGTGATCTCCTGTAAGCTTGCCCCCTGTCTGTTCCATATATACAATTCCTTTCTAATGGCAGTGTTTTGTCCTTTATTTTTATCCGATGATAGTGTTTTCTCACAAGTTGAGGAATTAGAGATGTCTGACAAAACACCTTAAGAAGTTGTTCAACATCACTAATCATTAAGTGAAATGCAAATCAAAATCAGCACTCTAAGATATCATCTTACTCCAATAAGACTGGCTTAGGATGCAAGAAAACAAATGATACAAAGTGCTGGAGAGGTTGTGGGGAAGGGGAACACTCATTCCATGTCTGTGGGAATGTACACTGGTACAACCACAATGGAAAGCGTGTGGAAGAACTTGAAGATTTGGAATGAACTTGCCAACCCGACCCATCCATACCACTGACACCTGGGCATGCAGTACCAAGACTCAAGATTAAGCCACACCACAAAGGTGACATGCAGCGGCCATGGTATTGGAATTGCAGGCTTTCTTCACAACAGCAAGGAACTGGAACAACCCAAATGGCCCCTCAACTGATGAGTGGATTTAGAGTAAAAGGTGTGGGTTTACAATCTACACAATGGAGTTCTGTGCAGCAGTAATGAAAGACAACATCACGAGACTTTTGCAGGAAAAATGGTTGGAGCTAGAGGACATAATGGTGAGTGAAGTAACAACAGTCCCAGAAAAACAAACGGAATGGTATCCCTCATCTGTGGATGCCTAGTGCCAATTCCAGTTGTAAGTATTTCTTTGTAGGGCCCTCTGGGAGTTTTGTACAAAGCAGTTGGGCGTATGCATATTGGAAACAACACAACCACAACATGAAGGACTGTGCTTATCAAAGAACTGCCTGGAACAGTGAACTTCTGCTCAAAACAGTCAACTTCCTGATGGAGAATATTTTAGAAGACTATGATGAAAACGCCAATGTTTGGCAGAAAGCATGAGCCCTGGTGGGGTGGAGGAATGGTTGTGGGAACACGGGGTACATGAGATTGTTAAAAAATAAAAAATAAATTGGGTATTGTGGAAAATAAATAAACAAAATAAAACCAACAAACAAACAACAAAAAAACAGAAAGGGGAAAAATAAATGATTAACAGAGAAAAAAAAAATTAAAAAAAAAAAAAAAAAAAAGAGGGAGAGCAACTCCATATCAACAGTATTCATGATGAAAGGGGGACATCACAACAAAGAAAAGATCCAGACAACCATATGGGAATACTTCAAAAATCTGTACTCCACTAAATTTGAAAACCTAAGAGAAATGGATGAATATCTGAAATACTGGGAACCAACAAAGCTTAACCAAGAAGATATTGACAGTTTTAACAGATCCATAATATTTGAGGAAATTGAAATGTAATTAAGAAATTCCCAACTAAAAAAAACAACCTGGTCCAGATGGTTTCACGGCAGAATTCTATAAAACATTTAAAGAGGTCCTACAACCACTGCTACTCAAACTGTTTAGAAGGATACAAACAGAGAGAATTCTCCCAAAGTCCTTCTATGAAGCCAGTATCACTCTAATACCAAAACCAGGCAAAGATGCAAGCAAAAAAATAAAGCTATATACCCATTTTATAAATGAACATAGATGCAAAAATCCTCAACAAAATACTTGCAAATCACATACTGACCCATATCAAAAAGATCATCCATCATGATCATGTTGGATTCGTACCAGAGATGCAGGGATGGTTCAACATACATAAATTAATAAATATCATAAAACACATAAATGGACTGAAAGACAAAAACCACATGATCATCTCAATTGAGGCAGAAAAAGCCTCTGACAAGATCCATTATCCCTTCATGTTTAAAGTCCTAGAGGGAATAAGACTGAAAGGAACAATTCCTCAACATGATCAAAGCCATATATAGCAAAAACACTGCTAACATCATCCTAAATGAAGAGAAATTGGAACCATTTTCCTTAATGGTGGGAACTCAGCAAGGCTGCCTCTGAAGAAGGAGACTGAAAATGATATCAAAAGATGGAAAGACCTCCCATTCTCATGGATTGGGAAAATTAATATAGTAAAAATGTCCATTTTACCCAAATTGATATACAGATTCAACACAATCCCAATCAAAATCCCTATGAGCTTCCTCACAGACTTAGAAAAAAATTCCTTAAATTCATATGAAGAAACTAAAGATCCTGAGTAGTTAAAGCAACCCTGAGTGAAAAATGCAATACAGAGGGGATTGCCCTACCAGACGTCAAACTATATTACAGGGTCATAGTCATAAGACAGCCTGGTACTGGCACAAAAACAGACCTCTTGACCAATGGAACAAAATTGAAGATACAAACTCGAGCTTATACAATTTCAACCACCTCATATTTGACAAAGGGGCAAAAAACCCTGGATGGAGGAAGGATAGTATCTTCAGCAATGGTGCTGGCAAAATTGGATCATCATTTTTAGAAGAACAACATTAAACCCCTACCTCTTACCCTGTACAAAAATCAACTCCAAGTGCATCAAACATTTTAACATGAAGCCTGAAACCCTGAATCTGATAGAAAAAGTAGTTAGCAACAACCTACAAGACATAAGCATAGGAAAAGACTTTCTAAATCAGACAGCAGCTGCACAGGAAGTAAGGTCAACAGTCGACAATTGGACTTCATAAAACTCAAAAGCTTCTGTACAGTGAAAGAAACAATGAAGGAGGTGAAGAGAAAACCCACAGAGTGGGAGGAAATCTTTATCAGTGTTGCATAGGACAGAGCATCAACATCAAGAATATATAAACTACTCAAAAAACAAAGAAGACAAATGATCTACTCAAAAAATGGAGTAAAGAGCTGAAGAGAGACTTCATCATTGAGGAATTGAAGATGGCTGAGAAACATCTTAAAAAGTGTTTGACATCAGCCAGGTGTGGTGGCCCACACCTTTAATCCTAGTACTCCGGAGGCAGAGATAGGCAAATCTTTGTGAGTCCAAGGCCAGCCTGGTCTACAAAACGAAATACAGGACAGCTGAGGCTACATACAGGGAGAACCTGTCTCAAAAAGACCAAAAAAAAAGTGTTCAACATCATTAATAATTAAGGAAATGCAAATTAAAACCACTCTCAGATATCATCTCACAAAAAAACAGGTGCTGGAGAGTTTGTGGGAAAAGGGGAACGGTCATCCACTGCTGGTGGGAATGTAAGCTTGTACAACCACTATGGAAAGCAGTGTGGAGAACCCTTAAAAGACTCAGAATGAGCTTACCACCTGAC
>VZQC01009887.1:11535-33077 GCA_009823505.1 Rhizomys pruinosus | reverse complement strand
TGTATCCCTCTAGGTCCTTTTTGAGTTTTTCATTCTCTCTCTTTAGTTCTCTGAATTCTTCTTTATTTTTTTCTCCCTCTAGTTCTTTCTGGAGTTTGTCAATCTGTTCCTTTAGTTCTTTCTGAAGTTTGTCATTGTATCCCTCTAGGTCCTTTTTGAGTTTTTCATTCTCTCTCTTTAGTTCTCTGAATTCTTCTTTATTTTTTTCTCCCTCTAGTTCTTTCTGGAGTTTGTCAATCTGTTCCTTTAGTTCTTTCTGAAGTTTGTCATTGTATCCCTCTAGGTCCTTTTTGAGTTTTTCATTCTCTCTCTTTAGGTCTCTGAATTCTTCTTTATGTTCTTTAATTTCTCTGCATAAGTCTGCAATTATTCCTCTAAGATCTGTTCCTTGGGTCTCCTCCAAGGGGTTCCCATTGTAGCTATCTCCTGCAGGTTTGGTAGAGCCTGGTGTAGGATTATCCTGTGCCTTTCCCATGTCGTCCCTTCATCGTGTCCCTGGCATGTGGGCTTCCCTTTTGTGGTTCAGATCACAAATACCTTTTCACTATGTTAGTGGATGTTTTGCTTTCCTCCTTCAGATGCTTTTTTTTTTCCTTTCCTCCTCCTTGTTTATGGAGTTTTCAGGCTTTCAATTTTGTTTATATATTGGATATTGGATATTGGAAGCCAAAGCACCCTTCTCTTCTTGTTCTGAAGGTTCTCTAAAAAAAAGTCCACTTGGATTCTCACCAATTTCCGGTGGTGGTGGGGGTGGCTGACCTAGCCCGTGCCCCGTTACCTGCCTGAGTGACTTCTGGCCAGCCCACACAAAGGTGCAGAGGCACCGACCCAAACCCACCGACCTTCTGGTCCAGTGCAGAGGCACCGACACAAACCCACTGACCTAGCCCACACCCTGGTACCTGCCTGAGTGATTTCCGGCCAGCCCACACAAAGGTGCAGAGGCACCAACCCAGACCCGCTGTCTGTCTGGTCTGGTGCAGAGGCACCAACCCAAACCCGCTGACCTAGCCGTGCCCCGGTACCTACCTGAGTGACTTCCGGCCAGCCCACCCAAAGATGCAAAGGCACCGACCCAAACCTCCCGACCATCTGGTCCAGTGCGAAGGCACCGACCCAAACCCGCTGACCTAGCCTGCACCCCGGTAACTCCCAGGTTCAAATTCTAGCACCACATGGTGGCTAATAGCCATGAACAACACCAGTTCCAAGGGATGTGAGCCCTCTTCTGTCCTCCAGGGTCATGTCATGACACAGGTGTACTTACACACATGCCGGCATAATGCTCATACACATCAAATAAAAATAAATAAATCAGTTGCTGGACATGGTGGCATGTAGGCTAGTCCAATCTTAACAGTTTAGGTATGCATGAGCTAACAGCCAGCACCTCCCAGAGGCACAAGTGAGAGTCGTGGGACCTCCCTGACTATGCTCACTGAGAAGTATAACTGACACTAAGAAAAGGCGGAATCAATCTGAATTAAAAAGTATATAAAGGTAGGCATTTATTCCAGGAAATGCAGTCTCTCTCAGGTGAATTCATGGGCTGCCAGCCATCCTGAGGGCCATGGAAAGCACTCTTCTTTTTTTTTTTTTAAACATTTTTTTTATTGATGCTTTGTGCATTTCATACATCATTTTCCAATTCAGTTCAGGCATATTTCCCTTTCCCTTCCCCCACNATCCTAAGGAGAAGTAGGGGCAGCCAGGAGGGCATCCTAAGGAGAAGTAGGGGCAGCCAGGAGGGCATCCTAAGGAGAAGTAGGGGCAGCCAGGAGGGCATCCTAAGGAGAAGTAGGGGCAGCCAGGAGGGCATCCTAAGGAGAAGTAGGGGCCACCAGGAGGGCATCCTAAGGAGAAGTGGACAATGGCAGGGGGGAGAGAGACCCCATGGGGGTCTCCTCAGCAGCCTGGTACAAGGGTTCAGCTGTAACAGCAAAATTAGGGATCCAGTGATGGAAAAAGTCCCCTAATCCTAGAAAAGAGAGGATGCAGTGTGCTGTCTCTGGAGGCTGGAGGTCTCAGATGGCATTGGCTCTCTCTGACCTGAGAGTACTGAAAAGGTACATTAGGACCAGAGTCAAAGGAGGAGAGGTCCCTGGCCAAGGCTTGGCCAAAGAAGTGTGGGCTATCCTGGAAGCCCTGAGGAAGGACTGTCTGTGTAAGCTGTTCTGCAGACCTGGTCTCTGGGTCCTCCCATGTGAAAGCAAAAGGAAGTATGGAGGGCAAAGCAAAGAAGGCCAGGACAGGGAAATGGGAGACTGAGGTTTGAGGGTTAGGGCAACCTGAACTACACGGTAGTTTATGAACTGGAAGAATGGGGTGTTGCAGGGTTAGTTAGTGGAGACAGAAGGCAGGTAATGGTAGGCTTGAGCTCATGGCAGTGGGTTTCAGAAATAGAAACTGGCCTGGAAAGAAAAGAGGTGGGGTCCTTGAGGCGTATCAGGACTGGGTGGTGGGTGGTGATTACTGGAGTGGAAATGTCCCAGACCTGAGTAGCGACAGGATCAGGGAGGGGAGGGTCTGGACAACCCAGGGTGGGAGAAGCTACTAAGGATATCATGGCCCAGGAGGGGCACTGGACAGATATGACTAAAAAAGAATGGGTGAAAATTGACCTTAGAGGACACAGGGAAAGGTAGACTCTGTCATGTGAGAGAGGGGGTCCTGTCCACTCCTGTGACAGAAATTGATGGAACTGTAGGCCCCGAGTGTGAGGTCAGTACAGTAAAGGTAGCCCCGCTGTCCAATAGGAAGGATATGGACTTACCCGCTACCTGGAGCATCAACCTAGGCTCTTCGAGGGTCAATGGGGTCTCCGAGTCCAGCTGGCGTCAACCCTGCACCAGGCAAAGAAATTCACAGGCCGGAAGAGATTGGGGTGCTTGGGGTAATGGGGCTGGACCTCTGTGGTGAGACACAGAGGACGAGCCTGTGCCCCAGGCACTCAGACTTCCAATGGCCAGGTTGCAGCAGACAAGACACAGAGTGGTGGGTGGCCTGGGGTTTGGACAGTTTTTGGCCCAGGGACCCCCTTTGGCCACACTCGAAATAGGCTCCTGGTGGAATAGACAGGCTGGGCCCCTGCGGGATGGGGCTTGAGGGAGCCCCAGGTGTCCCTCTGTGGGAATGACCCTGGCCTCAGAGCAGCTGCCAGGGCTTGGGCATGGAGTGTAGCCTTTCACTGTAGCAGAGTCTGTCAGGAGGACTCAGCTGCCTCCTCTCGGCCTAAATACCTTAAAAGCCATTTTTCATCAAATCCTGCACAGGAGTGCAGGTGTCCATCCTCAGCCTTTTTAATTTAATTTCTTTTGATATCTGGAAAAGACTGAAGCCAAGTGGCTGCTGCTGGGGAAGCAGGGTCACCGCGAGCTTTAAATATGGTTGTCCTTATACTTACCTGGCAGGGGAGATACCATGATCAAGAAGGTGGTTTTCCCAGGGCAAGGCTCATCCATTGCACTTGGGATGTGCTGACCCCTGCGATTTCCCCAAATGCGGGAAACTCGACTGCATAATTTGTGTTAGTGGGGGACTGCGTTCATGCTCTCCCCTATAAAAATAAATAAATAAATGAATAAATAAATAAATAAATATGGTTGTCCTCAATAAATTCTGAAGTGCAGAAGAAAAAAAAAACAGGGGGGGGGGAGGATATTTTCACATGTCTACAGCAGACAGGAAATAGACTTAAAATCTCCAGCTGTGGAATAAGGATCTAATAATTAATGGTGATGGCAGTTTATAAAAGTTGTATTGAGCAGAGGAAATAACATGGAAATGGTTTCATTCAGACATTGTAGAGGTCATTTACTGCATGCAGTCCCAACCAGTTTCTTTGCATTCTCAAGACTGAGATGGCCAAACTGGTCAATGCAGTTTCTTTATCATGCTGGTACCAAACATTGTATAACACACAATTACAGTTTCAACAAGGAAAAAGCTAAAGGATGGGGAGAGAGGAGACATACAGTCCTACTGAGGCAGTGCAGATAATTCAGCAATTGCGGCACATACAGTTACTTAATTTGGAATTTAGTCTTAACAGATAAGGAAACTGGGTTCGTTTTAGCCTTTGATTATAATAGGTTCTGTACACAATATAACCTAGAAGTGGTCACTTTTTTTACAGACACATAACAGACTCATACATGTAATAGTAAACATACATGAAACAGTAAACACATGTAACAGTAAACACATATGAAACAGTAAGCACATAGACAGCTTGGACAGACACATGCCTGACTTAATCGCATAAATATATTGTTCAGTTATCACAGTGAAGCTGCAAGGGAGGGAGGTCAGCTTTAACATCGGGAGCCTGGCTCACAGCAGCAAAAGCTTGCAAAAGGGTGAGTTAGGTGCAGAGACAGCATATCTGGCTCATGGCATGGCTCCCCTGTGTCTAATAGGTGCTGGGTTTACCTGTTAACTTAATGAAAATACAAAGCCAAATAGTGTTAAAGCCAGTAGCTTAAGCAGCAATACTGTGACAACATTAACTATACCCATACAAAAGCTAAAATGGAGAAATGATTTTAATTAGAAACAGATGAAAACACGGTGATAAAATTGTAAAACTCCAATAGTGAACATTTTGGGATTAATTTGTTAATCTGCCTGTTAAATGCATTCATGCCACATGCTTAGCAGCATCGGGAATAACGGTCATGTGATTAGACAAAATGGCGACCATGGGGATTTGAATCAGGCACGGGAATGGGGGAGAGGGGTACGAGACAGAGAGCAGATCCTGAAAAGCCTGCATGTAGCCAGTTTGGAAAAAAAAAATTTGTGTGGTGGTGGTGGGCTTTGACCCAGAGTTGCCCATTTTCGAGCCTGGAGATCACGGGGTACAAAAAAGCGTCCTTCAATGCACCCCAGAGACCTGGCAGTGGGGGAGGGGAGGGGGAGGGAACCTTGGGATGGACATCTCTGATAAGCAAAGACCCTTCACCACAGAACCTGGCTCTGCACTCCTCCAAAAAAATAGCCAGTGGACCCAGTCCACTGAACTATGGTCCCCAGCATCCGTGGGTCCTGGACCCCTGGGTTGAGGAAAGAGAGCTTGCCCTGGCATTGCAAGGGCTTTCAGATAGGAGCTCTGGACAGCAGAAATGAAGTAACAGAAAAATGGACATACCCCAGGTCAGAAGCTGGGTGTGTTGGTAAAGGAAAGGGGCATTCCGCAGCCTGTGTCCATGGGCCATGGGCCTCTCCAGCGAGGAGAAATATCCCCTCCCCATAGAGCCACCAATAGAGAAGTATAACCAACGTTAAGAAAAGGCCAAATCAGTCCAAATTAAAAAGTATATAAAGGGCACATGCCTTTAATCCCAGCACTTGGGAGGCAGAGGCAGGTGGATCCCTGTGAGTTCAAGGTCAGCCTGGTCTACAGAGTGAGTTTCAGGACAGCTGGGGCTACAGGGAGACCCTGTTTCAAAAAGACCAAAAAAAATTATATAAAGGTAGGCACTTATTCCAGGAAATGCAGTCTCTCTTGGGCAAATCCATGGGCTGCCAGCCATCCTGAGGGCCGTGGAAAGTGCACTTCTGAGAGGCAGGGGGGAGGGGAAATGGTAACGTATTGGAATCTGGACAATTAAAACAGGCCAGGGGCTCAGATCTGGAGGTGGGTCTCAGGTCCAGAGGTCTCATGGGAATCTGACCTGACTAGAAAAAAAGGAGGGTCTCCCTGGTCTATGCTATCTTGGCTTTTTGCCCCAAGCCAGACCTAACACTCACAAATTGGAATGTGGTGACACAAAGAACTGGGATTGGACCCTGGGAGATGAAGTCACATTGCCTATTTAATATGAATAAAGCGCCACTCTGTATTTGGATTCCTACCTTACCATGTGCTGTCTGTGTGCTGTAATTTCCTGCAGGTGCTTTTGACATGTCCCACCATGGGAATAAATGGGACAGAAAGCAAATGGCTCCTGAATCTGGGGCTGAAAGAAAACCTGGAAAATTTGGTATGCAAAAACCAAAATCCTGGCTCTTTACTGTCAATCTTTTTCTCTCCTCTGTAATTTCTACCTTGTGCCTTGGAGCAGCTCTCCTGCTTGGTTGGATGGATGGTAGCCCAGCCTGGGACACGCGGCTTTGCACAGGTGGAGGAAACTGGCATATTCCTTGCCTGGTTCCTGAGACCAACTGCCCACAAGGAAGCCATTTCTCTCTCTCTCTCTCTCTCTCTCTCTCTCTCTCTCTCTCTCTCTCTCCTGGTCTATGCTATCTTGGCTTTTTGCCCCAAGCCAGACCTAACACTCACAAATTGGAATGTGGTGACACAAAGAACTGGGATTGGACCCTGGGAGATGAAGTCACCATTGCCTATTTATATATATATAAAGCGCCACTCTGTATTTGGATTCCTACCTTACCATGTGTCTCTGTGCTGTTGTAATTTTCCTGCAGGTGCTTTTGACATGTCCCACCATGGGAATAATGGGACAGAAAGCAAATGGCTCCTGAATCTGGGGCTGAAAGAAAACCCTGGAAAATTTGGTATGCAAAAACCAAAATCCTGGCTCTTTACTGTCAATCTTTTTCTCTCCTCTGTAATTTCTACCTTGTGCCTTGGAGCAGCTCTCGCCTGCTTGGTTGGATGGATGGTAGCCCAGCCTGGGACACGCGGCTTTGCACAGGTGGAGGAAACTGGCATATTCCTTGCCTGGTTTCCTGAACCAACTGCCCACAAGGAAGCCTTTCTCTTCTTCTCTCTCTCTCTCCTCTCTCTCTCTCTCTCCTCTCTCTCTCTCTCTCTCTTTCACATGCAGGAGTGCTTACCATATGGGTTGTGTGGAGGGCCCTTTTAGGTTCAAGGGAGGGGAGATAGGTAAGATGTTGGGAATCAGCCAATCAGGTGCCCCATGGTCAGCCTCTGTAACCAACCAGATAGTTAATACTGGTCTGCTACAAGGTAACAGCTCCTAACTCAAACTCAATGGAAAAGGAGTGAAAGGTCTGCAGAAGTGCATATTAAGAGAGGGAATGGAGAGATGGCCTAGCGGTTAAGAGCACCGACGCCTCTTACAGAGGACCCGGGGTTCGATCCCAGCACCCACATGGATGTGAGAACCGTATGAAACTCAATTCCAGGAGAACTCTCCAGTTCCAGGGGGAATCCGAAAACATCTTCTGACCTCCCAGCGGCATTGCACGTCACGAGTGCACAAACTTGCATGAGACAGTACATTCATACACATACAGAAATNGCACTCTTTCACATGCAGGAGTGCTTACATATGGGTTGTGTGGAGGGCCCTTTATAGGTCAAGGGAGGGGAGATGGTAAGATGTTGGAATCAGCCAATCAGGTGCCCCATGGTCAGCCTCTGTAACCAACCAGATACTAATACTGGTCTGCTACAAGGTAACAGCTCCTAACTCAAACTCAATGGAAAAGGAGTGAAAGGTCTGCAGAGTGCAGTATTAAGAAGAGGGAATGAGAAGATGGCCTAGCGGTTAAGAGCCCGACCGCTCTTACAGAGGACCCGGGTTCGATCCCGAGCACCCACATGGCAGCTGAGAACATCAGAAAACTCCAATTCCCAGGAGAACTCCAGTTCCAGGGAAAATCCGACACCATCTTCTGACCCCAGCGGCATTGCACGTCACGAGTGCAAAACTTGCATGCAGACAGTACATTCATACACATACAGAAATAAAAAAAAAAAAAGAAGAGGGAATGTTTACCATTTTTTTAGCTCACATGACAGTATACTTGTGAATCAACTTGATATCAAGTAAATCATTAGCATTAGATGCAAGCCTATTCATTTAAACAGCTCCATAAAACAAATGTTTAACTAGTTTCAAACCAAAACTTCAGCACCTTGATGAAAACTCTAAATTAGAGATGAAAACTTAAGTCAGAGTAAAACTATGACTTGGGTTTGTAGTAGTCAAGCACAACAGCACTGTAACCTCACAGTTTACACAACACTGAGGTCGTCTGCTGGGAGGGACGAATATACAGCTATATACAATTCATTGATTTGCTTCATGTGACAGAGTTAAGGAGTCCAACAGTAGCTGCACCACACTGAAGAGGCTGAGAATCCAGGGAACTGCTCAGTCCACAAGGCTGGATGTCTTAGTAGTCCCAATCTCGTGTTGAAGGCGCCGATGGATTACGGAGAGCTGCTGGTCTCAGTACATGCTGGTATCCAAAAGGTGTGATCACAGCAGCAAACATACTCACCAGATGAGAGAGGCAAGCGCAGGAGAAAAAACAAGGGACCAGCTCCCTCTGCCATGGCCTTAAATATACTGCCTGCCGCAGAAGTAATGCCCACATTTGGGGTGGGCTGTTGGGCCTGTTTTGTCTTGGCCCATGAGGCCTCGGCAACTTCTTGAGCCTGCTACACCTTAAAGGAACTAAGGCAGCCAGGCCAGGCTTGTTTACAACTGAAGGGCCCTTATCAGCTGGCCTTAAGGAAACAAGACCTCGGCCAAAGGAAAATAATGGTAGGCAAGCCAGGGTTGTTTTTGCAACTTTTCCCATTGGCTCTAGCTATTTGACCTTTAAGATGATTGGCTGTTCCCTTGTGGTCTTTGCCTTTATAAGCCGCTGCCTGATGCAATAAAGTGGAGTTCTTGCTTTGACGAGACTCCCGACCCCGTGTGGTTCTTTTGGGGTCATTGACACTCACCATTCCGCTCAGCCCCAGAGGAGAGCTTACAGGTTTGGCCCGACTCTCCTCTCTGCCCACACCTGCCTGAGGACCGGGCAGACTGCCCCAACGTGGGGCACTGTGGGGCCCTGTGTGAGGACAGTTTCCTTTTCGAAAGTTTGCTGATGGGCCAATCAGTCTGTGGGTGAGTGTAACCTCCATAAATTATGGAGAAGTCTCCTTCCAAACCTAAACCTGCCCTAGAATCCCTCTGGGTTCAAGAGTAGGGACTTAAAAAGGAGAGATCCTTCCTCTGGGGCATTCCCCAGCAGTTGGAAACAGGATGGGAGCAGCGTCCCCTTGGGCCCACCCAGACACCGAGGATGCTATGCCACTCACCCCCTTTGGCCTCCAAAAAAGGCCTCGAAGGTCTGCCTCCAAGGGAGCCAGACATATCGGGCCTCCTCTGGGGCACTCTCAGCCCTGAAGGGTTGCTTCCCCCTCAGCCTCCAAAAAAGCCTTCGGAAGTAACTCCAGACAGGGTGCCCAAGCCCTTGGAAACCCCAACCCCTTTATCCTCCCCTCAGTAGCATCCCAAATCAGTGAAGGCATGGACTAAGGATGGATATTCAGAGAAATTGTGAGAGGAGAGCTTCCTCTCCCATGCACTTGCCCTCTAGAGATCTTGAAATGGGCTCAGAGCCTGCCCTGCAGCCTGGGCTCTGGCCCCTAAGAGAAGCCCCGGCTTCTGCCTTCTGGCCACAGTTCAGGTGGCTAAGGTCACTAGAGGCTGGATGCATGGGCTTGCCCATGGAGCAACAAGCTCAAGCTCTTTTTGCTGCAAACCTTCCACAGAGGCGCTCATTTGCACTTTATAGGCAGCTTGGGTTGTAGAGGCAACTACCCAGGAATTAATCTAGCAACATTGGCTTGCATGAAAACTTGTAAAAGCCACCCACAGTCTAATGTGCTTTTAAAAAGTCCTTCTTAAAAGTTTTTCTGTAAATAGTGTAAATAGTGCTTAATTCTGCTGAAGTTTCCCTTTGTCTGCTAAACTTCCTCCAAGATCTTTTTCTAGAGACCAGTCTTCTTGAAATTCCAGGCTTGTAGAGCTGGCTTGGTGGCCCAGACCTTTGATCCAAGTGGATGCGGTGAAGTTCAAGGCCAGCCTGGTCCCCAGGCTGGCTCCCACTGTGTGCAGGCCTCTGCCTTGAAAGACCAAAGGCCAAAATATGAAGCTTTTCAGTGTGTAGCTGTTTGTAAATACCTGGTTTATCTAGTCCAATGTTTGTTCTGTGCCCCTCTCCTGCTCTGGAAACAGTGGATGGCTGGTGGGGAAGGGCTGGCTTTACTTATTCTGTGTTTCACTGGGAAGCATAATATCTAGAGCACTCTTGCCAGAGGGCAGTGCTTCATCTTTCATTGTGTTTTTAAGGTGCAGCTTTGAAACAATGTACTCAGGAGACAGACTGTGGGAAATGACCTTTTCTCATTGAGTACAAACAATAATGTGACTTTCTTCCCACAGATTGATCTCATGACTTTTTTTCCTTTTGTATATTTTGTGTATGTTTGTTTTTTTGTGTGCCATCGTTAATGGATGTATGAGTTATTTTGTTTTAACCCCTATAATTTCTAAACTTCTGTGTTTTTAAAAAGGTCAACTATAATTCCACTTTACAGTTCAACTATGAAAACCTTGGTTTAGAACTTTTGGTGTGTTAACATATTTTTAATTGAGGATTTATATAAATGTTAATATGCTTTTGTATAATTCTAAAGAGCCTCTGAGCTGGACTGTGCCCCCCAACTAATGCAGCTCTATAATTAGTTAAAGATTCTATGGTCATTTGTGTAATTTACTTGTCTTGGTTAAAAATTACTGATTGTACAAATGCTGTTACAGTTAGCTACGTTATGGGTGTATGGTACCACATCAACTACATCCCTCAAGCCTGAGACAAAGAATTGAACATTGGTTCTAAGCAATTCTTATTTTAATTTATATATAAAGTATGGCTAAATGTGTATTGGAAAACATTTAACAACTAAGAAAACATCTTTAAAATAGGGTTTTGTGCCAGGCCTGGAAAAAAACACCTCCAAGACTCGAAAAAAATGGCGATTTAAACCCAAACTTTATAAGATTATTAGTGATAATGCTTAAAAAAAAAATAAGTATTATACAGTTATATAGAGGTAGTTGTCAGTAGAGATTTATACAGAAATAACAATTTAAATAAAAATAATAGGTAATGGACTTGAGTTTCTCTGAAGTTCACAGTCTAGTAAAAGAATTTTAAGGAACATTTAAATCTAAAAAAGATGGTCCACAACCTCGTTCCTCCAGATCCCCCCTCTCCAAACTCGGGTCAGTAATCCCTGAGGTCTCTGGCCTTACCATCTCTGGAGATAGATGTTACCCATTATACTCCATTTGGCACTTGACTCAAATCAAAACAGACAACTGGTCAAACCCTCAAGGCTCAATTACAAATACAAAAGGGGGAGTCCATGCCCACAACATGGATCACCCAAAATATTGTAAATTTTTCCAAAATGTTGTTAAAAGTTTCCAAGGAAGACAGGCATACATCCCCTTTTTCAGAAACACTGGTCCTCATCTGTGGCCTATAGCTAATACCTCCCCACAACAGGGAGACACAGGGATAACCCCTCCAGGGAAGGTCACCCCCCGAGGATGGCCCCTCTGCTCTTCCCTCAGGAGCAGCCAGGATGAAAGTGAAATTGCTTCCTCCTGCTGCTGGCTCTCTCCTCGCCCATGAGGGGGTCCCCAATGACCAAGGCCAGACAACACCTGGAGGCTACGTGGATCTGCATCTATCCGAAAACCGGAAAAGAAGGAGAGAACTTCAAGAGAATCCCTTGTGACCAGCTATTGCATGGCTTTCCTGCCCTTCCCTCCTCCCTCTGCTTGGACCCCCTTTTTCACTCTTCCTAAGTCTTACCCTCTGGGCCCTGTGTGATTAACAAAATCACTCTATTTATCCAGAGGAAGGCATAGATGCAGTAAGTTACATCAGGTTCGAGGTCCACTATCACAAGCTCGCCAGCCAGGAGCCACGGCCTATGAATGGCCATCTTCATACAGATCACCCAACCCCCGCCCTCCATGTGGCCAATGATGGGTTAAGACCCCAGAGAGACTGGGACAACTAAGACGGACATGGAGAGGCTCTACAGCAGACAGGAGTCATAGCACCTGATGAGGGTAAGATCTTTCTGCACTCAGCCAACCTAAGACAGGGACAAAATCCTTAGCTGTTTGTATCCCAAATATGGGTAAGACTGAGCTTGCAAGAATAGACAACCTTAAGACAGGGGTTATGTTTCTCCCTCTGCATTACAAAAATAAAGGGGGAATGTGATTGGGCAAGTGCTTTGTCTTGCCCAGTGAGGCCCGTTGGCAACGTGATCTTGAACCTAAGCTAGCACCTTAAAGGAAAGTACTAAAAGGCAAGGCCAGGGGCGAGGACTTGGTTTAAAACATGAACGGGACCGCGAATTATCAGGCCGAGTGGGACCTTAGAGGAAAGCAAGACCTTGGCCAAGACAGGAAGTAAGATAGGTAGGGCCCACTGATCCTAAGTAGAAAACAAGATGGAGGTGGCATAAGGGAAGGAAAGGTAGGCACAAGCAGGTTGATAATTGAGGCACTTTCCCATTCACTTACTGATTTGAGGCCTTTGAAGAGGATGATTGTGGCTGTAGTGGGCCGGCTGTTGTGGTCTTTGCGCACATAAGTGAAAAGGCCGACTGGCCTGGGGAATGCAAAAAAGGTAAGAAATATCCTTGCTTTGGTTACAAGAGATCCCCTACACCACCATGTGGTGTCATTGGAATCGAGTCATCGACCCCTCACAATCCCGCGCAAGCCCCAAAGAGAAACAAGGCTGGCCTGACTCTCCTCTCTGACCTACCTGCCAGAGGACCCGGCAGATGCCATCCGAGGTTGAGGTGGTCCAATCCGAAGATCCTTTTTTCTCTTAATTGTTCCTTAGCAACAAAATACAGAAATAACTAAAACAGCTGACTGCAAAAGACTGTGAGGCTCTACTCTAGCCAATGGGGGAAAGACAAAACATCTTGCATTAGGATAAATTAACCTCTGTAGTTGGAGTAGGTGCACAGCCATTTAATGCAGAACTAGGAAAAAGAGAATGCAAATGACGGCCACCTGGTCTATAGGACAATCTGGGGGCCACAGGAAGACCTGTTTCAAAACAATACATAAGACACTCACAAGAAAATAAAGTTTAAAATTTTTTAATAATCTTTTCAAATTGGGCCTGGCATGGTGACACACACTTTGCCTCTAGTCCCAGCACTTTGGGGAGCAGAGGCAGGCAGATGTCGTGTGAGTTTCAAGGCCAGCCGCGTCTAACAAAGAGAGCTTCCAGGCCAGCTAGGACTAAAAAAACAGGAGCCTCTTCAAAATAAAAAATAAAAATAATATTATTATTTTTTCCTTATTTTAGGTGAAATATGCACTGTGCAAGAGGGACCTCCTGGGACATGGGGTGTTTGCCGTGGTCTTCTGGGGGCAGCATCGCCAGAAAACTGATCGGGAGGTAGCTATGTAAAAGGAATTAATAAACCGGAGGCATGGTGGTACACACCTTTAATCCTAGCACTTGGGAAGGCAGATGTTCAGGTGGATCTTTTGTGAGTTCAAGGCCAGCCTGGCTAAAAGGAGAGTTCCAGGATAGCTGGGGCTACAGAGAGACCCTCCTCAATAAGACACAAAAAATATTAAAAAAAAAAAAAAAGAAGAGGGAATGTTTACCATTTTTAGCTCACATGACAGTATACTTGTGAATCAACTTGATATCAAGTAAATCATTGGCATTAGATGCAAGCCTATTCATTTAAACAGCTCCATAAAACAAATATGTTTAACTAGTTTCAAACCCGAAACTTCAGCACCTTGATGAAAACTCTAAATTAGAGCTGAAAACTTAAGTCAGAGTAAACTATGACTTGGGTTTGTAGTAGTCAGCACAACAGCACTGTAACCTCACAGTTTACACAACACTGAGGTCGTCTGCTGGGAGGGACGAATATACAGCTATATACAATTCATTGATTTGCTCACATGGCAGAGTTCAAGGAGTCCAACAGTAGCTGCACCACACTGAAGAGGCTGAGAATCCAGGGAACTGCTCAGTCCACAAGGCTGGATGTCTTAGTAGTCCCAATCTCGTGTTGAAGGCCGGATGGATTACAGGAGATCTGCTGGTCTCAGTACACGCTGGTATCCAAAGGGTTGATCACAGCAGCAAGACATACTCACCAGATGAGAGAGGCAAGCCGCAGGAGAAAAACAAGGGACCAGCTCCCTCTGCCACGGCCTTAAATACTGCCTGCCGGCAGAAGGTAATGCCCACATTTGGGGTGGGCTGTTGGGCCTGTTTTGTCTTGGCCCATGAGGCCCTCGGCAACTTCTTGAGCCTGCTACACCTTAAAGGAACTAAGGCAGCCAGGCCAGGCTTGTTTACAACTGAGGGGCCCTTATCAGCTGGCCTTAAGGAAACAAGACCTCGGCCAAAGGAAGTAAGGTAGGCACAGCCAGGGTTGTTTTGCAACTTTTCCCATTGGCTCTAGCTATTTGACCTTTAAGATGATTGGCTGTTCCCTTGTGGTCTTTGCCTTTATAAGCCGCTGCCTGATGCAATAAAGTGAGTTCTTGCTTTGACGAGACTCCCGACCCCGTGTGGTTCTTTTGGGGTCATTGACACTCACCATCCCCACTCAGCCCCAGAGGAGAGCTTACAGGTTGGCCCGACTCTCCTCTCTGCCCCACCTGCCAGAGGACCTGGCAGACTGCCCCAACGTGGGGCACTGTGGGGCCCTGTGTGAGGACGGTTTCCTTCGAGAAGTTCACTGATGGGCCAGTCGGTCTGTGGGTGAGTGTACCCCCATAAATTATGGAGAAGTCTCCTTCCAAACCTAACCCTGCCCTAGAATCCCTCTGAGTTCAAGAGTAGGGACTTAAAAAGGAGAGATCCTTCCTCTGGGGTCATTCCCCAGCAGTTGGAAACAGGATGGGAGCAGCGTCCCCTTGGGCCCACCCAGACACCGAGGATGCTATGCCTCACCCCCCTTGGCCTCCAAAAAAGGCCTCGGAAGGTCTGCCTCCAAGGGAGCCAGACATATCGAGCCTCCTCTGGGAGCACTCTCAGCCCTGAAGTGTTACTTTCCCCCTCAGCCTCCAAAAAAGGCCTCGGAAGTAACTCCAGACAGGGTGCCCAAGCCCTTGGTAACCCCAACCCCTTTATCCTCCCCTCATAGCACCCCCAAATCAGTGAAGGCATGGACTAAGGATGGATATTCAGAGAAATTGTGAGAGGAGAGCTTCCTCTCCCGTGCACTTGCCCTCTAGAGATCTTGAAATGGGCTCAGAGCCTGCCCTGCAGCCTGGGCTCTAGCCCCTAAGAGAAGCCCCGGCTTCTGCCTTCTGGCCACAGTTCAGGTGGTGAAGGTCATAGCGGCTGGATGCATGGGCTTGCCCATGGAGCAAGCAAGCTCAAGCTCTTTTTGCTGCAAACCTTCCACAGAGGCGCTCATTTGCATAGGCAGACTTGGGTTGTAGAGGCAACCACCCAGGAATTAATCTAGCAACATTGGCTTGCATGAAAACTTGTAAAAGCCACCCACAGTCTAATGTGCTTTTAAAAAGTCCTTCTTAAAAGTTTTTCTGTAAATAGTGTAACATAGTGCTTAATTCTGCTGAAGTTTCCCTTTGTCTGCTAAACTTCCTCCAAGATCTTTTCTAGAGACCAGTCTTCTTGTAAATTCCAGGCCTGTAGAGCCTGGCTTGGTGGCCCAGACCTTTGATCCAAGTGGATGCCTGTGAGTTCAAGGCCAGCCTGGTCTCCCAGGCTGGCTCCCACTGTGTGCAGGCTCTGCCTTGAAAAGACCAAAGGCAAAAGATGAAGCTTTTCAGTGTGTAGCTGTTTGTAAATACTCTGGTTTATCTAGTCCAATGTTTGTTCTGTGCCCCTCTCCTGCTAAACAGTGGATGGCTGGTGGGGGAAGGGCTGGCTTTACAGTATTCTGTGTTTCACTGGGAAGCATAAAGTCTGGGGCACCCTTGCCCGAGGGCAGTGCTTCATCTTTCATTGTGTTTTAAAGGTGCAGCTTTGATTCCAATACTCAGGAGACAGACTGTGGAAATGACCTTTTCTCATTGAGTATAAGACAATAATGTGACTTTCTTCCCACAGATTGATCTCATGACTTTTTTTCCTTTGTACATATGTTTGTGTATGCTTGTATGTATGTGTGTGTGTGCACATATGTGTATGGATGTATGAGTATTTTGTTTTAACCCCTATAACTTTCTAAACTTCTGTGTTTTAAAAAGGTCAACTATAATTCACTTTACAGATTCAACCTATACAAAACTTGGTTTATACCTTTTGGTGTTAACAATCTTTAATTGGATTTATGTAAATGTTAATATGCATTTGTACAATTCTAAAAAGCCTCCGAGCTGGAACTGGCCCCTCCAACTCGGATGCAGCTCTATTAATTAGTTAAACTTCTATGGTCATTTGTGTAATTTACTTGTCTTGGTTAAAAAATTACTGATTGTACAAATGCTGTTACAGTTAGCTACGTTATGGGTGTATGGTACCACTATCAACTACACTCCCTCAATGCCTGAGACAAAAATTAACATTGGTTCTAAGCAATAATCTTATTTTAATTTATATATAAAGTATGGCTAAATGTGTATTGTAAAACATTTAACAACTAAGAAAAGCATCTTTAAAATAGGGTTTTGTGCCAGGCCTGGAAAAAAACACCTCCAATGACTGAAATAAAAATGCTTCTTATAAACCCACTTTATAAGATTTATAGTGATATGCTTAAAATAAGTATTATACATTTATATAGAGGTATTTCAGTAGAGATTTATACAGAAATACAAATAAATAAATATAAGTTAATGGACTTGATTTCTCTGAAGTCACAGTCTAGTAAAAGAATTTTAAGGAACATTTAAGATCTAAAAAAAGATGGTCCACAACCCTTCCTCCAGACCCCCCCTTTCCAAACCTTGGGCAGTAATCCCCGAGGTCTCTGGCCTAACCATCTCTGGCAGATAGATGTTACCCATTATACCCCATTTGGCACTTGACTCAAATCAAAACAGACAACGGTCAAACCCTCAAGGCTCAATTACAAAAACAAAAGGGGGAGTCCATGCCCCCACATGATCACCCTAAATATTTTAAATTTTTCCAAAATGTTTTAAAAGTTTCCAAGGAAGACAGGCATACATCCCCTTTTCAGAAACACTGGTCCTCATCTGTGGCCTATAGCTAATACCTCCCCCAACAGGGAGACAATGGTAATAACCCCTCCAGGAAGTGTTTCACCCCCCGAGGATGGCCCCTCTGTTCTTTCCTCAGGAGCAGCCCAGGATAAAAGTGACATTGCTCCTCCTGCTGCTGGGCTCTCCCTGCCCAGTGATGGGGGACTCGGAGACCCCAATGTGGCCAGACAACACCTGGAGGCTACTGGATCTGCATCTATCCGAAAACCCGGAAAAGAGGAGAGAACTTCAAGAGAATCCCTTGTGGACCAGCTTGCATGGCTTCCTGCCCTTCCTCCTCCCTCTGCTTGGACCCCCTTCTTACACTCTTCCTAATTCTGACCCTTGGGCCCTGTGTGATTAACAAAATCACTCTATTTATCCAAGGAAGGCTAGATGCAGTAAAGTTACATCAGGTTGAGGTCCACTATCACAAGCTCGCCAGCCAGGAGCCACGGCCTATGAATGGCCATCTTCATATGATCACCCGACCCCCGCCCTCCATGTGGCCAATGATGGGTAAGACCCCAGAGAGACTGGGACAACGTAAGACGGGACATGGAGAGGCTCTTCAGCAGACCAGAGTCATAGCACCTGTCGACGGGTAAGATCTTTCTGCACTCAGCCAACCTAAGACAGGGATCAAAACCTTAGCTGTTTGTATCCCAAATATGGGTAAGACTGAGCTTGCAAGAATAGACAACCTTAGACAGGGGCTATGTTTCTCCTCCTGCATTACAAAAAATAAAGGGGGAATTGTTGGGCCTGCTTTGTCTTGGCCCATGAGGCCCTTGGCAACTTCTTGAACCTGCTACACCTTAAAGGAAGTAAGGCAGCCAGGCCAGGCTTGTTTAAAACTGAGGGGCCCTTATCAGCAGGCCTTAAGGAAACAAGACCTTGGCCAAAGGAAGTAAGGTAGGCCGGCCAGCTGGTCCTAAGTAAACAAGATGGGGCTAAAGGAAGTAAGGTAGGCACAGCCAGGGTTGTATTGAAACATTTCCCATTGGCTCTAACTATTTGACCTTTAAGATGATTGGCTGTTCCCTTGTGGTCTTTGCCCTTATAAGCCACTGCCTGATGCAATAAAGTAAGTTCTTGCTTTGACGAGACTCCCTACACCCCATGTGGTTCTTTTCGAGTCATCGACCCTCACCATCCCGCTCAGTCCCAGAAGAGAAACAGGCTGGCCTGACTCTCCTCTCTGCCCTACCTGCCAGAGGACCCGGCAGATGGCCATCCGGGTTGAGGTGGTCCAATCCGAAGATCCTTTTTTCTCTTAATTGTTCCTTAGCAACAAAATACAGAAATAACTAAAACAGCTGACTGCAAAAGACTGTGAGGCTCTACTCTAGCCAATGGGGAAAAGAAGAAACATTCTTGCATTAGGATAAAAACCTCTGTAGTTGGAGTAGGTAGCACAGCCATTTAATGCAGACACTTAGGAAAAAGAGAATAGCAAATGACAGGCCACCCTGGTCTATAGGACATCTGGGGCCACAGGAAGACCCTGTTTCAAAAACAATACATAAGACACTCAATGAAAATAAAGATTTAAAATTTTTAATAATTCTTTTCATTGGGCCTGGCATGGTGACACATGCCTCTAGTCCCAGCACTTGGGAGGCAGAGGCAGGCAGATGTCTGTGAGTTCAAGGCCAGCCTGGTCTACAAAGAGAGTTCCAGGCCAGCTAAGGCTATAGGGAGGCTCTCTCTCAAAATAAAAATAAAAATTATTATTATTTTTTCACTTATTTTATGTGAAATATGCACTGTGCAAGAGGGACCTCCTGGGACATGGGGTGTTTGCCGTGGTCTTCTGGGGGCAGCATCGCCAGAAAACTGATCGGGAGGTAGCTATTAAAAGGATTAATAAAACCGGAGCATGGTGGTACACACCTTTAATCCTAGCACTTGGGAGGCAGAGGCAGGTGGATCTTTGTGAGTTCAAGGCCAGCCTGGTCTACAGAGAGAGTTCCAGGATAGCTGGGGCTACAGAGAGACCCTCTCTCTAAAAGACAAAAAAAATATTAATAAAAAGTACTTGTCAAAGTCACAAATTCTGCTTGGAAATGAAATTAAAATCTTAAAGGGACTTCAGCATGAGAATATTGTAGTACTCTATGATGTTCAGGTACTTGATTTTGGATTTTTAAAAAGCTATTAAAGGTTTATTTTATGCAAATATAAGAAAATTTTAATAGAAATATTCAATTGTCTGAATTCTTGTTGAAAAGACTTAATTTGAGTTATATTAATAAAATTTTAAATTAAAAATAGAGTTCTTAAGTCAATGTTCAACCTTTATTTAGGTGATATATACTAATTAAAATACCAAATTCATTCAAATGATCTTCTTGGAGGTTTACCAACCATACTTAAAGCTCCAATCTGATTTGGCAAGATGGATTTTTAAGGGACAATCTTTTGGCCCCTACCGTCTAAGGTCGACTTAAGTCCTAGGGTCCTGCATGGGCACCTTTCTTCATGTCCTATGGCAGTGAGTCACCAGTCATCCCAGGCCAGGGAAGTCTTGGAGATTCACTTAAAAGGACTTCATCCAGCCAGTGTCCAGTCAAGGGAGGAAAGTCAATATAGAGGAGAAACTCCTTACACTTCAAAGGGAAGCTCCAGTCAAGTAAGGCATGACTTTGTCTCACATAGATGGAACTGGTGAAATGAACTAGGTGCAAGGCCTGACTGATCCCATAAGGACCAAAACCTCAACTGACATTAACACCAAAACTAATTCTATTTATCTGAGTTAACTGTGTGGTTTTAAACAGCCCAAGAGGAAACTATAATCAAAAGAAGAGAAAATGAAATAACTTATTACCCGAGAGATAGGTGAGAGACCTATGTGCCAAGTTAGAAACCTACTGTGTCATGTTAAAAAATATCTCAGAGATAGGTGACAGATTTACTGTGCCATGCCGGAAAACACCATCTTTTCTATTCTCATGGTTATGCTGGCTCTCATTCTGGAGCTCTGTGTACTAAAACTGTTTTTCCAATTCCTCAGAAATAGAGTGCAGGTCCTCTCTCCCTCTGGAGATCCTAGACAGGGACCCTCCAATTGCTAAGGCACCCAGTACCCCCCTGTTGGTACTGTGAAGTCCCTGCACTGGTATACTCATATAAGACTCAACCAGCTTGTCTTTTCAGTTGCAGAGAAAATATCCACTGACTTCTGGCCACTATCGATCTGAACCAAAACCACCAGGCACCCAGAGCAGCCAAGATGGGAAACCAGATTCTAACCCTCCAGCCTGACACCTGTTCCCCCAGACTTCATCTTCCCTCAGCTCTGAAGCAGATGCAGAAGAGATAACAATCTCCCATTCCCTTATGGTAATCAAAAGTCTGGAATGTTAGATCTGGGCTTCCCAGAATTCCAAGGGACACACAGATGCCCACTTCCCCCAGTGGCTGTCAAACTTCTGACTTCTTCCCCTTCCCCTCAGGTACCTGAGGTCTCACCCCATGCCTATAAATGAATGTTTCTCACTCACCATCTTGCCTGCTACTTCTGTGGCTGCTACTCCACCACGTGCCAACAAGTAGCCCACCCTGGCAATTCTTGAAGTAGATAATGTTCTCTGAGTGACTGAAGTCTCATGTGCCTGTTTTAATTGGGTGGTTTGCACTGTTACAATCTACCATTCATGACAGGCAGGAACACCATACCTTGGTGGTCATAGATAGAGGAGATGACAACTCAGTAGTCCCAGAAACACAAGACCCTTAGCTCCTTCCTGAAAACAGAGGTTGGCTGGAGAGACATTGGAAGTGTAAGGAGCTGTAAGCCTGCCCATAAAGGGTTAACTCTGAGAACTGTTCCCAAGGAAGTGCAGACATGCAGAGGGGCTTCCTGCCTTGCTTGCCTGCAATAAAACTGGCCTTCAATAAAGTTGGCTATGTGAGCTGACACCCTGAGCTTTTCCCATGGATGTGCAAAAAGATCACAGGATGCTCCAGCCAGATGTCCCTGCTCAACTATCTTGCAAGGCAGCCTCCCTGGCGCCGGATGGCTGGACTGACTGATTGCCCTGCCTTACCCTCCCCCTATACCTTTCCCAATTTCCCACTCCCTTGTCTATATAAACCCTGCGCCTAATAAAAACAATGAGACCTTGACAAAAGCTTGCTTGCTTGGTCTCGATCCTTTCTCTCGCTTAATCTTACAGGTTTTGGGGTATCCCTCGGGTACCTATTGTTACATGACCCATAGACAGGGTCATGGAAGTTGGTTCTATTTTATTTTATTTTATTTTATTTTATTTTATTTTATTTTATTTTATTTTTGTCTTTTTGAGACAGGATCTCCCTTTAGGCCCAGCTGGCCTGGAACTCACTCTGTAGACCAAGCTGGCCTTGAACTCACAGAGATCCGCCTGCCTCTGCCTCCCAAGTGCTGGGATTAAAGGCGTGCACCACCATGCCCAGCTGGAAGTTGGTTCTTACTTGGACCCTGGAACATGCTGTGAAAGTGGAAACTGAGAAGTAAAACTGATACTAAGAACAGGGACGAATCAGTCTGAATTAAAAGTTATATGAAGGTAGGCAATAATT
>VZQC01009880.1:940876-1093199 GCA_009823505.1 Rhizomys pruinosus | reverse complement strand
AAAAAAAAAAAATAAAAAATAAAAAAAAAAATAAAATAAAATAAATTTTCTTTCTCTTATTTTTCTTTCCTTCCTCTTTCTCTCCCTCCCTTCCTTCCTTCCTTTCTCTCTCTCTCTCTCTCTCTCTCTCTCTCTCTCTTTCTTTCTTTCTTTCATGTATTTGTATGAACCAGAGTATGGGTAGGTTCTGAATTTCCAAAGTACTTTCTATTTGCACTTCTCTGAAGCTTAGGTTAGGCCGAGAACTGCCTGAAACTCCAATTCCAGGAGAACTCCAGTTCCAGGGGAATTGACACCCTCTTCTGACCTCCGCGGCATTGCACGACACAGGTGCACAAACTTGCATGCAGACGGTACATTCATACACATACAGAAATAAATAAAATTAATAAAAAAATTTTTTAAATGCTGAACACTTTTTGAAATTACAAATGTGTTCAACATTCATAGCCATCAGAGAAATGCAAATGGAAACTGCTTTGAGATTCCATTTCCTCAAAACCAAAACAGAAAACCTCAGCCATAGGAAATACTTCCAAGCTTGGATTTCAGTGTGGGCCCCTATACAAATATCGAAAACACAGTTTCCTACTAGGAAAGTTTCCTACCTTGTTTTTCTAACAGGAAACCACAATGCAGAGCACAAAAAGTCCTCCAGATTTCAATAGTTGAGAGACTCAGTACATATTCAATGTTCAAATAACTCCAACTTTTATAACTATATATACATATATTGTTTTAAAGCAACTCAAAATGTATTCAGATTTCATATATACACTCTCAAGTGTTCTTTAGGTGGTCTATGTAAACACTAATGAAATTTTTTCAATGTTTCAAACCAACAAATTCACAACATACATTGAATTTTCATCCATTTAAAGACAGTATCTTCCTACAGTCAAGAACACAGTGGAAACCCAGGCCCAAGAGGCACATCTATTCTGCCAGGTGGCTATTTGCCCTTTCTTCTCATTTCACTGGTTTGGAAGACCCCAGGAAGGGGCTGAGCCCTCCAGAGGCGCCAGCCTTGGGCATCTGGAGCACTGGCTAAAGACTCGCAAGACAGGAAAAAGTAGTGGATCTAAAACATATGGAATACCTACGAGACCAGCCTCAGCAAGGACTCCACCACGCCAGGAGGGACCAGCAAGACCTTCAAGGAACTCACCTCAGAGCTCCCTGAATCCACAGCTGGACACTTCCCTAAACTCTTTCTCAAGTTTTGTGGCCTAAATGAAGCAAAATTCAATGGGGCCTCATAGGACTGGTGGGTCCTTCTAAAAGGCACTGCCACTAGCCTAAATTAGAACCCTAAGCTGTGCTTTTCATTCAGGTTGGGATTGAACTTCCTTTTTGAAACAGGGTCTCACTATGTAGCTTTAGCTGGCCTCAAAATCACATGCCTATGCCTCTGCCACTGCCTCATAAGAGCTGGGATTAAAGGTTTGTGCCACCACACTTCACTTGAGGTTGAACTTCTTTTTATTTTATTTTTTTGTATGTGTATGAATGTACTGTCTGCATGCAGGTTTGTGAATCCATGTCGTGCAATGCCGTGGAGGTCAGAAGAGGGTCTCGGATTCCCCTGGAACTGGAGATAAAGACAGTTCTCAGCCGCCATGTGGGTACTGGGGATCAAACGCGGGTCTTCTCCAAGAGCAGTCGGCATTCTTAACCGCTAGGCCATCTCTCCAGCCCCGAGGTTGAACTTCTTAATCTCATAGTGCATATGGGAAAATAATGCCATGAGTTCACAAAGGCAGCCAGTGCACACAGGCACTGGTGAATGACCTTGGAGGAGCTCAATTTTGTTTTGTTTTGTTTTTTTGTATGTGTGTGTTTTTCTTTTTTCATTGATGCTTTGTGTATTTGATACATCATTTNTGAGAAGCAAAACAGTCCACTCTCTCTGGAGCTGTTGTCTTGGACTCTGGTCAATTCTGGCTGTTTCCTTTCATGGGCTGACAGTTTGTCCAGGAATAACCTTTCAATCCTACTAATGAAGCACAAGCAATTAGATATATAGGTATTTAAACAGTACTAATTGTTATGGTAGGTTACTTTGGTATAGACACAGATGTTTGGATGGTATGTTAATCCATGAATTACATTTTTTTCTGTTAAATATGACAGGGTCTTACTGTGGCTTATAAAATCTCCTAACCATTAGAGGATGTAAGCTTGTGGCATCAGCCATGGGTTATTCCTCCAAGGAGAGAGCCAATAGCCAATTAGATTTGGGATATACAGGGGAGGAGCTCAATTTTGAAAACCACTTGTTCCCTGAGGGTAAACAGCAGGCTTATATTGAGACTAGTGGAGGCTAACATGGGGATTTTTATTACAAAGTATCAAAGATCTAGGAAAAAGATAATCCAGAATTTCTATTTAACCCCCACACCATCCACAATGCTGTGGTATTATAGATGGCCATATCATAAGTAGTTACCTCCCCAACGAGAAGTTCAAGACCAAGTTCTTTCCTCTGCTTGTTTTGGGGTTCAGTGTTATCCTCATGCACCCACTTCAGTCTAAAAAGAACACTAGTGAAAAATCAGGGATGCCATCAAAAATGCAAAAAGAAAGATATCCCTAAACCGTAAAAACTATAGTACTTCTATCACTGGTTATGTGGGTTGGGGTACTTCTTTTTTACAGAGAGAGGCTGCTTAATGGCTTGGGAGCCTGTTTAGTTGGGCAAGTTAGGAGATGTGGAGTGATGCCTCTTTCCACTGACTTTAAGGGCCAAACCAGACACCGGGGTGGTGAACATCTGGAGCTAAAACATACGGTCAGCTGGAAGGACATGGACTCACTTCTAAACGCATCAGATAGAGCTGACAGGCATTTAATAGTCCACTTAATGTTCCTCATGGAAATATATTGTATGAAATTTGCAAAAATTCACTAAAATTTTTTTAACCTTACATTTAGTCTATGGCCAAATGAGATTTGCTTACAAATAGTATCTTATAAAACAGGAATGGTCAATACAACTTAGGCATCTATAAGTCAAAACATAAAAATTTAAAAAACAAAAAGAGGGAGGTGGGAGGTGGGGTAGTATCCCTTCTGGGATACAAATGGAAAACTCTGTGTTCCAATCCTATTGTTAAATTTTCAATTTTGAGATCTTGAAACTAACAATGGGAAGAGATTTGTATGTTCCCACAGGTAAAAACACCAGTCTAAATGCCTGAGAACATACTTTTGGCTGTGCAGGATTGATTGGGAAATGCCAGCAGAGAGGCTGACCCATCTGAACATTAAAGAAAGAGGAACCTCAGACTGCCTGAGTCACAGACACTGAGCATCTCTCTTAATTCTATCGGGGTTAACTGTTTATAATGGGCCCTAATGAAGTTTACCTTCCAGATGCTGAGAAACCTTCCTACCTCTCCCCTTTATAGAAAAAAAAATGATGGTAATGAAGTCATTCCCTAACTGTAAACTAGAGTCAAATGTTATAGTGGTAATCTCTTATAAAACAGGTATAACTACCCTTTTTTAATTGACTGATAGACATAGGAACTGTGAAAGGATAATTCTCTATCTAGAGCCAAATTCAATAGTAAAGTCTTTATAAGCTGTGTAATTAAACAAAATATATTAGTACAGGAAAGCTCTGATATCAGCAATGAATTATTCTGACAAAAAAAAAAAAAAAAAAAAAAAAAAAAAAAAAAAACTGGACTGGGAATGGACTGAAACAGTAAAGTTCCCCCAAGAACAATAATGCCTCTGCTTTGAAAAACTTTGAAAAGAATCAGGAAAAGATCAGGCCAGGAATGGCAGGGTGCATGACTCTGGTGGAGTGGGGGGGGGGCATGGAATAGGAGATGAGTCTAGATTGGAATGAAAAACAATGTATGAAATGCACAAAACTTCGATAAACTTGGTAAAAATACAACTAAAAAAGAAGGTGAACTCCTGTTTTTTCCTTTCTTTTTATTTTTAAAGGGATTCTACAATATAATAACACAGTTGTTTTTCAGATAACAATGATGTTAATCAGTATGTCATAAAATTGGGTAATTGGTGCATTTTTTTGAAGTGAGCCAAATTATTAACCATAAACAATGAAATGTAATAACATTCATATAATACCAATTTGCAAGTATCTATGTCTTTGAACAACCCAGGTTCCCATAGTCCAGTTGGAGAAGCTTATATGCACAGGCATGTTGATCAATTAGGAGTTCCAGTCTATATTGCTGTAGTCTCTACGTTAACCCCAATCTCTCTGCAGCCCTTACATTCACCACGCCTCCTCTTCCACAATTTGTTCCCTAGGCGTTTGGGAAAGGGGCCACGTGGGTGGAGACAAAAGTCTGTTTTCTCTGGAGATGTTTCATTTTGGACTCTAGTCTGTTCAGTTGTTTTCCCTTCATGGGCTGACAGCTTTTCCAGTGATACCTTTTTTAATCATACTAACAAAGCACAGCCAATTGATGTACCGGCATTTAAGCAGTACTAATTATTATGTTAAGCTAAGCTGTGAGCAAGACACAGATTGTTGGATGGTATGCTAATCCACAAACTGTGGTTTCTCATAAAGGATGACAATCTTAATTGTGGCTTATAACATCTCCTAACCACTAGAGGCATAAGCTTGTGGCATCTGCTGTGAGTATACACAAGGAGAGAGCTAATACGAAATTAGATTTGGATTATATAGAGACACATGGCTGCCAACTGTTGCACAGTATCTCAGGCAGTTGAGGTGTAGCTGATACTGACTGAGGAGACTTGCTTGTCTCAAGGAGGACCAATATTTTGCTGTATTGCTTAGTGGCCTTTAGGTAATGCTCTCTGGCATTTTCAGAGGCCAGTTGTACATTAGCAAGTGACGTCACATAACATTTTTTTCATGCTCTCACCAGGTCTTTGACAACAGGGACTTTCTGCCTTTCTCCTTGCATATTATCCCACTTATATAGGGCAAAAGGCCTTTATAATTTTTGGGGTTTGGATCCCCTACCAACATCTCCTAGCAGAATAATTCATTGCTGATATCAGAGCTTTTCCTGTACTAATTATCATTTTGTTTAATTACACAGCTTTCAAAGACTCTACTATTATATTTGGCTCTAAACAGAGAATTATCCTTTCACAGTTACCTATGTCTAATCAGTCAATTAAAACAAGGGTTAGTCACATACCTGTTTTTAAGAGATTACCTAATCTCTTCTCTTTTTTTNTTTTTTGTCTTTTCGAGACAGGGTCTCCCTGTAGTCCCAGCTGTCCTGGAACTCACTCTGTAGACCAGGCTGGCCTTGAACTCACAAAGATCTGCCTGCCTCTGCCTCCCAAGTGCTAGGATTAAAAGCGTGCACCACCACGCCCGGCAGTCCCAGGTTTTTAAACCAGTTATTCGCCATGTGTGTTTCTTCTTTTAAGAAGAAACCATTTACTGACTGGAAAAATTTAATGTTTAATTTTTGCAATTCCTCATATATTAGCCTGCATTTGAAATACAGCTGACAAAGATTCTTTCTTTGCTCTATTCTGCAGAAGTCTTTTAATGTTATGTTGTCTGATTTGGCAACTTTTCATTGGTTTCCTCTTCTGTTGGAGTTCTTTCCAGAAAGTTCTTGCCCATGCTTATATCTTGAAATGTTTTTCACAACAGTTTCAGTGTTTAAGGTTTATATTAAAGTCTTTGATCCATTTTTGAATTGTTTGATGTGCAAGGTAAGTGATATAGATGTTAGTTTTACCTTCTGCATGTAGAAATCCAGTTTTGCCAGCAGGACTTGTTGAAGAAATTTTTTCCCACTGTGTGTTTTTGATGGAGGCTGTAGCTATATTTATTTCTATGCCCTCAATCTCTATTTAATTTGCCTGCATACATCTGTGCCAGCAACATGCTGTCTTTGTCACTGTGAGTCTGTAATTTAACTTGGTCTCGGACATTGTGATGCCTCCAATTACTTAAATTACTTTGGCTATTCAGGGTCTTTTGTGTTTGCATAACAATTTTAGGATTTTTTATCTATTCTGTGGACAATGTCATTGAAATTATGATAATGATTGTGTCGAATCTGTACATTGCTTTTGGTAATAGAGCCATTAGAGACAAAATTACTAGTGTTAGTAATTGGTATCGAAATCATGAACCTAAATTACTGAGGCAGGCAATGAGAAAATGATAGAATATCCATCTCTAATTTAGACATACAAATGTTGGGGGTTTTCTTTTCTTCTTTTAGCGTAGTTATAAATTGTCCTACTTTATTGATAGTGGTTTTTTTTTTTTTTTGGTTGTTATTATTGCTGTTTGTTTTTGTTTTGAGACACGATCTTCCTGTAGCCCAGCTGGAACTCACTATGTAGACCAGGATGGCCTCAGTCTCACAGAGATCTGCTGTCTCTGCCTCCTGAGTTCTAGGATTCAAAGTGTATGCCACATGCCCAGCTATTACTGGTAGTTTTTCTATTTTTTATTTGAATTATTTTTTAAATATTTTATTTATTGTTTTTATTTTATATGTATGTGTGTATTGCCTGCATGTATGTAAGTGCATTCCCATGGAGGTCAGAAGAGGGTGTTGGATTCCCCTGGACCTAGAGTAATGGAGGGCTTTAAGCCACCACGTGTGCGCTGAGAATCAAACCTGGGTCCCCTGCAAGAGCAGCCATCTGTTCAGCCCCTTGAGTTCTTGTTTTGGTCTTTTAAAAATATTTTTTATTATTTTTGTTTTATGTATGAGTGTATTGCCTGCATGTATGTAAGTGTACCTGTGTTGTACAATGCCCACAGAGGTCAGAAAAGAGTATAGGATTCCCCTGGATGGTTGTTAGACACCATGTGGGTGCTGTGAACTGAACCTTGGTCCTCTGCAAGAGCAGTCAGTGCTCTTAACTGCTAAGCCATCTCTCCAGCCCCCCAAAATAATCATTTTCTCTACTTAAGCAACTAAAATATATTGATTTTTTTCTTTTTCTTTTTCTTTCGTTTTTTTTTTTTTTTTTTGTGGCTTTTGATTTATCGGGCTCTCCCTGGAGCTTCAGAAGGTCTGGAATTCAGTAATGTGACCAGGCTGTCCTTCAACTCATAGAGAAGCACCTGCCTCTGCCTCTGCTCATGGAGTGGCAAGGGATTAAAGGCTGTGCAACCAACAATGCCTGGCTGGTTTTCTTTAACTTTTTCTACAATGTATCTTTATTGATTTTTTTTTGCATTTCATACAATACATACTAATCATATTTAGACCCCTCCCCTACCTGCACTCTCCCACCACTGGATTTCATACATTCTGCCATATATGTTAAGGCCTTTCGAGTCACGTTTGTGTCCCCCTTGGTGTGAGTTCATCCACCAAAGCCTGGACAGCCTATCTAGCATGGACAGCCTATCTAGCATCATTCCCTTGAAGAAGGCCGATTCAGCCAGGCAGGTGGTGCACGCCCTTTAATCCTAGCACCTCGGGAGGCAGAGGCAGGCAGAATCTTTGTGAGTTCAAGGCCAGCCTGTCTACAGGGTAGATCAGGACAGCTAGGACTACAGAGAGACCCTGTCTCGAAAAAGACCAAAAAAAAAGAAAAGAAAAAAAAAAAAAAGACCGACTCTCCTCCCAGCAGTAATCAGCTGCCAATAGTTCCTCAGCTAAGGTTGGGACTTCTTACCCATTTCCCCACTTCTACACTGGGTTTTTGTCTGGTTTGAGTCTGCATAGGTCTTAAACATGCTGTCACCGTTGCTGTAAGTTCATATGAGCAGGATCCCGGCCGCTGGGAAGACTCTGTTTCCTTCCGGCTATCCTCCATCCCTGGCTTTTGCGGTCTTTCCACTCTCTCTTCCACAATGGCTCCTGAGCCCTATAGAGGGTTCCTACCTAGGGACCCACACTCTGCAGTCTCTTATTGTCTACATCTTGGCCAGATGTTAATCAACCTCTGTTGCAAGAGGAAACTTTGCTGGTGAGAGTTGAGAGATGCATTAATATTTTCTCTACACCCTGTTCTGCTGTGTTCAGTGAGTCTTAGGGATAGAGCTTCTATTGTAGATCTGTCTCTCAGGGCTGGGTATCTGACACTTATTCTCTGTGTTTGATCAGTTGTGGAACTCTGTAATAGTCTCCACCTGTTGCAAAAGAAGCTGCTTTGCTGAGTGGTGAGAGGCATATTTCTAAATATAAGAATACATATTTAGCTGGGCGTGGTGGCACACGCCTTTAATCCTAGCACTTGGGAGGCAGAGGCAGGCAGATCTTTATGAGTTCAAGGCCAGCCTGCTCTACAGAGTGAGTTCCAGGACAGCTGGGGCTACAGGGAGACCCTGTCTTGATAAAGATGAAGTTGATTTCACAAATATTCCCTATGTGATCTTTGCTACACTAGGATATTATTTCTTATGTGGGCATTCGACATACAGTTGTCTATGAATTTCAACTTACCCTCCATGTTCAGAGTAGCTGTTAGTGTATTTCAGATATCTAAACTCATTATTATCCAGTAGATTATAAAAGCTTACAGAGTGAGGCTAGCACATATTATCTTAGGAGAATTTTTAGGCTTCACAACTGATTCCCTTTCCTGTATATTCTGAAAACTGAAATTCCTATACATGATTTTATCATGTGCCATATGACAATATAATTATGTTAGTTTGTTGAGCTTCAAGAGTAGAAGTAGTGTCATTTCTGTTTTATAATAATGTCAGAAATAAGGTTTGAACCATCCATGCTTCTTAAATTAGTCCCGTATAGGACTATTTGTGAAATCAACTTCATCTTTATTTACAGATTAAGATTCCTTGAGCAGAATTATATAGTTCATGCAGAAGATGCAGAATCTCTGAAAAGACCAAGGCGATAGTCACATGATCTGTAATCTGAAGATTTAATTTGGAAGCAAAAACTATTTCATTTGGGTACAAGAAAAAAAAAAATGTCCTGCCAGGCGTGGTGGTGCACGCCTTTGATCCCAGCACTTGGAAGGCAGAGGCAGGCGGATCTCTGAGAGTTCAAGGCCAGCCTGGTCTACACAGTGAGTTCCAGGACAGCTGGGCCTACAGGGGGACCCTGTCTTGAAAAAACAAAACAAAACAAACAAAAAACAAATGTCCTTAAGCTGCGCTGATAAAAACCTAATCCGGTACTTTTGACAATTTCCTTAGCAGTAAAACTCAAAAGTGCTAATTCTTGATTTCATGTTTATAAGCTCAAAAGACATATATCACTTCCTCCTGACTACTGAGCATCCACTAATATTCTTTTTGAAAGTGTTTTATTTTTCTTTTGTGTGTATGAGTGTTTTGCCAGCACGTATAAAAGTGCACTCATTTTGTGCAATGCCCACAGAGGTTAGACCAAGGCATCAGATCCCATGGAACTGGAGTTCTAGATGGCTGTAGGTCGCTACGTGGGTGCTAGGAGTTAACCACTGAGCCATCTCTCCAGCCCCCATTAATACTCTTTATTTTTTTGGTCTTTTTGAGACAGGGTCTCCCTGTAGCCCCAGCTGTCCTGGAACTCACTCTGTAGACCAGGCTGGCCTTGAACTCACAAAGATCCACCTGCCTCTGCCTCCCAAGTGCTAGGATTAAAGGTGTGCACCACCTCGCCCGATAAAACTCTTTTTTTAAAGATTAAGTTGTTATCAGGTGCACAAACCTACATGCATACAGTACATTCATACACATACAGAAATAAATAAAATTAAAAAAAGGAAGCGGAGGCCTGTGTTAAAAAAAAGATTAAGTTGTTATTTTGTTTTATGTGTATGAGTGTTTTGCCTGCATGTATGTATGTGTGTGCATCATATCATATGTGCGCCTGGTGCACAAGGAGGGCAGAAGAGGGCATTGGATCCCCTTGGAACTGGTGTTATAGACTACTGTGAGTTACCATTTTGGTGTTGAGAACCAAACCCAGACCTTCTACAAGTGTTCTTAACTGTTGAACCATCTCTTCAGTCCCCATTAAGACTCTTATTACACATCCACACCCTTTATGAAGAAGAAAGATTTATATTAGTTAAGCAAACAAATCATTGGGAAATATTGTATTTTTAATTAATGAAATGTTTAATTATATTTATTTATATTTGTTCTGTGTGTGTACATACCAACACACGTGTGGGCTGTAGTGCATGTGTGGAGATTAGAGGACAATCCATAGAAATCCTCTCTCCTTCCACCATGTGGGTCCTAGGAATTAAAGACAGGTCATCATAAAATATCATCACTCAAATACTGTAAAAAGATCATTGTATAAGAAAAAAAATCACAAGTAAATCTCAAACACTCTTGACTCAACCAGCAATTTGAAGCAGAGAAGAGAGAACTTCAGTAAAACCCTACAGCGAGTAATTGTACTTCAGGTATAAAACTTGAGATCTTAGTAAAAAGACAAAAGAGCACAGTGGTTTTGCCTGTCTTACTGGCAAGTGCAGCTACCTTGTGGCTGCCACTGCTTTTGCCATCCTTTGAAGACGTGAGAAGACAGCTTTTCAACCTTCCAATATGGAGTGAAGACTCATGTCTCTCCAAGAATCCTCCAAACCTTCAGTGCCAGATAGGGACTGCTGAGATATCCAACTTGTGGTCTAAGCTACTACTGGGTTTTCAGTCTCTTCAGAGTATAGACTGCCATTGTTGGACTACCCAGGCTGTATCATGGAGGCCAGTACAGGAGGATCAAGACAGGATGTGGTGCTTACTGGACCTCATTTGGTGACCATAGGAAGGGAAAACCTCAGTGTGGAACACAAGGGCAGAACTGATGGTGGTTTGGGCTTGCCAAGGAGGAGCCTTCAAACACGACATCTTTGAGCCTAATAAAAAAAAATCATAAGCTGAAGATGCTAAAACCTATGATATATATGGCATGCATATGTGTGTATTTTGGAGTGATGCATATTGGAAAGGAATAACAATAACAATAACAACAACAGAAAAGACTGAGTCAAAGAACTGACTGAAATGGTGAACTTCTGCTGGAAACAGTAAACTTCTGCATCAAGAGTTTTGAGAGAGACTGAGAAAAAGATGAAAAACATGTTTGGCAGAATGCATGAGCTCTGGTGGGGGGGCAGGTAGGGAGGCATGGGTCTAGATTTGATTTGTAATATAATTTTGTATGAAATGCGCAGAGCTTCAATAAAACATTGGCTTAAAAAACCTTACAACATAACAGTTCAGGTATGTAATTGATTTTCCTATAGAAAAATAAATATGAACAATTTGAATCTCATGGGATGTTAAAATGACTAACCGTAAGTTAGTCACCATGTAATGGGTGGCTTCAGGAACTTTTAAGGACACCATCATATTTACATTAGGGACTGATCCCTGGGAAAACCAAACTCAAAATTTTACTTTCAGACCTAAGATCTAACACATATCAGTATCCATATCTACATGAGTCTGTTGAACAGACAATCTGGAATATTACATGAGCTGGTACAAGAAATAGTAAATCACCATGTTATAAAATCTTCCACAGTGGAGCTCAACTCTTCTTTAGTGTAAGGAGGAAAAAATATTGAGCAACTTGAGATGATAATTTAACGACAATTTTTAAAAATAGTTTGTTGATTTTATGTGTGTGAGTGTATTGCGTGCATGTATGTAAGCACACCTGGGTCCTGCAATGCCTGAGCAGATCAGAGAGGGCATTAGATCCCCTGGAACTGGAGGTATGGACAGTTGTTAGCCACCATGTGGGTGCTGGGACTTGAACCCGGGTTTTCTGCAAAAGCAGCTAGTGCTCTTCCATTGAGCCATCTCTCCAGCCCTAAGAAGACTATTTTCTACTTTGATGGTTTGAGCTCTAGAATTCTTCCTACATTAGTAGAACTGCTAGCCCAGAGGGAATCAGAAATTATACAAAAATACTTAAATCAGGATTAATCAAACTTATAAAGAATCATTCATGGGAGAATATTCTTGTATTGAGGAACTTTCCACCTGAGGAGTATCTGACTTTGCAATCATTTATATAAAAGATCTCCGTTGGGGGCTGAAGGGATGGCCCAGAGATTAAGAGCAGTGTCTGCTCTTTTGGGGGAGTCAGGTTCTTGTTCTAAAACTTCCGTTTGAGTCCATTCTTAAATTCTTTTTTTTTTTTTTTTTTTGAAGACGGGTCTCCTATAGCCCCAGTCTGGCCTGGAACCACTCTGTAGACCAGGCCTGGCCTTGAACTACCAAAGAATTCGCCTTCTCTGCCTCCCTAGTGCTAGGATTAAAGGCCGGTGCCACCAAACCCAGCTTAGGCAGTTCTTAGCCACCATGTGGGTGCTGGGAATCCAAAACCCAAGTCCTCTGCAAGAGCAGTCAGTGCTCTTACTGCTGAGCGCATCTCTGCAGCCCCAAATTCTTAAATTCTTGTTATGAATGAGACTAAAGACCTTCTCAAGGGACTAGTTTCTTCCCTATATCACGCACAAAACGTCAAAACCTTTGGAAATCATGCCAATAAGTCCTGCAGGCTTTGGTTTAGACTGGCAAGCAATAAAGAATAAATCCATAACAATTTGGAGACAGAGTAATAAACATCCTCATTTAGAACATTCCAGTGTTAGCTTTCGCAAGGTGACATTTTAGATGCCCATTGAGTGGATTAAACTAGAAATTGTGGATATAAATACATAAAATAGTAAGCTGGCCAGATTAACGAAGCATTGGCTGAATGTTTTAAACTAACTTTAGTAACTAAACTTCAGGGATTATACAATCAAAACAGTTTAAAATCTCTTCTCCCATAATAAACATTTAGAGATGTTTAGTTAATGCTAGAATCTCTCTCTCTCTCTCTCTATCATCTCTCTCTCTCTCTCTCTCTCTCTCTCTCTCTCTCTCTCCTCTTTTTTAGGACAGGGTCTCCCTGCAGCTCGTCTCTCTGCAGCTCCACACCACGCTGGCCTTGAACTCACAGAGATCTGCCTGCTTCTGCCTCCCAAGTGGTGGGATTAAAGGCGTGCACCACCATGCCCAGCAACACCTTTCTCTTAACAAAGGCACTTGCTGATGCTATAAAAATGATATTGCAAAAATAACCATGCTATTAAAGCAAAAAAGAATGCTGAACTATTATTCCTCTTCTTCCTAAGAAATCATGGGCATGCTCTAAGGTAGAGTCACTTAAATAATAATAATCTGTCTTATAATACAGCAAAAGCAAATCACTTTGCTAAATGTAGGTACTATCCTATCAGCTAAAAGTCCTTGGGGCTGGAGAGATGGCCTAGCGGTTAAGAGCACCCACTGCTCTTGCAGAGGACCCAGGATCGATCCCCAGCACCCACATGGTGGCTGAGAACCGTCTGTAACTCCAATTCCAGGAGAACTCCAGTTCCAGGGGAATCTGACACCCTCTTCTGACCTCCGTGGCATTGCACAACACGGGTGCACAGACCTGCATGCAGACAGTACAATCATACACATAAATAAATAAGTAAAATAAAACTAAAAAATATTTTAAAAAATTCTATTACAATTATTTCTCATTTCCATTGGAATCACAAAACTTGTGGTGGTATACATTTCAAACAAACTTCAAACTATTTTCTATAGGAATAACTTTTAGGAAATGGACAGAATGTGAACTAATGACTTTTAGTTAACTTTGGCAAACACACTGACTATGTACCTTGTGACCTGGACACCTCATCTTGTTTCCTGAGAACTTCAATTTGGTACTCCACCCAAAAAGATTAATGAATGAATGTGATATGCTTGAGAATTAACATGTCAAAGCTCTGAAAGACAGCACAGCCATCTTCATTGAAAGCATGAAGATTGAGTAAGGATGCTTGATAATTTGATATTGTATACAGAGATATTCTAGAACTCTGGATGAAAAGGCAAGATTGTCTGATAAGATAAGGATGGATCCAAACTTGTACATCCCCGACTGAAGCTACAGAAACCATTTTGAATAAAATCACGGGTGAGCCCTGACTCGGAGAGTACACCTTCAGAGTTCCAGTGAGACCGTTCCAGCAACATAGTTCAAGGACAGAGAAAAGTTCCAAGAAGTATCTAGAGGGATAAGTGTCCCCCAACTCGAGGTCCACTCTTTAAACTTAAATTTAAGAGTCCGTCTTAGCTGGGCATGGTGGTGCACATCTTTAATCCCAGCACTTGGGAGGTAGAAGCTCTCATAAGGCCAGCCTGATCATACACGCAGAGCTCCATGCCAGGTGGGGCTATAGGGAGATGATAAATAAATAAATAAATAAATAAATGTCCAGCTTTTTTGTTGAGATAGATGTAATGTTGGCATAGTAATGCCACAATTTTCCATCACTCCAAACTGACTATGACTTTTGACCCATTCGATATTAGACGTTTCTCTTCCATGTCATCAATAATCAATTCATTAAAAGAGATATTTTATTTGAAAAGGTATTTTATTTACTGTTTTTATTTTATGTGTATGGCATATTGCCTGCAGGTAAGTGCACCCATGTCATTCAATAACCAAGGAGGTCAGAAAAGAGATCCAGAAAAGATCCCCGGGAACCATATTATGGACAGTTGCTGGCTGCCATGTGGGTGCTGGGAATCCATTTCAATTCCACAAGCTTCTGATGGTGAAGACAAGGGAGGTTAGGGAAGAATTGACATGAGGTTTTTGTGGATTCACAAAAAAGGAAATCTTAAATGGCTCCTGTTTTGCCTTAGTTTTACCTAGATAACTCTTCAGAAGGCATTGCCTTAGTCCAAATTGTGTTTAGACGCCTCTTTGTGGTGGGGAACTTCAAGATTGACCATGTTACGATCCCCAGCTGAACCCAGTAATTAAAGCTTAACTCAAAGTATGGGAATAGAAAAGTTTGACCCCACTGCACCAAGGGTGTAGGTTTGAGAGGAGATTGGGGTGCACCTGCTTGCTCTTGCTAACTGCAGATTTACAGATTCTGTGCTTTCTGCTTGGCTTGCTCTTGAAGAATACGAATTGTTAGGGGGGGGGTCACCGCCCCTAAGCTTGGGAACTTAAACTTTTCACCCCTGGATGTGATTTTCTGTATAAAACCTTATCCTGAGCTCAGCTCTCGACTGCACTTGGGTCCGAATGCCCAGTGTGGTCACCGACTGGCTATAAGGATTTTCTTTTGACATTATTTTGTGTCTGAATGGTCTTCTCTGGTGGGCATACCTCATTACAGTACCACATAAAGAAAGCAGACCATTGAACAGTCGGGGTTTGGATTCTTGTGTTCTAAGACATCGCTCAGAATTTTTCTGTATCAAAAGATTTCCAAAGGGGGACTCCCACCTCAGAGCCGAGCATGAATATGTATGGGAGGGATAGTGGCAGTGGAGATACATTTTCTTCAGTGGTGTAGTCACTGGTAAGGTACCTGTTCCTATGAAGAAACCCTAACCTATTCGTGAAACTCTCTGAGTTACAAAAAAAGAGAGACAACGGGTGTGGTGGTGCACACCTTTAATCCCAGCACTCGGGAGGCAGAGGCAGGCAGATCTTTGTGAGTTCCAGGCCAGCTTGGTCGACAGAGTGAGTTCCAGGACAGGTGGACCTACAGGGAAACCCTGTCTCAAAAAAGACCAATAAATAAATAGATAAATAAATAAATAAATAAATAAATAAATAAAAAGGCATGAAAGTAGAAGGGAGGCTAGTGGAGAAGTGGAGGGATTAGAGGGAATAACCACGGGTGAATTCAATCAAAATACATTGTGTACATGTGTGAAAATGTCATAATGAAACTAATTATTATGTATAATTAATAGATTTTAATAAACTGTATTTCATTTTATTATTTTTATCTTTTTTAACACAAGGTCTCCCTGTAGCCCCAGCTGGCCTGGAACTCATTTTGTAGCTATATTCAAGGCTGGCCTGGAACTCACAGAGATCTGTAGGATTCTGCCCTCCCAGAGCTGGGATTAAAGGGGTGTACTACTACACCTAGCATAAATTGTTTTTTAAAAGTGTCCCATGTTACCTTAGCCTAGGGATGTGTCAACCTTGAGGATTTCTCTAAGATATATGGCCTCTCCAGTTGTGTGCATCTGGCTAAGTCTGGCAGAAATGGGTAGCAGAGCCCAACCTTGGCTGAAGAAATGTTGGCAGCTGATGACAGTCAGGTGAGGATGACCTGACCTTTCCTAAGAAACGACCCGGGATAGGCTAACTAGAGCTCAGGGGAAGGGGATGAGCTGGCACTGAGGAGTGGGTGGGGAGAGTAGTTTGGCACAATGGACCCTAGTGCAAATGGCAGAATGTGTAAATTTGGGGGGGGGAAGGGGGAACCTGGGGGGGAGTGTAGGAGGGTGCCAAGGGAGAAGCAGATATAAAGCCTATTAAGACACATAATCAAAATTATGTATGAAACACGTTAAAAGTTCAATAAAAATTAATACAAAAAAGAAAATTTTCATGTAGCCACTGACTTGCAAACTGAGATTATACTATGTTGTAATAAGAATCTGTTTTAGTAAGAAAAATAAATAATGCCAGGTGTGGTGGCGCACACCTTTAATCCCAGCACTTGGGAGGCAGAGGCAAGTGGATTTTAGTGAGTTCCAGGTGGGCTGGGGCTAGGGAAACCCTTTTAAAAAGAAAGAGAAAGGAAGAAAACAGGTCTCAACTTAGAAAACAGATTCACACTGAAAAGATTTTATGACAAAATAAATCAAGAGGACAGAAATCAACAGATCTATAATGAGCTACAAGATTGAAGTGTACTAATGAACTCCAAACAATGAAAACCCAGATCCCAATGGATTCACTGCTGATTCTATCAGACCTTAAAAAAGAGCCAACACCAATGGTCCTCAAACTGTTTCACAAAATAGAAAAGGAAGGCGCACTACCGGATTCATTCTATATGACTCCACTATATTTACCTTGACACCAAAACCAGATAAAGACATAGGAACAAACAGGAAAAGAAAAAAAAAATCTAGAGGCAAATTTACCTGATGAACATAAACTCAGAAAAAAAAATCTCTATAAAATATCAACAAACCAAATTTAACAAAACATCAAAGTAGTCACATTCTCCAGATCAGAGGCCACAATCCTCCTCCTGATCTGACATCCCAATCTGCACAGTAGGCCAACCACAAAGTCCCACGGAGTGCGACCCACTCCTTTGCGCAATAACTACCTGCTCTCCAGGTCAGAACCACACACCCCACTGACTCATGGCACCTCAACCACCACCAGCAACCATATGCAGGACCCCCACACACACACCCCAGTTCCTCCTCAGGTCAGGTCAGAAGCCACACCTCTCTATCCCTGGACCTCACTCTCTTCCATGTCACCTCATGCAGATGCTCTTAGTGACATCAGAGACTGCACACCCTTTAGCTGATCTGGGATCACTCCAGCTGCCCTTCTCATGAGTCACTACTGAGTGTTTCCATTACTAAATGTGGCTAACAAAGGTCCATAACTCCTGACACCCTCTTCTGACCTCCACCCACATTGCATGACATGGTGCACCTACTTACATGCACTCAATACACTCATACGCATAAAATAATAATAATAATAATAATAATAATGGAGGAGAGATAAAACCAATACTTCTCAAATTATTCTATGAAATAGGAAAGGAAGAAACACTTTTCAACTCTTTTGAGAAGTTAATTCTCTAATACCAAAGCCAGGTGGAGATAAAACAACAACAAGCAAATAAACAAAAACTATGTTCTAATCTCCCTTATAAACATGGATGCAAAATTTTTCAACAAAATACTTACAAACTGAGTATAGGAATGCATTGAAAATATCATTTACCACAATCAAGTTGGCCCTATTCCAGAGATGTGGGGGTGACTCAACATATACAAATTAAGAAATGTAATACATCATATAAATGGACTCAATGCCAGAAACCACATGATCATCTCAATAGATGCAAATGATAAAATTCTATGCATGTTGGACTCAAAATATTTCATCAGAAAACTCCTAGAACTGATAAAAGCTTTCAGCCAAGTGACAGAATACAAAAACAAAAATCAGTAGTCCTCCTATATACAAATGACGAGCATACAGAAAAAGAAACGAAAGAAAGGAATCGGGCTAGACAGATGGTTCAGCAGTTAAGAGCACTTGCTACTCAGTCATGAGAATTAGAGTTCAAATCCCAGCACCCATAGTTGGCTGGATCCTCTGTAACTCCTGCTCTGGCCTACATGGGTGCCTGCACACACGTGTGCATACACTCACATAGACACATACATACAGAAACGTATATAGAAACGCCTGAATAAATAAATATCTTTTTTATTTTATTTATTTTCGTATGTGTATGAATGTACTGTCTGCATGCAGGTTTGTGCACCCGGGTCGTTCAATGCCGCGGAGGTCAGAAGAGGGCGTCAAATTCCCCTGGAACTGGAGTTAAAGACGGTCTTTAGCCGCCATGTGGGTGCTGGGGATCGAACCTGGGTCCTCTGCAAGAGCGGTCGGCACTCTTAAATGCTAGGCCATCTCTCCAGGCCCAATAAATATCTTTTATTTTTTAAAGAAAGAAATCAGGGAAATGACCAATTCAAAAAATACCTTGGAGTAAACCTAACCAAGAACGTGAGACTTCTGCAATGAAAACTTTAATACTCTGAATAGAGGAGGACGCTATAAGATGGAAAGACCTCCTGCACTCATGGGTATGGAGAATTATTAATATTGTGAAAATAAGCATCCTGCCCAAAGCAATCTACAAATTCAATGGAATCCCATCAAAATCCCCATGCTGAGGTTTGGAAAGATGGCTCAGCAGTTAAGAGCACCCATTGCTGTCCCAGAAGGCCTGTGTTTGCTCCCCAGCACTCACATGGTGGCTCGAGACCATCTGTGACTCCAGTTCTAGGGGTATTAACACCCTCTACTAGCCTCTGATGGCACTAGGCATGCACATACATGCAAGTAAACATTCATACACATAAAATACAATTTTAAAATGTAAAAATTTAAATGTAAAAAAAAACTTCAAAATTCATACATAAGTCTATGGATAGCTAGAACAGTCCTGAGAAAAAATAATAATGCTGAAGAACTTACCATACCTATTTCAAGTTATACCACAGATCAATGCATCATATGGCGATAGGGAGGGGAGCAGTGAACTCAGCAGACTACAGCCAAGCTTGATCACCTGAGTTGGATCCTGGGACCCACATGATGAAAGGAGAGAACCAACTCCTAAATATTACCTTCTGATGTCCACACTTGCACAATGACATGCTGCATATGTGTGTGTGTGCGTGCGCACTCGCATGTGCACACACATACACACACACATAATAAATGTAATAAAATACTTTTTACAAAACAACATGATACTGGCACACAGACACCTAGATAAATGAAATAGAGAACCCAGATATAAAACTCCACAGCTACAGGCACTTGATTTTTAGCAAGATTCCAAAAATGTCTTCTAATGAAGAAAAGATGGAATCTTCAACAAATGTTGCTGGGAAAACGGGATATACACATGTAAAATAATGAAACTAGATACTTACCTCTCATCCTATACAAAAATCAACTCCAGGGGCTAGACAAATGGCTCAGAAATTATGAGTACTTGCTGTTCTTCCAGAAGACTCAATTCAATTCCCAGCCTCTTCTTGTTGGGGGAGGCGCTAATATTCATCTGTAAGTCCAGTTCTATGGTAATCTGATGCCCTCTTCTGGCCTTTGTGGGAACTGCATGCACATGGTGCACTCAAGTACATCCAAGCAAAACACTCATACACACAAAACACAAATACACAAATTAAAAAAAAAAAAAAAAAAACTCCATGTATGTTGTTGCCTAGAATAACTGCTACTAAAATCCAAATACAGATAAAAGAATTTGTATTTCTAAGAAGAGTTCATTGTGTGTGTTCAAAGCCCTCTCCGTAGCAACTTCTGAAACCCACCCTTTAATTCATTGGTTCTAAACCCATATACAACAGGGTTCAAGGCGGGAGGTATGAGGTGGTGGANAAAAAAAAAAAAAAAAACCTCCAAAAAGATCAAAGACCTCAACATAAAACCTGAAACTCTGAAACTACCATGGAAAATACAGGTAATACTCTACAAGGTACAGACATACCCCAAAACATTTTTTTTGTCTTTTAGAGACAAGGTCTCTCTGTAGCTCCAGCTGTCCTGGAACTCACTCTGTAGACCAGGCTGGCCTTGAACTCACAGAGATCCTCCTGCCTCTGCCTCCAAAGTGCTAGGATTAAAGGTGTGCACCACCACGCCCGGCCATACCCCAAAACTTTTTAAGCAGGACTCTGGTTGCTTTGGAAATAAGACCAAAAATTAACAAATGTGAACTCATGAAGCTAAAAAGCTTCTGTACAGCAAAGGAATTTGTCAATCAAGTGCAGAGGCAGCCCACAGAATGAAAGAAAATCTTCACCAGCTACACATTGGACAGAGGATTAATATAATATCAAAAGTACAAATGAACTAAAAAGTGGAGAAAACAAGCATCCCAGTAAGAAAGAAAATGGGCCATGAGGAAAATGTAGGCCATTGATCTCGACAGAGAAATTTCAAAACAAGAAGTACTAAATGGACAATAAACACATTAAAATGTGCAACATCATTATCAGGGAAATGCAAATTAAAGCTACTTTGAGTTTCTACCTCCTCCCAGTCAGAATGGGTATCACAAAAAAAATAAATAAATAAATGAAAATTGCAACAAATGCTGAAAAGGATGTGGGAAAAGAAGAACTTTCATCCACTGTTGGTGGGAAATCAGTTTGGAGTTTTCTTTAAAAGCTGGAAATAGAATTAGCATATGATCAGCTGTATCACTCCTGGGAATATACCCAAAAGACTCTATCCTACTACAAAGATGTTTGCTTTGTTTGACCACGTACATTGCTTCTCTATTCACAATGGCCAGGAAATAGAATCATCCTAATGAAAATGTGATGCATATACACAATGGAAATATATTGAGCTATGAAGAAAATGAAATTATGGGATTTGCAGCTAAATGAATGAAAACTGGAAAAAGTTATCCTAAGTGAGGTAACCCAGGTCCAAAAAGACAAATGCCACATGTTCTCTCTCAAACAGGGAGCCTAAATTTGAATGTTTAGATTCCTGTATTTAATTTGCAACACCTGTGCTAGCCAGGAAAATTGAAAAGGGTAATGTGGTGGAGGACACCTCAAGGGAAAGTGGATAGATAGGAGAATATAGATGACATGAAAACAGAGAGTGAATGTTGGTGAGAGGGAATTTAAGCAGGGAAAGGAGGAAAAAAGATGGAGGAGGTAAGAGGAAGGGAGGGAGGCTTAGGTGCAGGGAAAACCTATATGGAAATCTTCTACTCTACATAAGAGAGTTAAAGGATGAGAGCCTGCATAGCTGAATAATGCTGAACCTAATATCTAGGGGTTATTGAACCAAAGCCACAGTGCTGAGTATGGAATACTTCCTTATGAATTGTTGATCAGGGACCCTCTGATTATACAGGTTATGCAGGCTGTTGGGGACAAACGACATCAATGATCTTATCCAGCTAAGAACCCAGTGAACTACAATACCAACCTGTCAAGCAAGATGTGCCCAATGGGGCAATAGTGGCGTGACTATTAAGGAGGCAAACAAGCACTCTGTGATTGGTTTGGAGGCTTACTCCACAAGATGGAATCCATGCCTGATACTGCAAACTTGTTTAAAAGCCCACTGCTGGGGATGCAGAGATGGCTCAGTGTTTATTTAAGAGCACTGGTTGCCCTTACAGAGGACCTGTGTTTGAGTCCCAGCATTACATAGTGCCTAACAACCATCCATAACTCCAGGTCCAAGCAAATTTAACACCCTCTTCTGATCCCTGTGTGTATTGTACAACACAGGTGAACTTACACACATGCATTTAATACACTCATACACAAATTGAAAAATAAAATTTATTGGGGCCAGAGAGATGGCCTAGAGGTTAAGAGCGCTGACTGCTCTTGCAAAGAACCCGGGTTTGATCCCCAGCACCCACATGGTGGGTGAAAACCGTCTTTAACTCTAGTTCCAGGAGAATCCAACACCCTCTTCTGACCTCTGCGGCATTGCACGACATGGGTGCACAGACCTACATGCAGACAGTACAGTCATATACATACGAAAATAACAATGAAAATAAAAAAAAAAAAACCTTAAAAAAAGAAAAATAAATTTATTTTAAAAAACACAGTTGAGGCCACAGGAGATCCAAGCCCCCACAAAAGGTAAAGGTTCCTTGCCTCTAAACTGGGATACCTGCAAGAAGAGAGGCGATAAGCCCCAGCTGCCGAAGACCTGACATTAACATGGGAAAGATGTATTGAGACCACACATGCAAGTGTACAGATGGCCTCTGGAATACCAGAGAGTGTTATCAAAGGCCACTCAACCAATAAAGCAAATACGGGTCTCCTTGAGTCAAGCAAGACTCCACCGTCAGCACCAGCTACACCTCACCTGCCTGGAAATACTGTGCAGCAGAGGCAGCCATATGCCTGTATATCCCAAACCTAATTGGCTATTGGCTCTCTCCTTTGAGGAATAACCCATGGCTGATGCCACAAGCTTACATCCTCTACAGGTTAGGAGATGTTATAAGTCACAGTAAGACCCTGTCATATTTAACAGGAAAAAATGTAATTCATGGATTAACATATCATCCAAACATATGTGTCTATACCAAAGTAACCTACCATAACTATTAGTGCTATTTAAATACCTATATATCTAATTGCTTGTGCTTCATTAGTAGGATTGAAAGTTTATTCCTGGACAAACTGTCAGCCCATGAAAGGAAACAGCCAGAATTGACCAGAGTCCAAGACAACAGCTCCAGATAGAGTGGACTGTTTTGTTTCTCATCCACCTGTGCCCCTTTCCTAAGCCTAGGGAACAATCTGCGGAAGAGGGGGCGTGGTAGAATGTAAGGGCTGCGATTGGGGTGAATGGTGAAACTACAGCAATGTAGTCTGGACACTCATTTGATCAACTTGATTGAACATACAACCCCTCACCCCCTGCTGGATGGTGGGGCTGTGGGGATTTGGGCACAACAGCCTGCAAATTGGTTTCATATGAAGGATGCTTGTACTCATGAATCATCACTTATAGCTAAAAAATGAAAAAAAACTGAGAGAAAGATGCAGGACAGTTATGGCAAAATGCATGATCTGGGATGGGGTGGGGATAGGGGGGAAGGGAAAGGGAAATATGCCTGAACTGAATTGGAAAATGATGTATGAAATGCACAAAGCATCAATTAAAAAAAAAAACAAAAGAAAAAGAAAAAAAAATTAAAAAACACAGTTGAGGAGCTGTTACGTCTTGAAGGGGAGCTTATAATTGCTATTTAGCTAAGATGTCTTCTACTTATGTTTATACCCATACACAAATGCTACTTTCATTCTTCAGAGAAACTTCCTTTTACAATGAAAGGCAGTGAATGCAGAGACATATGTTGTTCAAGAAAGGTACTGTGAATAAGTGACAGTCAAGTACTAAGAACTAAGCAGGACATTCATACTATCCTCTCTGAGTCTCAGGAAACAATGCAGAAGAGACAGTGGAAATAATTTAAAAGCCAGAAGTTAAAAATCAGTTTTAAAATGCTATCCTGTAGGCATAACGCAACCAATGCAATGATGATCTCTCAGCAGCAACGGCTACCTGCAATGGATTTGCCCAAGCCTGGGCCTTGCAACAGTCAATCGTAGATCATGGAGTGACTCATATGGCCCCCTGCCTCCCTGCTAAACTATAAATAACTGATAGATTCTGCGGGGAGGGGGCAGACATTTCCTTTAGTTATATACCTACTGATGCATTCACCATATTCCAATGAATAGTAGCAAAACCATACTCACCACAAAGCACTGGTTAAACTCGGTCACAAAACCAAACAAAGACATGAATGTGAGAAAGGGATTTGACTTGCAGGCACGGGAGAGGAAATAGGGGTGGGAGGGATATGAGAGAGGGTGAGGGTGACAAATCAGAGTGCACTTTGTGTGTGTGTGTGTGTGTGTGTGTGTGTGTGCGTGCGTGTGTGTGTGTGTGCACGCATGTGTGATTGTCAAAAGAACAAACTTGATAAACAAAAGAAAGTGAGATTTGTATAATAGACTTCACTGAAATCCAAAAGATCATTAGGGAATAACTTGAAAACTTATATTTCAAAAATCTGGAAATTCATATGACCTAACAAAATTATACATATAATATATAAATAATTTAAACAGATCCAATCCAAGCATGGCGGTGCTTGCCTTTAATCCTAGCACTTGAGAGGCAGAGGCAGGTGGATCTCTGTGAGTTAAGGCCAGCCTGGTCTACAGAGAGAGTTCCAGGACAGCCGGAGATACAGGGAGACCCTACCTCAGAAAAATACCAAAAATAATAATAATAAAAATAAACAGATCCATAACAAGCAACAAGACTGAAGTTGTAATTCAAAGCCTCTCCAAAAGGAGAATTTCGGGACTAGATGTATGTGCTGGATAGCTTCAGTTGTCAACTTGAGTCACATGGAAAGACGGAACCTCAGTCAGAGCATTTCCTCTATCAGACTGGTGTATGGGCATATCTGTTAGGCATGTACTTGATTGTTGAGTGGTGTGGAAGGGCCCAGCCCACTATGGGTGGTACCACCCCTGGGCAGAAGATCCTGGATAGTGTGGGCCTTCATTCAACTGGTCCTTGGCCCTCTCTCTACCATGGGTAAGTGTGAAGGACCACTCCCAGAGCATGTCGGAGTGTGAAACTCAAAACTTTATTTTCCAGTACAGGATTTATCGGAAGCTTCTACCAATCAACACAGAGAGCATCAGAGCACATCCAATCATGGAAGGTCGACTTAATCACGCAGTTGCATAGTCCTCAGCCTGCACATGCTTCTATAGATGTTTACATGCTGTTTACAAGCTCAGCGCAGGGGACAACTAATCACAGCGAGGGGGCTGAATGCAGCTGTTGCCAGGAAAGGTGCCATGTTGATGGCGCAGCAAGAAATGCTGCAACGTGGCTTACTAATCAGGCTGGGAGTGGCCTATGGGTAGTATAAGAAACAGGCCGAGCATGGGTGAGAGCAGCGAGCCAGTAAGCAGCTTCAGTTCCTGCCATGAGTTCCTGCCCTGGCTGCCACAGTGATCGACTGTCATTCTGAAGGGGTAAGATGAAATAAATCCTCTCCTCGCCAAATTGGTTTTGGTCAGTGTTTTATCATTATAGTATAGAAAACTAACTAAAACACTATATCGTTGCTGAATTATACCAAGCTTTTAAAAAAAATCTTTGAAAATTTCATATAGGTATAAAGTGAATTTTGGTTATTTCACCCCCGCTTATCCTCTCTCAGTAGTTTCTGTCTCCTGGTGAAACCCTTATTCTTCCCAAGAAGGATTATTTCCTGTATACTGGAGTCCTTTTCAGAACATCCTTGCCTATACCTAAAACATGAAGTCTTTTCCCTGTTTGCCTCTAGTAGCTGCAAAGGTTCAGGTCACACATCAAAGTCTCTGATCTACTTTGAATCGGATGGGGTTTACAATGAACTTGTCGATCACTTTTGATAACATGGCACTTCTTAATGGGAATTTTGCCACTTCATGAGGACGGAAGGTTTTTCCATCTTCTAGCATCTTCAATTTCTTCAGTGTCTTAGACTATTCATTTAGAGGTCTTTTACTTTAGTTAAGTTTATTATTAGCTATTTTATTTTTTGAAGCTATTGTGAATGGTATTTTCCCCTGTTTTGTTTCTCAGCAAATTTATTATTTGTGTATAGAAAAGTTTTATATGTTTTTGTATACTGCTACTTTAAGGAAAGTGTTCAGCACATCTAGGAGTTTTTCGGAGGAGCCCTTTTTTTTGTTTTTTTTGTTTGTTTGTTTTGGGGGGGTTGTGTTTTTTTTTGTTTTTTGGGGTGTGTTTGGGGTGTGTTTTTTGGGTTTTTTTTTTTTTTTTTGAGACAGGGTCTCCCTGTAGCTCCGGCTGTTCTGGAACTTGCTATGTAGAACGGGTTTGTCTTGAACTCACAAAGATCCACCTGCGTCTGCCTCCCAAGGGCTAGGATTAAAGGCATGCGCCACCACGCCCGGCTCTTTTTTTTTTTCTTTTTAAGAAATTAATTTATTCGAGTTCAGATATTTTTAAATATAAATTGGTTGTATTTTTAAAGCTATAATTCTTGTAGGCATTCTGTAGTTAAAAATTTCTGCTTATTAAAAACACTCACCTGTGATTTGCAATTCAGTTATGTGAAAAATAAAGATTCTTTGGGAAGGTGACGTGGGAGTTCCTGCTTATAAGAAGAAACTGGTTATCTTGGGCAGGTGAAACAGGAATCCCCTACCTCTTGGACCAGGAAGGCATTGGGGTGGTTAGTGGAGCAGGTCAGTTCTGCATGTGGTGGTGTCTTAGGAATAAACCCAGGACTTCATGCACAGGAAAGCAAGCATGTGCTTTAATCTCTGATGGCACCCCTAACCGCTCTACAGTATACTTCAAGTTTCTGACATTTAGCTTGCTATATATACATATCTAGCTTATAATTTCAAACCTAGAGAATAAATTTGGAATTGCCCAGTAAAAATCGAAGTTTTATTCAGTGCTCCTCTGGCATCCTCCCGGGCAAAAGAAGAGGAAGAATGGACAGCATTTATAAGCTGCGACCTGGACTTCCTTACCTGACACAGAGCCTACTGAGGTCAGAGTCAGGGGAGAATACTGGACTCGCCTGGCAGTGCTCCCTCTACTGCAGTCAGTGAGATCAAATGGCTCCACGGTATATTTTCCAGAATTATATACAGATGTTGAGAAGTGAAGTTCAAATTTAAAGTCCTTAATGAGCCATCCCAGAATTATCAAAAATAAGATTTACATAAGTTTTGACTTGTGAAAAGATGAGAAATGACCATGGGACTGGAGAGATAGCCTAGCGGTTAAGAGCACCGACGCTCTTGCAGAGGACCTGGGTTCGATCCCCAGCACCCACATGGTGGCTGAGAACCGTCTGAAACTCCAATTCCAGGAGAACTCCAGTTCCAGGGGAATCCGAGACCCTCTTCTGACCTCCGCAGCACTGCACGACACGGGTGCACAGACCTGCATGCAGACAATACATTCGTACACATACAAAAAATAAATAATAAAAAAAATTTTAAAACAAAAAAAAAGAAAAGATGAGAAATGACCTTAAGAGAACAAGGTATAATTCAGTAGGTCCTCTGCCAGGCAGCTCTGTGACTCTAAGTGCACAGGCTCTGAGCAGCCTGCAGAGGGCAGTCTCAACATCTGGCAGGTGCAGGTTGGGGTGGCTCCTTCAGAACTCCTACAGCCCAGGTAGTAAGAACTTGGAAGAAAAACTTTGCATTTCCTTCCGGGGAGCTTTCACAGCACCCTGCTATTTCTCTTCCCCTGCTGATTTCTCCTTGAACTCTCTGAGCTTGGTTCTTGGACCTATGTCATTCTGAATCTGCAGAGTCAACTCTATCTATCCCTCTGTGGATAAAGTGTGCTACTTTTCGGAAGTCTTTCTCCAAAAGTCCACAGGATGTCAGTGCTGGTGTGCCCAGTCAAAGTCTGCTGAGCCATAGTGTGCTCCTGTCTGGACAGGTATTCTTGTTGCAGGCAATAGAACTGGCTTCTAACACCTTCTCAGCCCTTCCCTCATCTGGGCCTTAGAACGGAGTTCCACTAGAATCAAATGGTTGTCAGAACCACCTGTGATTATTTTGTAGCCTACGTCTGTGAGAGCCTCACTCGGAGCCCTGCAATTGGCTATCACCTGGAGCTGGTAGACTTTGAACCCTGTAGTCATGGGCTGCTTCAGGGCCACAGCAATACCAGCAATATCATAGTTGTGGGGGGACACCCCCCTGGAGGTTTGGAACACAACAGAGTTGATGAGAGATTCCAGGTCGTGCAGAATCTCTTTGCCAGTTTCGGGATCAACGCTGCACACACCCTTTCTGTAGAATATCATACCAGCTCGGCAGCCTCTCAGGGTTTTGAGGGTTGTGGTGGTCACTACATGTCAGTATTATAAGGGGGATGGCACCACACCAGCTGCCACTAGCCTGCTGATGTGTGCCATGTCTGCCATGAAATATGCCCCATGCTCATCAGCAACCTTCCACAAATGTGCATAGTCCAGATTTCGAGAGTAGCAGCTGGTACCTGCAATGATCAGCTTTGGGTGAAAGAGGCAGGCATTCTCCTCCAGCTGGTCCTCGTGGATGGAGTCAGTTTCTGGACATGCCTTAGAGGGCATAGATTCAAACAAGATGGATGTGGCAGAGATTTTCTTCTTGTCCGTCATGAAGCCATGAGTGACGTGGCTTCCATCTGGTAGGTACAGACCCATGATATGCCCATGGGGCTCTACCAGGGCAGTGTACACAGCAAAGTTGGCAGGGGAGCCTGAACAAAGCTGGACATTGACCCCCAGGACTGAGGGTCCAGATGTAGGCCTGCAGTGTGAGCTTCTCATGGGGGTATTTTATGTATAGGATCATGTCATCTGCAAATAAGAATAGACTTCCTCTTTTCCTATTTGTATCCTTTTTATTTCTCCAGCCGGGACTTTGAACATTTTTCTGAATAAAAGTGTCTTGTTCTAGATTATAAAACAACTGCTTTCTGTTTTTTCCATATTTAATATAATGTTGAATATAGATTTGTTTTTATATATAGCTGTTGTTATGTTGAGGTGTTTTTTCTGTTCCTTGTTTCTTCAGGACTTAAATTATGAAAGGATATTGAACTTTCTCAAAGGCAATCAAATGCAAATCAAATTGCAACCAAATGAGATGACCACTAAAATTCTGTCCTTAAGTGGACTTATGTGCTGATGCACAGATATTGATATCCATGTGTGAAAGGAGTCTTACATCCCTGAAGGAAACCAACTTGGTTATGGTATATAATCTTCTTAATATTTCTTGAATTTGTTTTGCAAGAATATACTGAGAATTTGTACATCTATATTAATGAGGGATATTGGTCCATACTTTTCTTTTTTAAAATTTTTTAAAAATTTTTATTTATTTTCTGTATGTGTATGAAGGTACTGTCTGCATGCAGGTCTGTGCACCCGTGTCTTGCAATGCCGCGGAGGTCAGAAGAGGGTGTTGGATACCCCTGGAACTGGAGTTCTCCTGGAATTGGAGTTACAGACGGTTCTCAGCCACCATGTGGGTGCTGGGGAACGAACCTGGGTCCTCTGCAAGAGCGGTCGACGCTCTTAACCACTAGGCCATCTCTCCAGCCCCTGGTCTATACTTTTCTTCATTGTGTTCTAATCTAGTTTTGGTATCAGGGAATGCTGGTTTTGTAGACTGAGTTTGGTAGTGTTTCTTTCCTCTCTGTTTTATGGAACAGCTTGATGAGTATGGGCGTCAGTTCTTGAAAATTTTGATAGAGAGAGATGTAGAGATGAGTTAGCAGTTTAAATCACTGGCTATTCTTGCAGAAGACCTACATTATTTTAGCAGCACCCACAAGGCTATGGAAAGGAGGCACAGGAGTCCAGTTCTCTTTGGGCTACAGCCATACTGTACTGGTTCCAGAGCGACAGAGAAAATTGCAAAAATATTAAAATCGAAAGCCCTGCAACTCTGGATATGAATACCACAAGGCCAGCTCCCATCACATTAGATCTACAAGTTAAAGCATCTGTTTAAAGACCCCAAAGCCCACACCGTCAGAAAGAATCAGAGTCTTTTCATCTAAGGATGCATTGGATCAGAATGCTGATTGCAGGGCCCTGGAGTGCAGGGTTCTGTGAAGTGGAGACACAGTAAGACTACAGTATCATGGGTGATGGTCTCACCAGTCTCGGTGGTCTCATAGATGGCTGTTTCAGTGTTGCTAGGATTCCTTGGCTCCAGGACTATAGGGCTACAGGTATAGCCTGTTATGTAAGGTATCAGGGCTGAGAGAAGAGAGGACACGGAAAACCCATGGGTGGGGGGGGCAGGATATCTGCGCCCAGGGTCTCATTGCTCTAGCCCTGTCTATGCTGTGGGCCCGCTGAGGCCTAGATGAAGAAAGGTGCGCAGAGTCCTCAGTACCTGCTGCAACTTGGGTCCAAGCATGGAGCCGCTCACATCAATAACAAACACCACATTTCTTCTCCACAGGCTGGAGGCCTCTGGGGGCAAAGTAATGGATAAAATAGCCACCGTAAATCTGGACGAAAAGCAGGGAAGTCAGGAAGAACCGTGAGAGGCAATGTGAATCACAGGCCTCTTCCTCTCCCACAGAGCCCCCTGCTCCTTCCCTCCCAGGCCATCTCACGCTCCTGTTACCCTGTTCCATGGGCCTGCTGGGGCTGTGGGCTCAAGCTTTGTCTCCATAGTGGAAGTGAGTTGGGTCTCTGCTGCTCGGGCCTCCATCCCAGGCCTGGCCAGAGCAGCAGAGTGAAGAAGACAAGCTTGGAGGCCAGGCCTGCAAGGGTCAGCATCTCTCTAATATGTGAGTTCCTGTCCGTGAGAGAGCTGGACTCGCACAGGCTCCAGGGTCCCCAGAGACATTTGCCTGGGCTCCAGGAACTGAAAGTATTGTTTTAACCTCCCTCACCAGAGTGAGCCTGGGGCCCAGCTCGCTGCTGCCAAGGGCTGGGAGTTTGCAGGGCCTCCTTCTCCTCCTCAAACCTCCTTTCTGCTGTTGCTGGGCAGAGCAGGGAGGGGAGGAGGCAGCAGAGGCTGAAGGGATTGGTTGCACCAGGTACAGATGCTTTGGGCTGTGTGGATGTGATTGGCTGCTGGTCTCCTGCCCCCAGTCCACCTCTCCCTCTGCAGAGCCTGAGGGTTGGGTCAGTGCAGGGAAGGGATGGGAGGGGGCCGGTTGGCCCCTCAGGCCCAGTTTCCTCTCAAGCCCAGGGAGGCCTGGACTGGTTAAGGGTCTAGGCTCTCCTGCAGCCTGGAGCCTGCAAGCAGGCCCAGGCATGAGGCCCTGCCCAGGGAGAGCTGCACATCCTCCCGCCTGCCCTCACCCACCCTGTGACAGGGATGGACCCTGCTTCCTCCTCGCTCGGAGGAAACAGGAGCTGGAAGGGCTGCCTTTCCTTCCATCTATGCCATAGAGTCAGTTCCCATGGATACAGGGGACCTGTCTGGTATAAAGCTGGCCCTGTGTGGCATTGCCCGAGGCTTCTCACACTCATGCATGCTGTCCCTGCCAAGGCCCAGCAGCATCCTTGGGGCCTCCTGTGCGCCTGCCTTACTTGGGTGTGGGAATCCTCCCCAGCTCTCCTTGACCCCATGCTCACAGTGCTTCCCTTGCTGTCTTTCAGCCTGAGGGCAAGACCCTGCAGGCCAGCCCACCGCAGTCCCCTCAGTCAGCGCAGGAGCCGTGCGGTCATGTGCACTTGCACCATCCCCCTGGACTGGGGGGGGGGGGGCTTCACACCCCAGTCGCCTTTTCCCTGTGCTGAGGCCCACACAGCCCTGCCGCAGACCACGGAGCAGCCCAGCCTTCTTGTCTCCCCTGCAACTGCTGTCCCAGCAGGCACCATACTGGGTCTCACTGAGTGTGGAAATTCGCCCTGTTCCATCCAAGGGCGCGACTGCCTGCTCCCAATCCTCCCACTTCTAAGGAGTTTCTTTTCCACTGCGTAGCCTCTCGGGTAAATACATGCATGGGTAGCTGCAATAGTCTCCAAGTCTAGTTGACTCCTAATCCACAGCACAGGCTCCTGCCAGCCCAGACTCACGCTTCTCTCCCTAAAGGCACCTAGGACTAGCTTGTTTCCGAAACCATTAGTTGCATTTGGACTCTGAGCAGGCCATGCCTCCCTGATGCACTTGCCCATTGTCACCTCTGGAATGTCCAGGTCTGGGCTCTCCAGTCACCTCAGGGCATCTCTCTCTCTCTCTCTCTCTCTCTCTCTCTCTCTCTCTCTCTCTCTGTCTCTCTGTCTCTCTCTGTCCTCTTCGGCTTCCTGGGCCAAGGCAGCGTGTGCAAAGCTTGGCAGATCACTGCATGTGCAGAAAAAGCTTATGAGGCCATCACTTGGCAGAGTGAGCTGGGGGGATGCAGAACTCTGAGCAGGCCATCTGGATCTGCAGCATCACCAGGTCCGAGGGTCAATCTCACACTCTCACCGTGCAGTCAGCCACCCAACGCCACTGCTTTATCTGTGCGAACTTCACGGTGCTACCTGGCCTCTTTGCCGCAAGCAAACAAACTTCAGTTCAGGCTTGAAGTTTTCTCTTCCTTCAGGCCTCCCAGCCCTGCTCCTTTGCAATAGCTGCTGGGCCTCGTTAACCGAGGCACACAATGTCCTTCCCAGTCATGGGGCCCTGGTCACCCAGACCAATGCCAGGCACAGCAGGACTCGCCAGCCTGCTGAGCCATCTCAAACCACACCTCATGTCTAGACTCCAGAGTCCTCATGTCTAGGCTCCATGTGACCTCTGTGTCCCCGAATGTCCCTGGGAATTTCTAGCCTCTGTCTCTCCTACCCAGTCTCCCCAATTTGCTTGAATGCCTTTCAAGAAGAGGGACCTGCCTGTGATATCCTTTCAGAATCCTCAACCGGTGTCAGACTTGGCCAAGCACAGAGTAGGGAGACAGAGAGCTCTAAGTGAAGGAGGAGGTGAATGTTTCAGATCAGATCAGAAGGGAGGAAGACACCCTCACAAAGAAACTGAGACCAGAGGGCAGGGCTCCTGGGAGGGGGTGACAGTAGGACCACAGCTCAGGACAATGGCGGGGTTGCTCTAACACCATTTTCTGCCGAATGCCATGTGTTTCTTCTCTGGACAGATGTGGAAAAGGGAAAGCATGAAGCAGCAGCCAATGCCTCTGTGAGCCCAACACACACACACACACACACACACACACACACGCACACACGCACACACGCACACACGCACACACACAGGGCAGAACAGCAGGTTGAAGCCCTGCTGCACCTGTTCCCAGCGTCCCCTCCCCAGATCCTCTGAGAGGGTGGACTACTTCCACCCCTTCAGGGGTCCCGCCATAGCTCTGTACATGCGGTTTCCTCTCTGCAGGCCTTTCCTTGCACTCTAGGCAAGAGCCACTCAATTCCCCTAAAGTCCTTCAGTGTCAGCTCCTTCAAGTAGACTGTCCCCCAGCCTCCTGGGCTGGTACCACGAACACCCAACTGAGCACAGCACTTAGGGTGTATGAGGTCTCTGCGGCCAACATGGATCTGACTGCTTCCCATTGGGAGCTGGCTGGGGACAGCTTGGAAGCTGAGGGCAACTGACTCTGGGTTTCCAGACACAGTGTGCTGGGACCTGGGCTGGAGGGCTCTGCTGGGGGCTGCGTCAACATAGGAATGGAGGAAGGAAGGGCTGGCGCAGCCCTCCATTGGGTGGAGCAAAGAGAGGAGTCCCTGGTGGGTTGTGGCCATAGAGGGGCCGGAGTTGGTCAGGGATCCAAGTGAGAGGCAGAAGCTGACAGATGGAGAAGAGGGGGGAAGACAGGGGCAGGGCGGCAGCAGGTGAGAACAAATGCCCCTGCTTCCTGAGGGGCTGGAGGCAGTGGTGGAGAATGGTGCGTGGTGGGCTGGGGCCCATCAGGACGCTGGTTTGTGTTGTTGGGCAGGAGGGGAGGAGGCAGGAAAGCCTGCTGAGAGCTGATTTTCCAGGGTATGGCCACCCTCATCTGCAAGCCCAGCATCTTGGATCAGGGCTGTCCTGCTCAGCTGCAGTGCAGCACCTCTCTCCTCTCTGCAGGCTTGCAGGCTGAGCTGACACTCCCCCTTGTAGCAGGGGCCTCATGATGGAGAGCAGATTTTCAGGGACAACCACAGCAAGACATCAAGGAGCACTTGAGGGTGTCAGAGCTACAGAAACCATGAGAGGCCGATTACCCAACAATGCCTGGATTTGTCAAAGGGCGGCTTCAGAGCCAGCTGTGACCTGACGTAACTAAGTGGGCTCATCCAGAGCCAGCTGTGACCTGACGTAACTAGGTGGCTCATCCAGACACAGCTCTGACCTTACGTAACTACGTGGCTCATCCAGAGGCAGCTATGACCTGACGTAACTAGGTGGCTCATCCAGAGGCAGCTATGACCTGCCAAAACTAGGTGGCTCATTCAGAGCCAGCTGTGACCTGACGTAACTAGGTGGGCTCATCCAGAGCCAGCTGTGACCTGACATAACGAGGTGGATCATCCAGAGTCAGCTCTGACCTGACGTAACTAGGTGGGCTCATCCAGAGCCAGCTCTGACCTGATGTAACTAGGTAGCTCATTCAGGCTTTGCTACAGCTTCCCCAGTTCTGAGTCTCTACCTTGTGCTGTGTGCATGTGATTCCCAAGGTGAGGACTCAAGTGCATTGACCCATCCGCCTAGTCCTGTTCACTAGCTCTCATCTGCTTTATGTCCCAGAGCATGGCCCAGGGTCATGTGACTGCACTGCCCAGGTAGTATGCGGTTCCCTAGGCACACACACCTGCACATCTCCAATGATGTCCTTCTTGACCACATCATACTGGAAGGTGAAGTCGGCCATGATGCCTGAGCTGGAGAAAGCAGACTGCTCTTGCAGTGTTGGGGAGAAGGTGATGCGGACACAAGTGTCTCCCCTCTGTATCCTGGTGGATGGGGGTGAGTCGGCATGACCTGTATGGGTAGATGGGGAGGGCTGGGTCCAGATAGCATGGAGGGCTCAGCAGACAGAAAAGCCAGGTGGGGACAGCACGAGGGGCAGTGTCTGGGGAGGGTGAGAGGTCACACTCCTGCCACCCCCTGCTCTCCCCCACCATGCCCTTCCAGCTGCCCCAGACCCACTCTTGCCTCAAGCTCTGAGTGGCCAGCTCCTGCCTTGCCCTCCCCCTCCCCCAATCATGCCCTGCCTGGCAGACCCAGGCCTGCGCTCAGCTCCCAGCGCTGGGGGTTTGTCCTCCCCTCACATCCTCTCCCCTCCTCACTTCCCACCCAACACAAGGTCCATCTCTGGAGGACTGGCTTGTTCCCAGGTCCTTGGGGAGCCTGGATCTCCCCCCTGAGAGGCAGTGTGGTGTGTGTGAGGGCGGAAGCAAATAGGGACAGGGCCTGGGTCTCGCCCGTCCCCCTCCCTTCTGGAAGACACATCAGGCTGGTGGGGGCTCTCCTCTGGGATAGAATTGCACGAGCTTTCTTCGTCCTCTGCCCCCAGTCTCCCAGCATCACATGTGTGAATAAGCCTTTTAGCATCTCATGAAATCACTGATGACTTTCTGGTCCCGGATGTTTGTGGAGCTGGCCACAAGATCAACTCCTCTGGAATCTTAGTCCAAGACAAGTGTCCATTTAGAAACGTGTCTGTGCCTCTCTTTCTCCAGAAAATGGAGACTTGGGAATTCTGCCCCCCTCCTCCCTGCCACAGCTGTCAGGAAGCTTAGGGGCAAACCAAGTCTCCATACTCCGAGGCGCCTGCTCACATACGTTCCCTGGGCTTCCTTCCTCCCAACGCTCTTTGTTTGGTTTTATCCCCACAGGATTGCTTCTATGCTCTGTTTTAACCTTTAAGGAGAAGGGGGAGGGAGCTGCCATTTATAGCTTGGGGCTTAAGTATGCAGGCTGCTAGACTCAGCTGGCCTGTGGCCCCAGGTCCCTGCCACTGCCCTGTGTGTCTGGACCAGTTCTTTCTTTCTCTTGGCCTCGGCCCCCAGTCCAGGGCACAGGGTGATGGTCACTTCTTGTTCAGAGGAGCTTGCATGTGGGGATGAATGTGAGCTTATGGAAAGCAATTGGACCCACACCTGGATCTTCCTGAGTACTAAATGATCGGCAGGATTACCACCTTCATCACTATTTGTTAAGAAACTTCAGATCTTTTGGACGGAAGAATTGAACTGGGAATTGGACCCAGGCCCTGTGCAAGAGCAGCCAGTGCTCTTAACCACTGACCCCATCTCTCAAGCCACTCTGCTGAGTTCTCAGTACTGGCTCAGTGATTCCCCATCCTTGTTTAACATCCACATCACCCAAGACTGGCGAAACACAAAGACTCTCGTCTCCACCCAAACTATCCATCCAGACCCTAAAACGTGTGAGATCCCAGTTTCTGTGTTTCTGGGATAGTTTATGCTGATTGTGCTATAGCCATTTCAGCTGTTATAATCTTACTCCTGCGACTTGAAAGTAACCTTTGTAGCCAGGATGCGTCTTGGCCTTACATGACACCTCTGAGGTGCCCTGTTCTTCCTTTCTACCTGCGTCCCCTGCCCTCTCTGTGGGGTTTCCATGAGAAAGCCAAACTCATACAACATGACTTATAAATTCCTCAGTATTATTAGTGTGGATTTTATTATCCAATCCCTCTTCCCTAACATTATTCCTTTTAGTGACTGACATCTAAAATTTGGGAAGTTTCTGTCATGTGAAGTTCACATTGCCTTCAAAGATCACACAGATTTTAGACCGCAAATCTCTTCAATTTTAGCCAACGCTCCCCTTTCTGACTCGGGAAGGAAATTAGCAGTGAGCACAGAAGCATCATTAGAGGAATGTCCCACAGGCTGGCAGGTGAATGGAATAGCTTAGAGTGCTGACTACATACTTTTGTTGTCTTTGCTGTGTACGTGGCTGATCCTCAATGGAGGGATGTGCACATAGGTGATGCCTGTCCTTTCGGACACAGTGATTTCTACATTTAGCTTCCTCACCAGTTGTCCAGGCCTCAGGCTTAGCACTAGCTGGTACTTGTCCTGATGTCACTGCAGCAGTTCCTCATAGGCTAGGGCAAAAGTTACCTCTGTGTCTGCTGCCAGACTCATGGAGATTCAGAATTTTTCTGATTCTCGGCCCCTGGAAAAGAAGTAGAGATGCTTGGGAAGAGCTTTAGATTTCCTTCAGAGCAGGGGAGCTTGATTTTTGCTCAACTCCACCCTCATCCCAGTGCAGCTGACCAGCTTCTGTCTCTTTTAAGTTTCTGGGCCACCGGCAATTAGCCAGGCATGTCCTCATCAACCTTTCTCCCACTGTCATCTCCACTCCTGAGCATTCTACCTGAGATATTGTATCAAAGGGGGCCCTCCCTTAAGTAAACAGTCAGTGAAAATACAAATAATCTGACAATTAGAGGCTAGTAGTTTGTTCTACAAAAAGACAAACACAGTGTCTCTCCTCCTTTAAATAGTCCCTTAAACCTGCTCAGAGTCATGTGTTAAAATGAGCTTGTTTATACCAAAATGGCTCATTTTTTTGAGTCATATCTAAAGCTTTTCTGTAGGCTGACACTCTCTTAGAGGCTAAAAGAAAATCATTATAAAGGATAGTATTTATGCCGTGTGAATGGAACTTAGCTAGGAAATAGCAGTCAGTGTGGAGAAATCTTACTTATTAACTCAGGCTCAGAAATACAAACACTATATTTTCTCTTTCATATGTGAATCCTAGCTTTGAATTTTTAGACTTCTGAACTTAACCTGGAGTGTCTGTAGTATTCAGGAAGCCAGTAAGGGCCCATGAGAGAGGGTAGGAAAAGACGCCTTAATGGGGTGAGGGAAGAGTAGACCATATATGATATGAAAGAACAGGGGACACTAGAATTTAAATGTTTAAATGGGGGATCAGGGTGAAAGTATTGGGGAGAGGAGGAGGTGGGTGTGCATTAACTAAGGAAACCCACTCCTTTGAAAGTGAGTTAAATATATAATAAAGAGTTTAACCAGGCATGGTGGTGCACACCTTTGATCCCAGCACTTGGGAAATAGCAGTAGGCATTTCTCAGAGAGATTGAGACCAGCCTGGTCTACATAGTGATTTTCAGACCAGCTTTGGCTACAGGGGGACCCTATTTAGAAAAAAAAAAAAAAGCTTTAAAAGGAATTTGAGTGGAGGTGGCCTGCATGGTAGACAAATGGTACTCCCGGAAGCCATGGACTATTAAATAAAAATCCCAGTGCCAGGTGTATGATACTTCACTATGAGTTATTGGTCAGGGAGGCCGCAGATAGTCCCTAAACAACACAGATCACCACAATTTCTCTTGGTTTCCCACCATGTCCAGATGGTAAGACCCTATTGCTGAAGACACCACATCTTTGATTACAAAACATAGAGAAAAAAAAAAAACAGAGAAATCAATCTTGAACTGACTGGAAAGCTTCCTCCTTACTGGCTACTTTTCATAGTGCCAGAAGGTGTTATGCAGGTTTCCAGGGGAGAAGTCATGAGCAATCTTACCCAGCTGTGAATATTGTGTGCTAAGATATCAACCTGCCAGGCAAGATGTGCCCAATGATGAAATAGTGGCATGACCATTTTGAAGTAACCACCTGCTCTCAGATTGGCTTTGAGGCCTGCTGCACAGAAAGAAATTTGTACCTGGTACTGTAAACCTGGTCAAAAGCTGTTTTAGTAAAGGGTCACTGTTCTACTAAGCTCCTTTTTTTTTTTTTTTTTTTTGGTCTTTTTGAGACAGGGTCTCCCTGCCAACCTGGCTGTCCTGGAACTCTCTCTGTAGACCAGTCTGGCCTTGAACTCATAGAGATCAGCCTGCCTCTACCTCCCAAGTGCTAGGATTAAAGGCGTGTGCCACCACGCCCGGCTTTTTCTAGTTAGCTGTAATAAAACACTGACCAAGACCAACTTAGGAAGGAAAGGGTTTATTTCAGCTTACGGTACAGACCTTCATCAAGGGAAGCCAGGGCAGAAACTCAAGCAGGAACTGGGCAAGAACTGAAGGATGTGCCATGAAGGAACACTGCTAACTGGATTGTTACCCTCACCTGTTTTATTATAGCACCCAGGGCCACCTGCCCAGGAGTGGCACCAGTGACACTGCACTGTGCACATCACTGAATAATCAAGAAAATGCCTCGGGCTGGAGAGATGGCTCAGCGGTTAAGAGCACTGACTGCTTTTGCAGAAGACCTGGGTTCGATTCCCAGCACCCACATGGCAGCTAAGAATCGTCTTTAACTCCAGTTCCAGGGGAATCTGACACCCTCTTCTGATCTCCGCAGCATTGCATGATACGGGTGCCCCAACATACATGCAGACAGTACACTCATACACAATAAATAAATAAATAAATAAATAAATAAATAAATAAATAAATAAAATAAAATGCCTCACAGATGTGTGCACAGTCCAAGTTGATAGAGGAAACTCCCAAATCAAGGTTCCCTCTTCTCACATGGGTCAGGTTGACAACTGAAGTTACCCAGCACAGTCACTGTGTCAAACTGCCTTCTAATATTTATGCCTATGCCCATATATTAGTGTTGCTTTCAACTTTGATGACAGAAGCTTATTTTTAGATATATAGGTATTTAAAGAGCACTAATAGTTATAGTTGGTTACTTTGGTATAGACACATATGTTTGGATGATATGTTAATCCATGAATTACATTTTTTTCCTGTTTAATATGACAGTGTCTTACTGTGGCTTATAACATCTCCTAACCTGTAGAGGCTGTAAGCTTGTGGCATCAGCCATGGGTTATTCCTCCAAGGAGAGAGCCAATAGCCAATTAGGTTTGGGATATACAGACATATGGCTGCCTCTGCTGCACAGTATTTCCAGGCAGGCGGGGTGTAGCTGGTTCTGTACCGATGGAGGCTTGCTGACTCAGAGGGGACCCATATTTGTTTTATTGGTTTGAGTGGCCTTTGGTAACACTCTCTGGTATTCCAGAGGCATCTGTACACTTGCATGTGTGGTCTCAATACATCTTTCCCAGTTTACATCAGTCAGGCTTCGCAGCAGGGCCTTATCGCCTCTCTTTTGCAGGTATTCCCAGTTAGAGGCAAGGATCTCTTTACCTTTTGTTGCTCATTAGTAGGATCGAAAGGTTATTCTTGGACAAACTGTAACCCCTGAAAGGAACAGCCAGAATGACCCAGAGTCCAAGACAACAGCTCACAGAGAGAGTGGACTGTTTTGCTTCTCATCTACCTGTGCCCCTTTCCTAAGACTAGGGAACAATCTGCGGAAGAGGAGTGTGGTAGAAATGTAAGGCTGGGATTTGGGGTGAGTGGTGAAATACAGCAATGTAGTCTGGACACTCATTTGAACAACTTGATTTAACATACAACCCCTCACCCCTGCTGGATGGTGGGGCTGTGGGGGTTTGGGCACAACAGCCTGCAAATTGGTTTCATATGAAGGATGCTTGTACTCATGGATCATCACTTATAGCTAAAAAAGAAAAAAAAAAACTGAGAGAAAGATGCAGGACAGTTATGGCAAAATGCATGATCTGGGATGGGGTGGGGGTAGGGGGGAAGGGAAAGGGAAATATGCCTGATCTGAATTGGAAAATGATGTATGAAATGTACAAAGCACCAATAAAAAAAATTTAAAAAATTAAAGGCATTGCCACCATAAAAAAAAAAGACGCTTATTTTTCAGTGGGAAGCAGTTAATACAAAGACTCATAACTGGTCAAAGTAGTCAGAATAAGTGACTGTGAGTGCTCAGTTCTTTTTTTTTCTGGTCTTTTTGAGACAGGGTCTCCCTTTAGTCCCAGCTGGCCTGTAACTTGCTATGTAGACCAGGCTGGTCTTGAACTCTCAGAGATCCACTTGCCTCTGCCTCCTGAGTGCTGGGATTAAAGGCATGCACTACCATGCCCAGTGAGTGCTCAGTTCTAAAGAGGACATCTATGTTAATTCCCCCAGGCTAAGACTCAGGGGACATCACGGAAGATGTAAGAGGAAGAGGATGGGAAGGAGTGCTGTAAAATGCTGTCCTCCGAGCTTCATGGTCCACTACACTCATGAACTCATAGCAACTTTAGTTACCTGCAAAAGATCAAGTCGGTCCACATTCTGGCATGCATGGGGGAGCTAACGAGCTGAGTGAGGCTCTTGGTGGAGGGAGAGTTATCTTTCTTTGATGATATGACCAGTGGTTGGTTGCCCATGGTCCAGTGGATGGCCCCCACAATCATTCATATATGGGCAGCAGTAATTGGACTCAGAACATTCTATCAAAAAAGAAGTGGACATGACATTGGCACGTGGATGTGGGGAGGAGGTATATGGGTAATTAGAGAGTGCATAGAGGATAGATATGAACAAAATACATTGTATACATGTATAATCTCAAAGAATAAAATATCATATTAAAAATAAAAATAAGAAGGGCTGGAGAGATGGCCTAGTGGTTAAGAGCACTGACCACTCTTGCAGAGGACCTGGGTTCGATCCTCAGCACCCACATGGCAGCTGAGAACCGTCTTTAACTGCAGTTCCAGGGGAATCCAACACCCTCTTCTGACCTCTGAGGCATTGCACGACACCTGTGTACAAACCTACATGCAGACAGTACATTCATACACATAAATAAAATAAATAAAAATAAGAAAAAAGGAAAAAAAATCTCACTGTACATAACTTTACCAGATGGTACCAATTCTTTTCTTTTCTCTTTTCTTTTTTTTTTTTTTTCTTTTTGAGACAGGGTCTCCCTTTAGTCTGGTACCAAATTCTTTTTTTTTTTTTTTTTTTTTTTGTCTTTTTCATAAGAACAGGGTCTCCCTGTAGACCCAGGTTGTCCTGGAACTCACTCTGTAGACTAAGCTGGCCTTGAATTCACAAAGATCCACCTGCCTCTGCCTCCCAAGTGCTAGGATTAAAGGTGTGCGCCACCATGCCCGGCGCTAGTGGTACCAATTCTTAAACAAACTACATCTTCCTAGCAGAAGAAAACTGAAAATGAGGGTGTGAATGCCCACTTATTGAAAATCTGTTATGGGCTCTTGTATTCAATTGTCACATAATCTTTATGTAATCCTATGAAGTAGAAATGACTGTCTTCATTTTGAAGAAGTAAAGAATGAGAAGCTAGAGAGACGGCTCAGAGATTAAGAGCACCAGCTGCTCTTGCAGAGAGGACCTGATTTTGATTCCTACCACCCACATAGCAGCTAACAACCTCCAGTTTCAGAGGAATCTGATGCTTTCTGCTGATTCCTTGGGCACTTCCTGACGTGGGTGCCTTACACACATGCAGCCAATATACTCATACACATAAAACAAAAATAATAAAGAAAATATAAAAGTAGAGAATAAAGCGGCTGAGAGATGGCCTAGCGGTTAAGAGCACCGACTGCTCTTGCAGAGGACCCAGGTTCGATCCCCAGTATCCACAGGACGGCTAAAAACCGTCTTTAACTCCAGTTCCAGGGGAATTCGACGCCCTCTTCTGACCTCCGAGGCATTGCACGACACGGGTGCACAAACTTGCATGCAGACAGTACATTCATACACATACGAAAATAAATAAAATTAAAAAAAAAAAAAGTAGAGAATAAGGCCCAGAGAGAAGGTGAATTTGTCCTCATCATACAGCTAAGGTGACTTAATCATATTTCAGAGTAAATAGAGTCTTACCTGACATCTACACCGGCAGCTGTCTTTCCTTGATAATAAGCTTTTTCATAGATTTTCTTTGCCTGGTGCTTTTCCTTTATTTCTGCAACATAGACTTTATTGTTGATGGTCCTGATGGCACAGGAAAAAGAAGGGAGAAAAGACACAGAGAAGAAGCGAGAAACGCTGAACACACACGCGTGCGCGCGCACACACACACACACACACACACACACGAGGAAATGAGGGGGATGGAAAAAGAAAGAAAAAAATAGTGTCATTAAACTCATGATTGAGCAGGAAGAATTGAGTAGAGCGAAAGAGAAAGAGCTAAAATAGACGAAGATGAGGGGCTGGAGAGATGGCCTAGCAGTTGGGAGCGCTGAGTGCTCTTGCAGAGGACCCGGGTTCGATCCCCAGCACCCACATGGCAGCTGAGAACCGTCTGTAATTCCAATTCCAGGAGAACTCCAGTTCCAGGGGAGTCTGACGCCCTCTTCTGACCTCCGCGGTATTGCACGACATGGGTGCACAGATCTACATGCTGACAATACATTCATACACATGAATAATAAATAAATAAAAAAAAAAATAGACGAAGATTTTCTTCTGATAACTATTCATCAGATGGGAAAAGAGACTACCATTTAGCATATGGTAAACCCAGTGTTGTATTTTTGTGCTTCTCAATGTATTAAATAAATGTTTGGCTTTTGACACAGAAAAATATTTTTAGGTATAAGGTAACTGAGCATTTTATTATAATTGTTATATATTTACTACAACAGTTTTTGGTCTTTTTGATACAGGGTCTCCATATAGTTCCAGCTAGCCTGGAACTCATTATGTAGATGAGGCTGGCTTCAGACTCACAAAGATCTGCCTCCCTCTGCTTCCTAAGTGCAGGGATTAAAGGCATATGCCATCATGCCTTGCTACAATATTTACTTTTAACTAAAACACATCATGGTGGTATGCATGTAAACTCAGCACTTAAGAAGCTGAAGCAGGAGAATCACAAATTTGAGGCCAGTCTTGGGTATAGAGTGAATTCCAGGTCAGCCTGGACAACTTATCGAGATTCCGTCTCAAGTTTATTTTAAGATGTATTTATTGGGCCTGGAGAGATGGCTCAGCAGTTAAGAGCACTGACTGCTCTTGCAGAGGACCTGGGTTTGATTCCCAGCACCCACATGGTGGCTAAGAAAAGTCTTTAAGCCAGGGGTGATGGTGCACACCTTTAATCCCAACACTCAGGAGGCAGAGGCAGGTGGATCTCTGTGAGTTCAAAGCCAGCCTGGTCTACCTAACAACCTCCAGGCCAGCTGGGACTAAAGGGAGACCCTGTCTAAAGAAATATGTATTTATTTTTATTTTATACATATGAGTGTCTTGCCTGCATGTATGTGAACAGATGCATGCAGTGTCTACAGAAGCCTAGAGACAGTGTCAGAACCCTTGGGATTGGAGTTACAGATGATTGTGATTTGACACGTAGTGCTGGGAACTGAACTCAGTTCTTTTACAAGATCAGGAAGTGCTCTTAACTGCAAAACCTTCCTTTCACCCCCTCTCTCAAATTTTTTACACACACACACAAACAAACACACACACAAACACACACATACATACTACATTGAATCCATTAGCTCATGGATTCTGTTGCTTGGGATATGACAATCTAAAAATTTAAAAAGAAATTTTAAAAGAAAATTCTTTTAGAATTTTAAAAGAAAACACAGATAAATAATATTGTAAATTATATGGTGGTAAAATTGTCCGTGATGTACAAATTAGTACAAAGGCTTCTGGCCCTGACTTCTGGCTCTTGTGAATAGGCAGCTTGGAAGCTGATGAATTGGGAACAAACTTATCCCCATTTCCCCATTTCTCCAAGGAAGATAACAAAGTGTTAAAGAATTAACAGGAGAAAGAACACTTTGCTCAAACCTTCAGGAAAGAGTCCTGGAGGAGATGGCCTTGTAGCTGGGCCAAGGAGCAGAGAGGCTGAGGTAAATCCTGGTCTTAGCTTCTCAGGCTCCTTCTCTTTGTGATCTGTAAATCTCTGGAATGCTCTAGGAGCTCTGTTCTTGACCCTTTCTTCCTTCCTTCCTTCCTTCCTTCCCATCCAGTCACCTTTTCTGTTCTTTCTACATTCGCTCTTTAAGTGATGTAATCAAGCCCCATGGCTGTAAAAGCAATGTACAGAAGACTCCCAAATCTGCATCTCTACTGTAGCTCTGCCCCCTAAACTCCAGAGCCGCTCCTTGTTTGACAAGTCCACTAAAATGTCCAAGAGGCGCCTCAAGCTTAGCCTGTTCCAAGCTGAGCCCCCAGCATCTCCCCACTCCCAAGTCTGTTCCTCTTCATCTCAGGAAATAGTTGCTAGGCTAAAAATGTTAGAGTTATGTTTGATTCCCCCCTTCCTCTTCCCCTCCACAACCAGTCCATCAGGGAATTAGGGCTCTCTCTTTAGAATACAACTACAATTTGACCACTTTTCACTACATAAGTATTGCCCTGGTCCAAACTACCAGTATTTTTTTGGGGGGGGGGGGTGAATGCAATAACTGGTCTCCCTCTTTAAACCCTGGCTCCTTATAAATGGTTCTCAAAGCAATCAGAGATGTTCTGTTAATTTTAAATCAGTACATTTATTCCTTCTGCTCAAAACTGTAGCTTCCATCTCAAGTGCAAACAAGTGAAATGCTTCACTAGGCCCCTGTGGTCCTACACAAGCTGGTATACTGCTACCTCTTCAATCCCATCCCCTCCTCTTCCTGCCGCTGCTTTTCCTGCTCCAGTCCTGCCGGGGCTTTCTTGTTATTTCCTTTTCTTTTCCCTCCCCCCTCTCCTTTCCCACCTCCTTCCCTCCCTCCCCACCTCCCTCCCCACTTCCCTCTCTCCCTTCCCCTTCTCCCTTCCTTCCTTCCACTCTCTCTCTTTTTCTTTCCCTTTCTTTCTTTCTTTCTTTCTTTCTTTCTTTCTTTCTTTCTTTCTTTCTTTCTTTCTTTCTTTCTTTCTTTCTTTCTTTCTTTCTTTCTCCTATTCACAAAGCTAGGAGTGGAACTCAGGGAGGGTCTTGTACATGCTAGGCAAGTCCTCTGCCCCAGAACTACATCATCAGTGTTTGGTTTTAATATTTGTATTAATTTGAGAATTCCATACAATGTATTTTGATCATAGTCAGAGCTTTTCTATTCTCCACTCCCATCTTATTATCTCCCCAAATTTAATGTCCTATTATTATTATTATTATTATCTTTTTAAAGGCCTATCAAATTGAATCTGTGATTCCCAAGTACCCTTGGTGTGGGTCTTTTTCTTGGGGTTAGGCATCTCATTATAGCTTAGGCTGGCCTTGAACTCACTGTTCCAGGGGAATATGATGCCTTCTTCTGACTCTTCAGGCATTGCATAACAGGGGTGCACTTACACACATGCAGGGAATGCATTCGTGCACATAAAATAAAAATAATAAAATATCTTAGAAAGATGGATGGTACCTGAGGAACAGCACGTGAAGTTGACCTCTGAACTCCACATACATGCAATGCTTTTGCACGCAGAACCAAACATGCACATATATACATACATGCAAAATCCATAAAAGTTTGCATAGTAATGGGTATTTAAAGTTTGATACCCATGTGATAGGTATACCCATGTGATACGTGTATATGTTATGTAATAGTTAAATCAGCCAGGCATGGTGGTGCATGCCTTTAATCCTAGCACTTGGGAGGCAGAGGCAGGCGGATCTTTGTGAGTTCAAGGCCAGCCTGGTCTAAATAGCGAGTTCCAGGACAGCTGGGGCTGCAGGGAAACCCTGTCTCGGAAAGACCAAAAAAGTTTTTTATTGATTGGACACTTTCATATGCTGCATTTTGATCTTATTCAGACTCCCTCCCCTCTCTACCCCCATTTTACTAGCTCCCCATGCTGACTTCATGTCCTCTGTTGTCTTTTTTTTTTAAAGGCCTGTTGAGTCTAATCTGTGTTTCCCAAGTGCTCCTGACTGTGGGTCTATCCCTTGGAGTCTGGTCAACCTACCAGGCCGTAAGGAGAAGTGACTCTCCCAGCATCTACCATTTGCCAATGGAGCTGCAGCTAGGGCTGGGGCTGCCTGCCCACCTCTTCTGTTCATGCCGGACCTTATCATTTCTTTGTAATGAAAACTTTCAAAATCCTTCCTTCCAGCTTTTAAAATATGGAATGCAATTATTGCCTATCCTGTGCAAATCATCATTCCACTGTAAGCTACAGAATTACCTGAAGATTTCAGGTAGGAGCGAGCTCATTCAGTGCTTGCCATGCTGTGATGGCATATTTCACGTAGCATAGTGATCTCGAGTTCCATCCATTCAGAGAGGGGGTTGAGGGCTTTTTGTTGTTTCTGGTGTTTTTTTTTTCTCTTTTTTCTTTTTTGAGTAAAGGTCTCCCTGTAGCTCCAGCTGTCCTAGAACTCACTATGTAGACCAGGCTGTCCTTGAACTCACAGAGATTCGCCTGCTTTTGCCTCCTGAGTGCTGGGATTAAAGGTGTGCGCCACCATGCCCAGCTCTGTTTTTGTTTTTTGAGACAGAGCCTTGCTCTAGCTCGCTCTGGACTCAAACTCCCAATTTTCCTTCCTCAGCTTTCCAAATGTCAGTATTACGGCTATAAGTCATCATATCCAGCGCAAACAGAATTTGAAAAATTAGTCTGAGACAGGATTTTCCTGTGTGGTCCAGGCCGGCCTTGAGCTTCCAATCTTCTGTGTGCAACTGCCAAACATGCCTAGCCTATCTATGTTGTCACCAGTGCCAAAACTTCGTTCTTGTTTTATGGTTCGTTTTGGTACTAGATTTTCTTTAGCCATTCATCAATGGGACTCCTAATTTCTTTGCAGTTTTAGCTATTCCTTGCTTTTCTTTAACTTTTCCAGTGTACTGTTGTCTCAGAACCTTTGTAATTACTCTTTACTTTGCCTAGAATGTACTTCTTCCAGATCTTCACAAGTCTTCATACCATCTCTTCTCAGGTCTTTGTTTAATGTCGCTTTCTCAGAAATACATCTTGACCACTATTAACTGGCACCTTCCACTCTGTCTCTGTCTCCCTTGCTCTATTCTTTTTTTTTTAACATTGCTAATAAACAAATTGATGCATATTTATGTTTTCCATGTTTTATCTTCTGTGGGCTCCTTGAAGGCAAAGATTTTGTCTGACTTGCTGCTTGTGCCAGGACTATGCCCTGGCACACAGTCAACCTTCACTCATTTCCTAACGGGCATCCCAGACCGGCAGTGAGGGATCAAAGAGAAGGGAGATGTGGAAAGAAGGCTAGAGAACACAAGGCCTTGAACTCCAGACTTGATAAGGTTATACTGCAGCAAGACGTCTGCCATGGTGAATGTAGAGTGATGGATAAGTCTCAAAATGGGGAGATGGATAGGATCAGAACTAGCCTTTGAACTATGAGAGTTTGCTGTCCTAGGGGACATCAGTGCACCTCTGCAGGAGGTGAGAACAAATATCTGTGTTTCATGAGTGGAATAACTAGGACACAGGTAGCAGCAGCTTCCAGAAATGCTAAATGAAGATATGCAGCTGGCATAGGAGACGACTTGGGCAAGAAGTGTTTCAAGGCAGCTGAAACAGTACTGCTGAGGCTGGGCTGGTGTGGGGGTGGACAGAGCTGGCTGGGCCTCAAGGTCTCCTGGGGGCTGGGGTGATTAGGGTGGAGCTACTCTGGCAGGAGCACACTGGGGCCTCTGTGTGTGTGCTGCCTCCAGCCAGAATACTTTCCACAGAGTCTGCCCAGGAACATTTTCTCCAGCCTGCTTTGCTTAATTTTTTAAAAACCTTTTTGGTGTTATTTTTTTTCCTACTAAAATAAAATCCAAATTCTGCCCGATAGCTTGGTCCTTCTATCGACTGACTGCAACCTCTCAGATCGGCCCTATGCTTCATACCATGCCTGGTTTTGGTCTATTTGTTTGGGGGCAGCTTTTGGTTTTGTGTTTGGTTCTTTTAGTTCCCAACATACAATGACCTTGGTCCCTTCAAACCTTACCTGCCTGGAAATCCTGTTGCCAGAAAGCCCTCCTTAACTACCTCAGTTCCTCTACCCTGTACTGACTTTACCTCCTGCCATCCTAGCCACTCTCCAAAGTGCAGCCCAGAGGTTCTTGATGCTACATCATGGGCTCCAGGGCTATAGGGATTGTTTATAATCAAAAAACCTTCTCCTCAATCACGGGGGTGAGGATGACCAAGAAAGAGCAGAAATTCTGATTTCACTGGGCTCTCTAATCTATTAAGACAGAGAGTGTCTCCACTCAAAGCCAGAAATCCAGCCACCTTTTTGTTCTTTTGAAGCAGGATTAATGCATCCAAGCCTGGCCTTAAATTTGAGCTCACTATAATAGTTGAGGATGACTTTAAACTTCTGATCTTCCTGCCTTCATCTCGAGTGGGGAGATTACAGGTGTGCACCGCTATGGCCATTTATGTGTTGCTAGGGGTTTATGTATATGTGGCTTTATTATTTCTGGGCTTCCTAGGCATAGAACTTGACCACCTTAGCTACATCTCCAGGCCTACAAGCCTTTTTGTCATTTACATTAAAGTGTTACATGGGCTCACAAAACCACATTAAGATTTTTCTTCATCTCTTCTTCTTCTCTTGTTCATCATCTCAACCAGGGCCCTGTCACCTAACAAAGCAAAACAGAAGAAAGGCACGCACAATTTATGTATATGACTTCTCCCTTCTTAAGCAGGTCGTGTCTCCCTCAGACGGTCTCTTCAGTCACAACATCACGGATCATCCCATACTCCTACACAGGATTCTCCTCAGCTTCCCAGCTTCTTGGCTAGCCCTTCAAGCTTACCCTTGCTTCACTATTGCCACTCCTTGCTTACCACCTTGCTATGTCTCTTTAAAAGAGGCCTAGCTCTCTCTACTAAAGTGGGGTGTGCATGTCCTTAGGGATGCTGGAGAGAAATCTGGAAGGGAGTGGGAGACTATTAGTTCTGTGTTTATAGAACTTTCCATTCTTCTTTGATGAATTAGAGTTATAATCTTCATGACATATATTCATTCTGTAACATATTTAATATGATGTGTAAATTCATATACATATTATACACATATGTAAAGTGAGTTCTATGCATTTGCTTTTTGATTGCAAACCCATTGGAGCCTGGTGTATTCCAGTCTCTCAAGTCTCATGTCTGACCACTATTGTACCCTCCGCTCACCTCTAACACTTCAGTGACACAGAAGTGCAGGTGCTTCTCATGAGGGAACATTGTGTCATCATTCTTTTCTCGTGACTTCCCAACCCTGCTTTCGTGATGCATGACTGGTTAACATCTCATAATTCAATCCTGCTTCTGAGGTGCGTGGCTGGTTAAGATAGCATAATTCAAGCTTCAGTTTATGTGTCATTTCTCCAAGGCTGAGCGGGAGTGGGAAACTGACCACCGTCTTTGGCTGGACTTTGTGCTTCCCACTGTTCTGCCTTCAGACTTCTCTTTCCTCTGAGTGTATTTCATTCAAATCACCTGCTTCTTTTATCATAGCCCACATTAGGCCGTAGACTGGGAGCAGGGACTGTATGCAACCATCTTCCTCTTTCTACTACATCCAGTACTATGTAAGTCAACAGTCAGCATCAGGAAATGGCTGGTTTTATTTTAAAAGCTAAGATTTGTAAAATATTTATCATAAGCCAGGCACTGATTTTAGCATAGATTTCTATGCATTTTATCCCATCGAATCCTTGCAAGTGGGTTCTAATTTCATCTCCATTTTATAGATGTGTAAAATAAGACTCAGAAGTGGCAGGGGAAGGATTCAAAGTCAAGAAATTTGCTCTCATAGTACACTCTCTTAAGCACTCTGCTCTACTGAAAGAACATAACAAAAGGATGGAATGACTATATGCATAAATTAATTAAGTACTGAGTTTGGAAGTAGACTTACATAGTGAAGTTGGAGATAAAAGCAATACGAGGCAGATTCAGGTCAAAGATGGTTTCATGGGCTTCAGCATGTGGATTGAAGAGGACAGAGGTGACCAAGGTGTGGGAATAGTGAGACACCACAGTGGAACATATGGAATAGCTCGTTATCAACAGCTGCGAGAGAAGATGAGAGGTAGGTTAGAAAGAGTTCTTTATTAGCCCAGATGAGCTTGTACTTGGGAATTCAAGGTTCATAAACTGGCTTCAGGGTTGAGGTGAAGAAACTGAGGGTAAAGAGGGAACATGGCCACTGTCATGCATTTAGTGAATCTGCCTGATAGTGTAGTAAGATTTAGCAAGTCTCAGAACCAAACGCTCAGAGAAGATCACAAATTAAATTTCCTCTAGACAAGGGATTTTTTTTCTAACTTTAATGTACACACAAGCTCAGGAGAGTTTGCTAAAATGTAGTTTCTGATTTAGCAACTCCTAGAGTGTGGGGAGAGGCTGAACATCTCCTTGGTAAAAGGATCTCCAAGGCTGCTGCTGCTGTTGGTTGTCCATCAATTTCATTTAGAATTAGTGCAATACTTTAATAAATCTTTAGAATGTAACAGACTGGTTGTATTCATTGGGCCCTACTTTGTCACAAGGCAGTGTGATATTTACTTTTTTCTTCTTTATGATTTCAGGGGTAAAAAATGAACCTGATAAGAAAAATCATGTACTGCAAGCATAAGTATTCAGCCTCCACAACCTTATTTAATTATCAGATCAGCCTTAGGAGTTAAATATTATTATTTCCCATATCTTACCTCAGAGACTGAGCTCATCCAGCAATAAGAAAATTTCTTCCTCACCATCCCAGTAGTCACAATCTCCCCATCTATCTACCCACAAGTTACAGACATCTAGCTTGTTCTTAGCATAGAGGCAGTTTGGGATCAAATGTATAGAGGTCTAAATTCTGGTTGTTCAATGTCCTATGTCTTAATCTCTGAGCCTTTGCTTCCTCCTTTCTCTAATGTGAATAATAATAGAGCCTGGCTTACAGGAGTGCTGTGAGGACTAGCTAAAATAATAATTAAATTGATGCAACACCTCACATGCACTCAGCAAATAGTAACTTTTTTTCTCAGGCCTGATTTTCTCATCCCTGAAATAAACAGATTGAAAAACCTTGTAATAGTCCCACCCCAAGGAGCTACTTTTTTCACAAATTCCAGAGCTTTGCCCTCTCATGCCAGAACTGACCTTGGTATTTGATGAGGAAGGGCCATAGGGTCCCTGATGTGTTAGGTCTAGGAGAATGGTCAGCAAAAAACTGACATAACAGAGGCATCTCCATTCAGACATGGTGCCACTTCTGGCCTGCGTCTGTTGTTCACATCCAGAATGTCTGAGCCCAGTCTTCAAACCCTTCCTCTTTTTAAACTTCCAGGTAACCCTTTTCTTGGGAGGGAGGGGCCACCTAAAGTGTGGGGAAGTCTCTGAATATGCCATTGAGGCCTACACAAGTCAGGATTGTCCAAGAGCTGAGAGGTTGGCATCTTGCCTGGAGAAGGGCCAGTTCCATGCCTCCCTTTTTCCCCTCATCCAGCTGTAAGATGAATGGAAACTAAACATACCAGAGTGCAGGGTCTGTCTGTTTGCTATGTTGGCTCAGGGTGGGGTTTTTCTTTCTTATAAACATCCACTGGAGCCCAATAACTGGAGCCAGGGAAAGGTCACTCAGCACTGATCTTAAAAAGGTAGTAGACTTTAAAGAGGGCCACAGAGGCAAACATCCAGTGTTGGGCTTTTCTGCTACTGACTTTAGTCTTGACACAGGAGGGACTATAACAATACAAAGGTCCCATAAACAAGAGATTTTTCACTTTCCTGAATAGTCAGAAGCAGAGCTGAAAAAGAATTAAATTCAGTGGTTCAAAATACAGACTCTGAAGCCAGCTGTGGTGGTGCACGGCTTGAATCAAAGCACGAGAGAGGCAGGGCAGGGTGGATCTCTGTGAGATCTAGGCCGGCCTGGTCAAGTTCCATGCCAGCTGGAGATACAGGGAGACCCTGTCAGAAAAATAGACAAAAAATACAGGCTCTGGATTGAGGACATCTGGGCTTGATCACAGTTCTGTCACTTACTGGCTATGTGTCCCTGAGCAAGTCAACTAACCTCTCTGAAGCCTCGGTTTCCTCATCTGTAAAATGAGGATAATAAAAGCACTTCATACAAGTGTGAACTTGAACCGATTTTGTACTTTTAGAATGCTTGATAAATGGGAAGTATTCAATAAATACCTGCTCGGATGACGTTGAACAAAATCAGTTTTGTTCAGAATGATGCTCAGGCACACATTTATAAACCCAGCACTTGGGAGACTGGCATAGGAGAATTGGGAATTCAAGGCCACCCTAGGCTGCTTGGTGAGTCCCACTCTGTCTTAAAAACAACAATGAGGGGGCTGGAGAGATGGCCTAGCGGTTAAGAGCGCCGACTGCTCTTACAGAGGACCCGGGTTCGATCCCCAGCACCCACATGGCGGCCGAGAGCCGTCTGAAACTCCTATTCCAGGAGAACTCCAGCTCCAGGGGAATCCGAGACCCTCTTCTGACCTCCGTATCATTGCACGACACGGGTGCACAGACCTACATGCAGACAGTACACTCATACACATACAGAAATAAATAAAATNCAGACAGTACATTCATACACATACAGAAATAAATAAAATTTAAAAAAAAAAAAAACAACAATGAAAGAGTATGGGAACTCCCCCCCACCCCCGTCCTGCTTGGATGTGGGAAGGGAAGAGAGAGATGCAGAATTGAGGTACTTTGGGCTCAAGGTTTTACAGGTCCTGTGGAGGTTGGGGTGAGGAGTACAGAGGAGTACAGAGACCATTAGTATGTGTCAGAATGTTTATCTCATGTAGAGATCACATTCACAAGAGTTCCAGCACCTTACTTGAGGAGCAAAACCAACCCTCTGAGAACATTTTATAAACTTGTGCAAAGACACTCTAATTTGCCCTATGTTATTTAATACTGCACAACAAATTCTTATTCTGGCCATTGGAGGGAGGTGTCCCAAGTCTTGTCAATTGCTGTTTCTTCTAAGCCCACCCAAAGTTTCCCATTGGAATTTCCTGAGTGTGAGAGGGGGCTGGGAGTAGCTCAGCTGGTAGAGCACTTGCCTAGCCTTCATGGAGCCTTGACCTGGGTCTCTCATGCTCTATAAACAAGTGTTGGTGGAGCATGTCTATAATCTGTACTCAAAAGGTAGAGACAGGAGGATCAGAAGTTCAAGGTCATCGTCAACTACATAGGAAGTTTGAAGACAGCCTGGTATACGTGAGACCGTGTCTCAAACAACAAAAAAGAAATTTCCTCTTGGGGGACAGTTCTAGCTAAAGAAAAGGTTTGTTTATACAGCAACAGAGAAAACTCCGTGATGTACCCAGTCCCTCTTAAAGATGAACAGATAACAAAGATTCCTTGGGCAAATTAAGGAAGCCTGTAACATGGAAGCAATAAACAAATAGAACAAGTCATCCCAGAGCAAGTTGAAAACTTGAGGAACAAAAGAGAACTTCAGGGGGAAAATGGTAATGTCAATGAAAATATGATAGGCATAAAGCAAGAACTGTCTTCTGCAAAACAGTAATAATCCGAGAAAAGAAAGACAGCTCGAAAACTGAAAAGAAATTGCTGGAAATAAAAAAAGTCAACAGAAAGACTGGGAAATAACATAGAGGAAATCTCCCAGAATATAAGGTAAAAACCCAGCCAACCAAACAGCAATAGTAAAACAATCAAAACAAACAGGAAATAGGAAAGAAAAATATAAAAAGCTATAGATCGATTTAGCAGATTCAACATTTTAAGAAGAGAGTTACAGACTAAAGGAAGAAAACGCAGAAATCTTTTAAAGAAATGTATTAGGAGATGAGATGACGATGCATATCTGTAAGCAGGGAGGCTGATGCAGGGGGATTGCTGCAAGTCAGAGGCCACCCAGATCTACAGAGTGAGTGGCAGGCTAGCCAGGGATACATATTAAGACCCTGTCAACAAAACCAAAAATAAAATGTGTTAGAAGGTATTTCCTACAACTAAAGAAAGATCTCTGGAGTAGGGGCCAGAACAATGAATCCAGAAAATAGTGGAGCCAACTCACTCACCTCCGCACTTCCCACACTAGTCCTCTTCCACTTTTATCATCCCCTCTTCTGTCTTCCACCAGTATATTTTCAGATCCTTCAAAAACCTCATCCAAGGTGGATGTGGTGGCGCACGCCTTTAGATCCAGCACTCTGGAGGCAGAGGCAGGCAGAGCTCTGTGAGTTTAAGGCCAGCCTGGTATACAGATCGAGCTCCAGACCAGCTGGGACTAAAGGGAGACCCTGTCTCCAAAAGACCCCCCCCAAAAAAAACCCAATCCAGATTCTTCCTTCCTCCTCTCTGTTAAAAAGCCATGGTGGATTCCACCATGGCCTACTTCTAGGGCTTTATGTGAATGAAGTGGATTAAGCAAGTGAGCTCTCATTACTTTTCTGATCTCAGAGCCTCTTAGTTCTCTCTTTATCCTTCAGCTACTCTAGCAACCCTGGAACTTATGCTCTTCTAAAATGCAGAGGTGGAAAAATAGGGCCATGTCTGGTCCTGCCTTGGGGTCCTTGAATTGACCTTTCTGCTTGGAAGGTTCTTTTCCCAGGCATCCGCTTAGCTCTCTCTCCTTATGCAAATCTTTGCTCACATGCTATCTTTTTATTGAGTTTCTTCTTTTGACCAACCTATTTAAAATTGAAATTACCTCCTTCCTTCACTGGCCTTCTCTAGTCCTTTTACCCTGTTTCCCTCTCCCTCTCCCCCTACCCCCTTCTCATTTTTTTTTTTTTTTGAGACAGAGTCTTACTCTGTAGCTCAGGCTGCCCTCAAACTCCAGGTCTTCCTTCCTTGGCGTCTTGAGTGCTGGACTTAAGGAGTGAGCCACCACACCCGGCTTTTATTTTTCTCCACAGTACTTTATTGGGCATGTTTAACTGTTATAGATTTTACTTCTTGATCTGATTATTTTTTTCTCTTCTTATTAGTAAAATCATTTCCATGGAAGACAAGGATTGTTGTCTGTCTTCTTCACTGTTACGTCTTCAACTCCCTGAACATATTCTGGCACATACCAAATACTCAATGAATATTTTTGATTGAGTGGATATAATAAAGACATGATTTATGGAAAAATAAAAGCTATTACAACATCGGTCTGTATATAATTCTACAAGAAAGTTGTGTTTAAATATTAAACAAAATAAAATGTGGTTATAAGCAACTAATGGACTATAAGAGAGACTCCTTTTGACCTTAATGCTAGAAACAGTCTCCTTTGAAAGGTGTAAGATTGTGACATTGGACTTGTAAAGAAGGAAGTATATTCTTGGCTCAATACTTAACTGGAATTTGAAAAAAAATATTTACATAATATTAACAATGTAAATGTTGTTTATTGGTTTTAGATTTAAGATCCAACTTGGAGAGAAAAGCAGGAAATATCTGGCTATTGCTGCAGAACAGAATGTAAATGGATAATGTAAAAGGAAAGGTGAAAGAGATGATGCGGGGCATTGGTGAGGAATACTTGTTTTCAAAAGCAGGCACTTGGAATCATGTGCTGGGGATCAAACCTGGGTCCTCTGCAAGAGCAGTTGATGCTCTTAGCCGCTGGGCTATCTCTCCAGCCCCCGGAAATATGTTCAAATACAATATATACTTGGATGAAACCTTAAAAAAATTAAAAATTTAAAAAGGTGCTTCAAGTGTGTGGGATGTAGGTGTAGAGTGTTGAAACATAGGATTTGTTTTATAATATGCTTTTCTTTGGGTTGATACCATGTACTCTTATGAATATAATAAAAATCAAATATTAGAAAACTTATGTTGCTCTCACAATGAAATGATTGTTGTTTTTCATGAGTCAGAGTCTCAGATTGGAGCCCTTGGCTGGCCTGCAATTCACTATGTAATCCAGGCTTTCTGAGAACATGGGACAGTCATCCTGCTTCTGCCCCTCAATGCTGGGATCACAGGTTTTCACCACCGTGCCTGGCTTGAAATAATTATGTATCCTATGATACTTTCTAAGTGAATATCAAGTTAGATTTGTCTCCATAGATGAAAATCATACTGTAATGTCCCTAACACGTTTAGGAAGAGGGCTGGTGGTTTAGCTTTTCTATTGCTAAAATCAAGTACCTAAAGGGTGCATGTTCAAAGTCCTAAGCTTATCCAGCCCCATTTTTTTGTGCCTCTGTTGACAGCAGCCTGGACTGCATCTCAACAACACAAATAGCACAATGGTAGGAGCAAACGCAAAGAGAGCTCAAATGGTGAGATGTGACTCTTAGTAACAATTCACAATCATAGAAACTAGCCTAAGTTCCAGGACTGGGCATTAATCCTCCCCACGGGTGATGAAACACTTGCCAGGAGGGAACTAAAAGTGAGTTGCCTAAATGAGACGTTTTATGTGCAAGGGCCACTTTTGTGGTGGTGCCTAACACACAGTTGGTCTGCATTATCTTTTGGATGGCCCAATTCTTTCTCATGGGCTTATTCTTTTTGAGAAAATATTTTATTATATTTTTATGTTTTATGTGTATGAGTGTTTTGTCTTCATGTGTGTAAGTGCACCCATGTCATGCATTGCCTGAGGATATCAAAAGAAGGCGTTGGATAACTTGGAACTGGAGTTGCAGATGGTTGTTAGCCACCATGTAGTGCTGGGAATTGAATCCAGGTCCTCTGCAAGAGCAGCCACTGCTCTTAAGTGTTTAGCCATCTCTTCAGCCCCACAGGCTTATTCTTAGTAGGCCTCTGTGTCAGTACAGAGGGAACCTTGCCTTTTATTTAACAAAAGATTATTATTATTTTTATTTTATTTTATTTTATTTTTTGTCTTTTTGAGACAGGGTCTCCCTGTAGCCCCAGCTGTCCTGGAACTCACCTTGTAGACCAGGCTGGCTTTGAACTCACAAAGATCCGCCTGTCTCTGCCTCCCAAGTGCTAGGATTAAAGGCGTGCGCCACCATGCCCGGCAAAAGATGATGATGATGATGATGATGATGATGATGATTATTATTATTGATAGTCCTCCGAGCTTAGGGTTTTATTAGAGTAACATACAATGAGTTAAATTGCCTTACAAAAGGAAAAAAAATGAGATTGCACTGGCATTTTCCAAGAGGGGCTGTTCTAGTTCACTTTCCATTGCTGTGACAAAACACCCTGACCAATTCCAACTTGGGGAGGAAAGGGTTCATTTGACTCACATCTCCTGGGTCACACTTCATCACTTAGAGAGCCCAAGGTAGGAACTCAGGGCAGGAACCTGGAGGCAGGAGCTGAAGCACAGGCCATGGAGGAATGCTGTTTACTGGCTTGCTCCTCTGGCCCATGCCCAGCTTGCCTTCTTATCCCGTACGCAACAACCTGCCTGGGGTGGCACCACCCATAGTGGGCTGGGCCCTCCCTCATTGCTCAACAATCAAGACAATATTCCACAGAGGTGGTCACAGGCCAGTCCAATGGAGCCAATTCCCCAACTGAGGCTCCCTCAACCCAGGTGTGTCAAGTTGACACTAAAGCGATCCAGCACAAGGGGACAGAGGAACTTGGAAATCAGAAGGGATGGAGCTGTCCCCCATTAAGTTAGAGAACTGAAGGGGATCGCCCAGGAATGGGGCACAGGGCTTTTCCTGGTGATGAGAAAGGCCGTGGAGTTTAAAGAATAAGAAAGTCTGTTCTTCAATTTATAATTTGCTGTGCTGTAACAGCTTAAGTGACCAAAGAAAAGACCAAAGAAATGCTCTGGAAGGAAAGTTTTGCTACTTTCTCTATCATTACCTCTGAATTTTACAAAATTTGTGGACTGATTCTGTATAGTTCAGGGGAAGAGAAATTTGCTGGGTAGGACTGGTGGGAGCGATGCTCTGCTCGTACATTTTTGGCTTCAGGGTTCTGGAGTCCTAGTGCTCCTGGATAAGACAGCTTTAGCCTGACATTCTGTGCTGAGCAATGTTTAGCCAGAATTCCTTATTACTTAATGGAAATGCCTGGTGATAACTCAACTTTTCGTTTTTCTCCTTAGTTGGTATGTAGGATCTATATAAGTTCACATACTTCTTTTATTTCTTTTTTTAAAATTTTTAAAATTTTATTTATTTTTTATGTGTATGAATGTACTGTCTGCATGTAGGTCTGTGCGCCCATGTCGTGCAATGCGTTGGAGGTCAGAAGAGGCTGTCAGATTCCCTTGGAACTGGAGTTCTCCTGGAATTGGAATTACAGACAGTTCTCAGCCACCATGTGGGTGCTGGGGATCGAACCCGGGTCCTCTGCAAGAGCAGTCGGTGCTCTTAACCGCTAGGCCATCTCTCCAGCCCTTCTTTTATTTCTTAAAAAACTTTATTACACTTTCTTTATTCAGCATGTGTATGAGCGCCTGTGCCACGGAACACCTGGGGAAATTGAGGACAACTTACAAGAAGAGTCAGTTCTTTCCTCCTACCATGGGAGTTTTTAGGATCAAACTCATCAGGCTTGCTGGCAAGTGCCTTTACCCACTGACTCATCTTGCCAACCCATAATCTCAGATGTTTTTCTGATGATCTATGGATATTGGGAAAAGACCTGAGACCTAGTGACTTAGGTTCTTCAGATTTTATAGATGAATACCAATGATAAAACATTCTATAGTTCACAAGAAGAAAATGGAGAGAAATATCTCTAGCTAAAAGGTAAACACTTTAAATTAATTTGTTTTTTTTCCTCTCCTGATAAAGTTGCCTCCTTTCTCTGATATCTAGGTCTTAAAATAAGAATATTTATGGTATTGTGTTAGAAAAGTGGTAAAAGGGCTGCAGAGATGGCTCAGTGAGTAAGAGCACTGACTTGCAGAGGACCTGGGTTTGATTCCCAGTACCCACATGGCGGCCAACAACTGTCTGTAAACTCCAGTTGCAGGAGAATACAACAGCCTCTTCTGACCTCTGCTGGTATTGGACAACACAGGTACACACACACATGCATGCAATACACTCATAGACATAAAATAAAAATCATGAGTTTAAGCCAAGAGCGGTGGTTCAGGCCTTTAATCCCTGAATTTTCAGGAGGCAAAGGCAGGCAGATCTATTTGAGTTGAAGGCCAGCCAGGCCTACATATCTAGTTCAAGGACAGCTGGGGTTACAGGAGACTTTATTTCAAAAAGACCAAAAATGCCCCATGAGGTTAAAAAGAAAAGGTGGTAAAACTGGGGAGGAGGTGGGACATTCCCTCTGATAAACTTGGATTGAGATTTGGATGACTTCATTGAATCCAATAATAGCTAAGGTTCTGATTCTGTTCCTCCAGAGGCCCAAAATGGGACAATGTGGAAGTCAAAATGTTGGAAGCTGTAACAGAGATAGACACAGCAGAGGGACACAAGTAACAGAGGGTGTTCCACATGGAAGGAATTGCATGAGCAAAAGCTACTAGGCAAGAGGAGGAAGGGCACGCTTCCCGATAGTGAAGCGTTCTGTTGAACTGGACCATATATGACTTTATATACTTCTCAGAAAAAATAACAGATAAAAGCCTGGCAAATAGAGGTAGATTTGGGGAGAGCCTTGATATCAGGCTCAGGGATTTCTTGGAAAACTACTAATTAGTCACCTGCCATTCATAACCATTGAGAAACTGCTATATGGTATAGACTACAAAATAAGAATTGTTAAATAAGGCAAGCACCTATTTATCTCATTAAAAGTAATCCAAAAGTAGGTAGTCCATGGTAGTTTCATGAGATTGTTAGGGATCAGCTTCTTTTTGCTTACTGCTCTAACCATCCTAGCTTGTAGCTGTCTTCATGACCTTTATTTTGGGGGACAGGGCTTATATGTTCTTTAAAAATTAAATATTCTGGGGCTGGAGAGATGGCCTAGCGGTTAAGAGCACCGACCGCTCTTACAGAGGACCCAGGTTCAATCCCCAGCACCCATATGGCGGCCGAGAGCCGTCTGAAACTCCAATTCCAGGAGAACTCCAGCTCCAGGGGAATCTGAGATCCTCTTCTGACCTCCGCGGCATTGCACGACACGGGTGCACAGACCTGCATGCAGACAGTACATTGATACACATATATAAATAAAAAAAATTAAATATTCTATTACTAAGGAAAAGAATGGATAGTAGATTATATAGTTAGCAACTGATTCTGCAAATGTTTGCACCAAAGTTTTTTCCAAGGTTACCAGAGATCAACACCTAACTACCAAAGCACCTAGACATCTGAACATCTTGGCTTCTTGGTAGCTTTTGATATCTCTCTCTCTCTCTCTCTCTCTCTCTCTCTCTCTCTCTCTCTCCTCCCTCCTCCCTTCTTTGTAGCCTATGCTATCCAGCAACTTTCAATCCTCCTGTTTAGCCCCTAAGTGTTTGGATTACAGTTGTGTACTACCACACCAGCTATAAAGAAACAGCAAGGTGTGTATGTTTTTTTCCCCTATTGGTAGAGATCAAACCTAGGGTCTCATGCATACTGGGCAAGTGCTCTGTCACTCAAGCTACACCCCCAGATCCACAGCCCAACCCCTCTTTCCTTTTAAAATGGTCTTTTCCCCTTGGTTTGGTGATGGTGCTTTCTCTTTGTTCATTTCTTACAGCCTCTTTTGTGGGATCTTTTTGTTTAATCTATACCATGCATGTTGCTGGCTTCTAGGGCTGGCCCCTGGGTCCAGTCTCCTCCAATGTGATGCATTCCTCCTGGGTGCTCTTGACTTTTCCTGTGAATTAAAGAACCACTTATACAATGATAACTCTAGATCGAGGCTCTCTGCGCAGGCCTTTATCCCGAGTTTCAGACATGCATATTCAATTGCCTAGAAGTCATTTTCAGCAGATGTACCATAGCTGCCTCATGATCAGCATGCAGTTCCTCTCAAGTCCATTCCTTCTTCAGTGTCCTATACATATTTCAATGAAAGGGGTCACTATCCACACAATCTGTCAAATCAGCTCCTCAAGAATTCCTTTCAGTACGTCCCTCCTCCCAATCCCTCCTTTCACAATCCAATAATTCACCAACCCCTAATACCACCCCCCATCTCCCAAGTTCCTGAGTTCAATCATTTCTCACTACCTTCATTGCTAGTCTGTAGCCCAAACCACAAGCGTTGCTTATTTGAATGACTTGTAAGTTCAAAACTACGTTCTCTGTTTCAAAGAAGACACCTAATCCATACCCCATACAGCACCTAGGATGTTCTTTCTAAAACACACACCTATGATGTCCATGTTGTATTCACCCCCAGGGTCCTTTAATGATCCCTCAATGTTCTGAGAATTGAGAATTTTATTATATTGGCATTGAAGGTTATTTATGACTTGGAAGAGTTGGAACCTAGGACATTAGACTTGGAAGATAATTAAAGGCCATATCTAACTTAGACAAAGCCTAAAAGTTAAGAAAGCAATGAGGTGACAACACTAGCTTGGAGGAAGTAATAGCTCAAAGAAGATGAAACAGGAGTACGTAAGCCCACCTTGACTGTGTGGGAAATGTATGTGAATCAAATTATGCGCAGAACATAGAGATTCATATTTTATTTGGTTAGTAAAGGGAAAGGTGACCTCATGAAGCAGACTGGCGACCATTTGGATCTAGGCAAGCTATTGAATTCTACTTCTGCGATGAAGTTTACTATAGTCTCAAATAAGTTTTTAATGGATACTCTATGGCTTTCTGGGTCTGCGTTCATATGCTCTGTAACCAATGATGATTTTGTCTACTTTCCTTTATTTTTACATCTTATATTGTTATCTCGAAGAGAACCAATTGCTTATGTGAATTTGTTAGGTGACATAAGTATTGTTTCAAACTAGTGGCATAAAAGATGGATTAATGTACCAGGCGTGGTGGTGCAGGTCTTTAATCCCAGCACTCAGGAGGCAGAGGCAGGAAGATCTCTGTGAGTTCAAAGCCAGCCTCGTCTACATAGCAAACTCCAGGCCAGCTGGGACTAAAAGGAGACCCTGTTTCAAAAATACCAAAAAAAAAAAAAAAAAAAGATGGATTAGTTTCCCCCATGGTATAGGTGGAAATGCCGTAATTTTGGAGAATAATCAAGTTGAATCTTTATACAAAATAAAACATTGAGCTGGACGTGGTGGCGCACACATTTAATCTCACCACTCGGGAGGCAGAGGCAGGTAAATCTCTGTGAATTCGAGGCCAGCCTGGTCTACATAGTGAGTTTCAGGCCAGCTAAGACTACAGGGAGACTGTCCCCCCCCCCCCAAAAAAAAGCAAATAATGCCAGGCATGGTGGCACATGCCTTTAATCCCAGCACTTGGGAGGCAGAGGCAGATGGATCTCTGTGAGTTCAAGGCCCCCCTGGTTTACATAGTGAGTTCCAGGACAGCTGGGGCTACAGGGAGACCCTGTCTCAAAAAAAAAAAAACTGAGCAAATAATAAATAATAAAACATGGAACATCTAATGTAAATTAAGGAAAATTTTGAAAAGGATTGCTATTGTCTACAAGTGGTAAAAACATCTTTAACCAAGAAACAGAATCCAGTTGTTATAATGAAAAAAATCGAATTAAGCCCTTTGTATAGCAAAAATTATCATAAGTAACATGAAAAATCTATGTGACACAAAATATATGATAGACATTATTATTGGGCCTTTGTATTTCTTGGAAATGACAAATTTTATATAAAAATGGAAGCCTTTATTCTTTTTTTTTTTTTGTCTTTTTTGATTTTCAAGACAGGGTCTCCCTGTAGCCCCAGATGTCCTGGAACTCACTCTGTAGACCAGGCTGGCCTTGAACTCACAAAGATCTGCCTGCCTCTGCCTCCCAAGTGCCTGAACTCACAAAGATCTGCCTGCCTCTGCCTCCCAAGTGCTAGGATTAAAGGTGTGCACCACCACGCCTGGCCAATTAGCAAGGAAGCCTTTATTCTTTTAGGCACTGATGGGCACTAGGATAATTGTGAATAATAATAACAAATATGGTGTGAAGCTATCAGTATAGTAAATTGACTTAACTAGACTTACAAAAACAAGTATTGCATGTTTTCTGTATGTGGAATTTGGAGCCTGGGGAGCACATGAAAATAAAAGGGAGACTAATTGGGATGTGAAAGGGCAAAGAGGGGAGGGAGATAAAAAGGTTAATGAGTGTGCTGGAGAGCTGGCTCAGTGGTTAAGAGGACCAGGGTTTGATTCCCAGCACCCACATGGCAGCTAACGACTGCCTGTAACTCCAGTTCTAGGGGATCAATCTGACACCCTCTTCTGACCTCTGAGGGCATTGCATGACCCTGGCACACTTACATGCATGCAGGCAATACATTCACACTCATAAAATAAAAATAAATAAAATACTTTAAAAAAGAAAAAGAAAGGTTAATGAATATGCACATGTAAATGCCATAATGAAACTGAGTACTTTGTACAATTAATGTATGCTGAAAATGTATGCTGAAAATGTATGCTGAAAATTGAAGTCTTTTAGTAAGAAAAAAAAAATAGAATAACAAAAAAGATTCCAATATAGACACCAGGATTTCCCTGTAGTATTGTTTGTAATTGTGAGAAAAGAGAGAAACAACTCCAAAGTACAGACATGCTGGACAGAGTAAATAAATTATAGGACATCTATAGCAGAAAAGATTATACCAGCATTAAGAAAACTGTTCATTAGGAAATATGCTCAAATATGCAGCTGAAAAAATCAGTTTCAGAGGAGTAGGTATAGTGTAGCACGCATGTGTGTGTGAAGAAACCACAAATAATAATGTGAATGGAAAAAAATCTGGAGGAATGTGTATCAAAACATGAATCATGAGTATTTCTGGGAATGACATTAAAGGTGGCCTTTCATTGTTACATATTTCTACACTTTTCTAATTTTCACAAGGACAACACACTACCTTTGTAATAAGTAAGAATAATGCTACAAAATAAACAAATTCAATGAATGAGTCGTTTTCATGGGGTGGTTTGGATTGGAAGGGCTTCAGACCGAGCCTGGTACAGTGGCATAAACATGGGCTTTGGCGTCAGACAGCATTGAACAGGGCCCCATTGCCCCACCCCCGAGGAAGGGGGGCGGGGGGGCAGGGGGCTGCGGAAAGGGGCTGGGCTGGGCTGGGCTGGGCTGTCTGCAGTCCAGGAGGCTGAGACTTCGAGAGGGACTGAGAGCGGGCACACGGATCCCAGACTCGCTGGAGGATAAGGTGAGGGGGACGAGACTGGGGTTTCCTGGCAGCCAGACAGTGCTTTCAACCCCCTGAAACTCACAGTCAGGCAGGTGGGCAGTTCTAGTTCACCACTGTAGCTGGAGTAGAGGTGCGGCTGAATGGGGTGTGGGATGAGGACCACCAAGAAAGTAGTAGGCTGGATAGAGACTGGACAGCAGAGACTAGCGGAGGTGCAGGGGAGCAAAAGAGAGAACCGTGCATGTTGGGTGTTGGGCACCAGATAGCGGGGGATCCTGAGGGGGACTGGAGATCCAGTGAAGAGAATACATGGTGCAGAGAGGAGTTAAGGAACACTCGGGGGAGGGCGTGCATAGGTAACAGAGGAGGATGTAAGGAATGGAAAGAGAAGATTCTGTAGGGTAAATAGAAAATGCGATAGGAAATAGGGAGTCAAGAGCTAGGCTGAGGGAATACGGAGGGGGGGATACGGAGCGAGGGGGGAGGGGCAGGCTGGCTGGGACAGAGGCCCCCTAGGGAGGCGGAAAGGGGCGGGACCACTTCCGGCCTTGAGTGGGGAGGGCAGCCTCTGACTTTCGGAGGGGCTTGGAGAGAGTGGACACACTCAGGAACTGTAGAAGGACTTGGTGAGCCTCCGGCCTCAGCTTGGGATGAGAGCCCTCTAGGGGTCGGCCCCACCCTCTAGGATCTGGAGAAAACCAGCCTTTAGGACCCAATCCAGGAATCCATCCAGCTAGGAAGGGAAGAGACTGGACCCCGTTTGGCTGGGCCCAAGATGGAATCACTAGTTCAATATCAAGTTGAGGAGGGGGTGTTACAGGGAAGGAGCTGAACCAAGATGGATTTTGCGTTTTGGAGGGGGGTGTGTTAAAAAGGGCGGGACCTGGAGGCATTGTGGAATTGGTGGGGTGGATGTGAGCAGGGGAGGGGCCAGGACCTCCCGACACTGCGACAGTTTGGAAGGGAGGCTTGTTGGGGAGGGGGCGGGGCTGAAGGGCACTGCGGACCTGGAGAGGGGCGTGTGTAGGGGCAGGGTGCTGGACTGGGACTGTGGTCATTGCGCATGCGCCTTATGTATAGCTAGAAAGGGGCGTGTCCAGAAGGGCCATTGCAGGGACGCGGCCAGCTGCAGAATGCGCATGTGCACGGTGGACTTCAAAGAACTAGTTTGTACTGGGAAAGCAGGCGGGGCTGAAAGGGCGCTGCAGCAGACGCGCACGCGCAGCATAGACCTGCGGCGGGGGCGGGGGGGAGTGCGCTGGGAAAAGGGGGCGGGGTCCTCTGAGCTGCCGCGCTGGCACATCTTCCTGGAGAAGGGGAGGGTGCGGCTGCAGAGAATTGAGACCTAGAAGTCGGATTTCTGTATCTGAGAACAGACTCGTTGGGGTAGGGGGAGGGATTTGGGATTGGGGTCATAGAGAAAGTGAGGATCAGCTTCTAGGCAGAACAAGGGATAGGACGTTCAGCGGTCTCTTCACTTAACCCAGGCCTTCTCTTCAGGCTCAGCTTTGCTAGGCGAATTTGAGACATGTCTGACACAAGCGAGAGTGGTGCGGGTCCTACTCGCTTTCAGGTAAGACCTCCCGATTCCGCTCTGCTGCTACTTTGCCTTATCAGACCCTGTTGCTGCTCCAAATCTTTCGTGCTCCTTGTCTTTCTCCACCCACTTCCTTGCCTGGGTGCATCCCCCTCCTCAGTGAAGGAAGGAAGGGAGAGAGGGTGGGCGGGCCCTTGTTCTGTAATTAGGCTTTGCTTAGAGGAAGGAGAGGCCTTGACGGGCTGAGGTGGTCAGAGCATATTGCAAGTAGGAGTCATTACAGGTCAGATTAGTGTAGCCTTGGAATTTTGGAGTCATTTGCCTAGTTGGGGGTGGGGGGAGAGGATCAGTGAGCTTCCCTGTTTCCCCTTGCAGGCCAAAGCTTCAGAAAAGGGAGGCAGCTCGAAGATGCAGAACCTATTGACAGTTACTCAGAACTTGGAGGGCTCAGAGATGCCAAAGGCCACAAAGGCACCAGAGGTCTCAGAGGCTGCAAAGGTTTCAAAAGCCTCAGGGATCTCCAAAGCCACAAAGGTCTCAAAGGCCTCAGAGGTACCCGAGGCAACTGCCACCCAGGCCTCGACTACCGCACAGAAGACTGATCCCCAGGCTCTGGCAGCTGAAAACAAGACCCCAGCAGCTGACCCCAAGACACAGAAGGCTGACCTGCAGGCTATGACAGTGCCTGGCACCCAGACCAAAAAGGTCGGCTGTGTGGCTGATCCGAAGGTCAACACAAAGGCCCTGGAAACTGAAGCCTCTACCTCTCAGGCTGGAGCCGATGAACCTGAGCCTGAGGGTGCAGCTGTCCAGGTTCAGGAGAATCAGGATACCCGGCCCAAGGTCAAAGCCAAGAATGCCCAAAAGGTAAGATCTCCACAATCAACATCCTTTCTTCTCCACATCTAGCCTCTCGTTGGGTTCATTTGTTCAGCAAACATGTGAAAGATCCCTGTGCTTATTAACAGCACAGGAGCCACTGAGAGGACTGTGTTAAAATTCCTGTATCCATAGAGCTCTCAAGCTGGTGGAGAGATGAGACAGGACTAATACACATAGCTACAGTCTGAATATAATGTGGTTTATATTTACATAGTTGCTGCACACGTTTAGGGCTTAAGCTACACATATTCACATGTGTTGTCTCATCATATCTGGAAGTAACTCCTTAGAGTTTCAGCTTAATAGAGAAGGAAGGAGATTTCCAGACAGATGACTCGTCCAGAGTGGTACAAGCAGAGTCAGTGGTAAACACAGCCGGAAGAAAAGCCTCAGGCCTTATTTCTAAGTGGCTCCTCGTGCACTCAAGGATGAACTTCCCAGATGGAAGTTAGTGATAAGCCCAGAGCTCAGGATGGCTAGTGTCTAGTGAGTCAGGCTATTATTGCAGGGACAGGACTTGGGGTGGGGTCCTTCCTGGAAGATCAAAGTCAGGAGGAAGGACAACCTGCTTCAGTTGCTGATGCTGAATTTCCTCTCTGTTGATGCAGGTGAAACACCTGGAAGGGGAAGAGGATGCCAACAGTGATCAGAGTCAGGCCTCTGGAACTACAGGTGGTCGAAGGGTCTCAAAGGCCCTAATGGCCTCCATGGCCCGCAGAGCTTCAAGGGGACCCATAGCCTTTTGGGCCCGCAGGGCATCAAGGACACGATTGGCTGCTTGGGCCCGGAGAGCTTTGCTCTCCTTGAGGTCACCTAGAGCTCGGAGGGGCAAGGCCCGCCGTAGAGCTGCCAAGCTTCAGTCATCCCAGGAACCTGAAGCACCTCCACCTCGTGATGTGGCCCTTTTGCAAGGAAGGGTAAGAACGCCATCCTTTGCACCCTGTGTCTTCCACTGTCTTGCTTGCCATTTTCCCTATTAGGCTTTGGTGTTTTCTGAAAGCTTCCTTCAGTCTTTTCAGCATTTCCTTCTCTCCTAGGCAAATGATTTGGTGAAGTATCTGTTGGCTAAAGACCAGACAAAGATTCCCATTAGGCGCTCAGGTAGTGTCCTACAAAGCCTTTCCCTGTCCTCAGCTCTGCCCTCCCTTGCCTTCTCTCAAAGCCACCTTCTGAGGACATCCTTCACTCTTCTGCTCCAGTCTTTCCTCCTAAAGCAACTGCATGGATGACAAAGGGTGTCTGGGTTGGGCATGAGGATCACTGGGCTGCTCTTCAGGTGAGGTGCTTATAACACTTTCCTGTTGCAGACATGCTGAAGGACATCATCAAAGAATATACTGATGTGTATCCCGAAATCATTGAACGAGCAGGCTATTCCTTGGAGAAGGTGAAGGGGCAGCCCTGGGGGATGGGTGCAGTGGGAAGCTTTTAGTGGAACAAAGGTGCATGATGACCCCCCCCAGGGGAAGCCCAGAGATATGCTAATACATTTCCATCACCTAGCAGATGACCACATGGAGGCCTAGGGAGGGGTGTAGATCAGTCACACAGCAAGTTAGTGCTGAAAACACAGCTTGGACCCAAGCAGTTCAGCTTAGTCTGGGCTTCTGTATGCTGCTGGGTATATCACCTCATGTACTCTAGATGCCCATCTCTGTCTCCCTAGAGTCCCACTGATCATAAAGATGATGTGGATGACCAGCATATGTTTGTTATGTCTAATGTGCACTTAGTTATATGTTTTATATGCAATAGTTCATCAATTTCTCACATACAGAAATACCCTTACGTACACGAGGAGCTACAAGATGCCCAGGAAGCTGCATTTTATGATTTCATAAGCTGTTCTCCCCATCCACAGGTATTTGGAATTCAACTGAAAGAAATTGATAAGAGTGACCACTTGTACATTCTTCTCAGCACCTTAGAACCCACTGATGCAGGCATACTGGGAACGTAAGCTGGGCAAGTGCTTGGGTGGGAAGGGGCTTCTGCTTCCATCCATGCTTTTTCCCTGCCCTCTTGTCCCATATCCTCTTGGAGGCCCAGGAAAGGGAGCCTAAAAGCCCCTGGCCCAGCCCCACACACGGTTGGGAGCATGTGTAGTGGTGGCGCTGGGTTGTGACTGGAAGGCAAGATTGTCACTGGGACTCTGCCTAGAATTGTCTCATGGCTGGGGGCTTTGGGAGAGAAAGGAAGGAGTCCATACTGACCGAGCACCCGTGTTGTCCTTGTTTGACAGGCATTGTTCTCTCTCCTCCTCAACCCTGGGTAGGGAGGAGTAGGATGCGATTTCCCACTTTGCTGAATGGAGATCTTGGCTCGAGAGTGAAAGCACCTTGTGTAGATAACTGGGGTCCTAGACTAGACTGAATTGTCCCGTACCTGCAGAATCTGGGGGAGGCTAACCTAGTGAGTTGGCTGCTGTGTCTTGTGGATGGCTCGTAGTTGTAAACTTTCTGTCTTGACATTCCTTAGAACCAAGGACTCACCTAAGCTGGGTCTCCTCATGGTGCTTCTTAGCATCATCTTCATGAATGGAAATCGGTCCAGTGAGGGTGAGTGGGGGGACAGGCAGCTGAATGGGTTGCCGTTGTCTGAATTCCAGGTGCTCATTTTCTGTCTCTGTCTCCTTCTTGCCTCCCTTGCAGCTGTCATCTGGGAGGTGCTGCGCAAGTTGGGGCTGCGCCCTGGGTATGATTGGGCTCTCTCAGCGCTTGCTGTCCATGTTGTCCTTTGGCAAGAGATGACGGTCTCGGGATTGCATCAGCCTGGTGGTCTGGTGGAGCAGGCGGTGGGGGGGGTGCTGGGCTGGGTAGTGGACTCAGGGTTCTAATCTGTGTGGATGGGGAAATTGCTCTCATCTTTGCCCACCCTTTCACTGTCTCTTGAGCTTCCATGGAGCTTCCCCCTGTGCTATAAATCTCTTTTCTATCTTAGAAAAGGCTCTGCCAGCATCTGGGAAGTGTGACAGTCCTGATTATATTCATTTGTTTATTCAGTTTTCTTTCTTATGCTCTCAGGATACATCACTCACTTTTTGGGGATGTGAAGAAGCTCATTACCGATGAGTTTGTGAAACAGAAGTAGGTGCCTGTGTCTATTGTTGCTGTGTTTCATGCATTTTGCCTATTTTAGAACTGAGTTAAAGCTATGGTCTGTGCAAGTCTGTGTGCATATGTACACATTTGTGATCTGAATGTGTGCTTGTGTGTATACCTGTAGTAGGTTATTTCTGGGGACAATCATAGATCTCAGATATTACATAGACTGTCATGTGTGGCTTCAGATCAACTCCAAAGGGGGCATCATCATCAGCGTTATACTTATGTGGAAGCAGGTGTGTAAAGAGGAAAAGCCATTTGCTCAGAGTTACATAGGAAGCAAATGAGACTCGCATTTGGAAATGGCTTTCATGCCTTGATTATTTCTACTCTGCTAGGGAGAGCTTAATAAAAATGAATTTCCATGCGGGGCATGGTAGCACACGCCTTTAATCCCAGCACTTGGGAGGCAGAGGTAGGCAGATATCTGTGAAAAAGCCAGCCTGGTCTACATAGTGAGTTCCAGGACAAACCGGGGCTACAGGGAAACCCTGTCTCAAAAAGACCAAAAAAAATTTTCCATTAAAAATGCCGTTGATTCCTCCTCACCTGAGAATTAAAAAAAAATGCCCTTGAATGGTAGCCTTTGGTAACCAGGGACTAAGCTGGAACCCGACTTGTACATTTAATTTCATTTTCATAGTTATCCACCATCTACAGTTGAGTCCCTAAGAGGTCATGTTTGAACATGGTCCCCAGGTGATAAAAGGGTCATTTGGGCCTTGAGTCCTACTGTCTTGACTTTCTGAGTAAGGTTCTATCTTGTGTCATTGGGCCTCAGAGAAGAACATGCAAGCATTCACATAGACAAACACAGGTACACCCCCCCCCACACACATACACACATACCACACACAGAAGTATACATGAGATGAGGGGCTGGAGAGATGTCTCATTGGTTAAGAGGACTAGCTCCTCTTGCAGAGGACCCAAGTTCAATTCCCAGCACCCACATGGCAGCTAACAACTGTCCATAACTACAGTTCCAGGGGACCAGATGCCCTCTTCTTGCTTTCATGGGCTTTGCACAATACAGATGCACTTACATACATGCAAGTATTATGAATGTTATACACATAAAAATAAATAATTTTTAATTAGCAATAATCGCACCTCGGATAAACCTCATTGGCTAAGATACTGCCACTGCACAAAGCTAAAAAAAAAATAATTTATTTTTAAAAACAAATGAAGTACTCTGTTCTCAACTGGCCATGTCCTTTTTTTTAAATATTGTATTTATTATTTTGATATTATGTGTATGAGTGTATTGCCTTTGTACGTAAGTGCACCTGTGTCGTACAATGTCCGAGGAGGGCAGAAGAAGGCATCGGATCCCCTGGAACTGGAGTTACAGACAGTCGTTAGCTGCCATGTGGTTACTGGGAAGTGAACCCGGGTATACTGCAAGTAAGAGCACTACCAGTGCTCTTCACTGCCGAGCCATCTCTCTGGCCCCAGACTGGCTATTTCTTTCTTTGTAGTCTTTTTGTTTTTTGAGACAGGGTCTCATGTAGCCCAGGCTAGTCTCAAACTCTTTATTGAGCCAAGGATGACTGAACTCCTATTCCTCCTGCCTCAGTCTCCTGAGTTCTGCGATTACACGCATGGTAATGCACGCGGTTCCTTATGGTCTTCAAAGTCTGTTTTTGTTGTTTTGACACACAGTGTCACTGTGTAGCCCTGGTTGGCCTGGAGCCAGGCTGACTTCAAACTCATAGAGCTCAGCCTGCTTTGGGCTCCCGAGTGCTGAGATTAAAGGCGACCATACCCAGCCAGTCATTTTTTTTTGTCATAGTGGCTCTTTCCAGAACTTAGCCAGGCTTCCTTCCAGCAGGGTGTACTCAGAGCAGAAGGCCTAAAGAATGGCTTTTCTGTTTACAACTCACCCAACAGGAATCTGGGGCCATTATGATGAGGAGCACAACATGTGTGACTTCCCTGTGAACAAATGGCCTACATGTGTCTCCTTTATCCCTCCAAATGGCTTCTGGGCAGGACCAGTAGGACAGGGCTCACTATTGATGGGGGAGCTGTGGTATTTAGTTTGAGATTGTCTCTATCTGCAGTCCATGAATGGCCCTAGAAACTGGCTTTCAACTTCTCTTTTTAAGGTACTTGGACTACGCCAGAGTACCCAATAGCAATCCTCCTGAGTATGAGTTCTTCTGGGGCTTGCGCTCTTACTATGAGACCAGCAAGATGAAAGTCCTCAAGTTTGCTTGTAAGGTAATTGGAGAGCTGTTTGCATTTGGCATATGAAGATCGTGGGATATCTCAGGCTGGGGCATTCTGCATTCAGATCAGACTGAAGTTCATGTCTAAACGTGTTTCTCTGTGAGTTATCAAACACTGTGATAGGTGCTGTATCTGGATCATTTAATTCTTACAACTCATATGGTATTTCTATACTGAGTATGTGAAAACAGACTCAGAGAGGTTGGTAGGTGATGTGTCCAGCTCACAGAGTCAGTTGATGTCATTGAAGGGATGGAATGAATGGCAGGTGCAGAATTGCTAGTTGGAACAGTATTAGTACTAGCATGTACAGCATGTAGTATTTGCAAGCAGTAAGTGCTCAATCATCTGATTATGATTCTTTTCATGGTTGGGTGTTTTTTTCATTTTAGGTGCAAAAGAAGGATCCCAAAGAATGGGCAGCTCAGTACCGAGAGGCAATGGAAGCAGATTTGAAGGCTGCAGCTGAGGCTGCTGCTGAAGCAAAGGCCAGGGCTGAAATTAGAGCTCAAATGGGCATTGGGCTTGGCTCTGAGAATGCTGCTGGGCCCTGCAACTGGGATGAAGCTGATATCGGACCCTGGGCCAAAGCCCGGATCCAGGCAGGAGCTGAAGCTAAAGCCAAGGGTCAGGAGAGTGGTGGTGCTAGTGCGAGTGCTGGACCCAATACCAGTACCAATGCCGGTGCCAGTGCCAGTGCCAGTGCTGGCTTCAGCACCAGCCCCAGCCTGACTGCCACGCTCACATTTGGGCTCTTTGCTGGCCTTAGTGGGGCTGGTGCCAGTTCCAGTGGCAGCTCTGGTGCCTGTGGTTTCTCTTACAAGTGAGATTCAGGTATTGATACTTCTGGCGGGGAGGTACCTTGGGCTCATGGGAGTGAAATGGGGGAGCTTCAGCCTGGGTTGGAGCTGAACATGGAGCACATGCTTGGTGTCAACAGACTGATGTTCCTTTACTTGTATTTTCAGATCTTGCTAACCCCAGAAGTCTTCTCAAGCCAGGGTGCAGTCTCAGAAACCTACTCAACACAGCACTCTAGGCAGCCACTATAAATCAATTGAAGTCAACACTGCATTAAATCTGTTTGCCATTTCTGAGTTTATTGGTTTTTTTGTAGACTATCACACTTTAAAAAGAATTGGGAAAGTTTCCATGTCGGTGACATCGTGGGGTTCTTGAGAGTGAGAATTACCAAATCCCCCTGGTCTTGCTTTCCTTGAGACTAGATAGGCTTTCTGTGGGGTAGAGTCATGGAGATTGCAGTTTCAGAGGATACTCTTTCAAGAAGAGGTCTGAGAGGAGCACGTCTGTGGTAGAAAGCAGAGATAGAGGAGGGGACGGACGGACGGAGACACACACACACACACACACACACACACACACACACACACCATGTGCCAACTCTCCTTTTGAGAAATGTAGATGAAGGGAGAATGAGGTGGGTGGCTATAGAGAGAGACCCAAACAGGGAAACATTGTGTTAGAGAAGAGTGTGACCTAAGAGGGCAGGAGCCACTGGAGAGGGAGAAGTTGAAAACATTCATGCAGGCCAGTTCCTGAGGACATGAGAGGTCTGGGTTAGTTTATTCCAGGGTTTGAGTTCTGTCATTTGGATTTAAATAAGGACACAGAACTGAAGGCAGTAAATGTGAGTCTAGGTTTTATCTACTGTACTCTGGTGCCTGGCCACAGTACTTATGCCGAGTGGCAGAAGAGATAGACAGCAGGTCCTAGGCAGACTTGGAGAAGGATGAAGAGTATATGAGAAAGACTGAGGAACATTGTAGAGTTCTGTGGATAGGAGTCTTATGTCCAAGAATGGAACTCCATGTTAAATAAATAGGTGTCTGGGGAAGAGTGTGGAGAAATTTTTAAGGTTGAACTGGGGAATTAGTTACACACGTAGATGGTTGTTAGTAAGAAGACAGATTAAGCTCTGGGTAATGGTAAAGTCCAAGGAGTAGTGATGGAAGGGAAAGAAGATGGTTGTTGCAAATGAGAGGACAATAGCTTGAGAGGCCAGAGTATTAGTTGGATTATCCAGATGGACAGTCAAATCACCTGTATGGGAGAAGGAATAGGGATAAAAAGGACCAGTATGAGGCAGGAAACAAAGGCCCCTCCTGTGGTTGATGGTGGTGTCTCCCAAGCTATGTGGCTCACTAAGGGATGAGACATTTCAGGCTGTTGATTGACTTGAGTGGGGGAAGTCTTGCTTTGCCCCCTTTTGTCTGTGGGGAGAACCCTTCACCATCTCTCCAAGCCCTAGAATACCAGACTGCTAATCTTTGGGCTAGTCTTCTGAACAATGAGGCCCTTAAAGTGATCTTCTCTTCCTTATAGACACTATAAACAATTAAAGAACAACATTTATTGTTCAGAGGTATCAGTTTAGACTCACTTTCATTGTGACTGCTGTGGTGGTCTCTACTGGAAGCAGAAGTACTTCTATTAGGGCACATGCCAAGGTCTTTTCAGGAGGCAAGGTGGTACCCATGACAAGTAGACAAAGTCAGAGCTAGCTTTGATATCCTGGGAAGGACTTGGTGGGTACTGTGTCCAAACATAGGTGTCCCTGTTACTTTCTATTGCTGTGATAGAAACACTGTCCAAAGCCAACTTGGGGAGGAAAAGATTCATTTTCATCACTGAGGAACTCAAGGCAGGAACTTGGAAGCAGGAGCTGAAGCACAGACCATGGAGGAACACAGCTTACTGGCTTGCTCTCCTGACCTTTGCTCAGCCTGCTTGCTTTTTTTTTTTTTTTAGATATCTGGTATCATTTTTTTTTTAATTTAATTTTATGTGTATGAGTGTCTGCATGTAGGTAGGTGTACCCATGTTGTGCAATGCCATGGAGATCAGAAGAGGGTGTCAGATTCCCCTGGAACTGGAGTTAAAGATGGTTCTTAGCCACCATGTGGGTGCCGGGAATCGAACCCGGGTCCTCTGAAAGAACAGTTAGTGCTCTAAATCGCTGAGCCATCTCTCCAGCTCCCCAGCCTGCTTTCTTATAGAACACAGGACTACCTGCCAGGGGTGGCACCTCCCACATTGGGCTAGGCCCTCCCACATCAGTCAATAATCAAGATGTCCCTCTGATACAGCCATAGGCCAAAGAAGTGATTCCCCAACAGATTCCCTCTACCCAAGTGTGTCAGTTGACAACTGCAGCTATCCAGCACAGTACCTCATTCCCAGGTGATACCTAGGGGAAAGGGGGGCTAGGGAATAGTGGAGGTATTGAAGAACTCAAGGACTGTGCTTCTAGTAAAAAAAAAAATGAATTCAGGACGAGTGGTAGTGCACACCTTTAATCCCAGCACAGAGGCAAGTGAATCTGTGAGTTCAAGGCCAGCATGGTCTACAGAGTGAGTTCCAGGACAGCTTGGATGAAAGAGAGACCCTGTCTCAAAAAGACCCCCCAAATGAGTTCAAAGTGTTTGATAGAGTTAAACACTCTCAATCACAATCACGAAGAACTCTGCCATTCCCACTACATTCCCTCCACAGGCCACTGGGTTTGTAGGGTTCCCCTCCTCCTACAAAACCTATAGTTTGGTTGGACAAGGGGTTGGCTCTTTCCTAAGTGTCTGGCCTTGAATGCAGGTAGGCTAGGGAGAAAAACCAAGTTATCCTTGGCAAGTGGTGGAGTGTCTGGGCATGGAAGAGGGAGTGACAGGGGAAAATACTGAAAGACCTTGTTCTGCCACCTTTATCAGCCTGGATGCCATTACTGTAATAGATAGACTCCCACAATTTCCCATCATTCCTTTAGTATATCATTAATTAAATCCAAATAATAATAACACATTGAATCATGTATTATCCCCGTGGCTAGGAGTAGGAAGAGCTGTTTGAGCAATTTCTCCACCTATTTATCACCCTCTAAGAAGGTTTTAGACATTTTTGTCCAAATTGTTCCCTAGTCCTTGAATTTTTTTCACAAATATAAATGTACCAGTGAGCTCTATACATAAAGAGTAAGCACAGCCATCCTGGTGGCTCAGGCCTGCAATCCCACCTGTGTAGGAGGCTGAAGTAGGAAAATCATAAGTTCAAGGCCTGCCTGATTCAGAGTGAGGTCATGGCCAGCCTGGGCAACTTAGTGAGACCTTGTGTTAAATAACTGAAAAAGAGGGCTGGGAAGGTGGCTCAGTGGTAGAGTACATGGCTAGTATGTACAAGGTCATTGGTTTAATTTCCAGCATGACAGTACCAAAAAAAGTATATCAGTCTTTTTAAAGATTTATTTTATTTTTATTTCTGTGTATGTGTGTTTGTATGTGTATATTCACATATGTAAGTGGATTCCCAGGAGCTGGAATTATAGGAAGTTGTATGTTGTTTGATGTGGATTCTGGGACCTAAACTCGGGTCTTCTGGTCCTCTTAACTGCTGAACAGTCTCTCCAGGCCCCCAAATATTACTCTTCTTATCCAACAGAAGATTAATAATGACCAACTAAAATGTTTTGAGCTAAAATTTAAATGGGAATTATGTTATAATAGGGTAATTATACTTTGTTTCACTGAATGAGCCCTGGGTTGTCTGAACAAAGCTTGGTGGAATTCCTTTTGTTGAGCTTGCACATAGGACCCAAATATTCTCTCACAGCCTGTTCTGAGATATCTATTCACTTACTCCTCAAAATATCTTCAGGCAAAACAATTCAAACTGTGCCTGGCACATAGCGTGTGGCATTTAAGCATTGTATTACAACATTGTTATCACTATCAAGTCTTCATACTTTTCCCCTGTTCTCTGACCCTCTGGCTTGACTTAATCAACAATGATTGGGCTTCTGGCTGGATTGCTATTTGTTTTGTTGATTGTTTTCTGACAGCATCTCAAATAGCCCAAGCTGGCCTTAAGCTCCTGATACTTCTGCTTTTGCCTTACTCATAAGTGCTGGGATTACAGGTTGCTTTCTGGATAAAGAGACAAGCACATGTGTGACTCCAGAAAGGATCTTCCCTCTTTGCTCCCTATCAGGATCATATCTGATCAGGGCTGTAGCACACAGCTCAACCTCCAGCTGGTTCCTCTTTATCATTCTGTGTCATCTACAAAGCATTCTCCCTGGTTCTTTTCTTCTGGAAACTGGTTAGCAAGAGCTCTGCACTAGGCCGCAGGCGTGAGCTGAGTAATACAATGCCTAGGAGCAGGAGTTTCAGGGAGGGCGAGCCTGCTGTTACCCACAAGTGCATATGGGATCTATTCTAGTCTAGGCTCATGTGGACCACTGCCCTTTGGGGATGGAACATTGCAATTACTTGCCAAATTTATATTTGAGGGATCAAAGGAAAGAAGACGAGTATAAGTTGCTCATGGTGCATGGTCACTCGGGGAAACCATTATTAGGCATTCAAATTGTACCAGGACCCAGTCACTTCAATTTGTTAGGTAACTGTCAAGTGCCAGAAGCCATTTCTCAATAGAACAGTTATAGGATGAAAAAAGCACAGGCTGTGGGGAGGCTAGAAGAGCAGGGGATCTGCTGTCCTTCGTACATGGTGCTAATGGTGTGTGCCAGGTACATTTGCACAAATGCACACAAGAACACATTTGTATGATAGTCAGTAGTCAGTGCGCATGGGCAGAAGGAATATCTTCTTGGGAACGAACGTATGAGACATGCTAGTCTCACTAGTTCCCTTAAAAGGTTCTTGTGTGCCCTCAGACATATATCCCTGCCCACCTTTGGCCTGTAAGATGCAACCAGCACTCACTCCCTGAGCCTTGAGCCTCACTTAGCTTACTACTGAACAGATGGTGGCAACAAGCCTTAGAAACCAGGGGCTAGGGAGATGGCTCAGTGCATAAAGTGCTTTCTGTACACGTTTAACGTCTGCAGTGTGGATCTCCAGCACCCACACAAAAAGCCTGGTGGATGTGGTGGCCCACATGTCATCCCGATGTTCAAGAGAAGGACATGGACTAGCTAGACTAGGTGAATCAGTGACCTCTGGGTTCACTGAGAGACGCTGTATCAGTTACGAGAAGAGCCAGTGAGGAATACACTTAACATCAACCTCTGCCTCCTCAGGAATGCATGAACATACATCATACATGTGAACATATGAACACACATGCACATACAAAAAAAGGAAGAAAACAGGCATGATGCACTGTGCTAAGGAGTGTGAAGACTGGGCTGCTTGTGCGTGTGTGTGCGTGTGTGTGTGTGTGTGTGTGTGTGTGTATGTGTGTGTGTGTGTAGTGAGTATGCACACAGGAGGCATTCCTGGGGACATGACCACATGATCAATTGGCCTCTGAGCTGTGTGGGCAGGGAGGAGGTCAGCTATAGCCAAGAGGCCATGGGACAGAAAGCAGTGCCACAGGGCAGGCTGATGCCCCAAGTAGCCTCTGCCTCTACTGTGCCAAGTGGGAGAGGTGAGAGTCAAATCAGAGCTAACTCCACAGGATGCTAGCAGTGTGAAGGGCGCAGAAGGGTCCCGAGGACAGGGCATCAGGGGCAGCCCCCCTCCTGGCTGTCCAGCAGGGTGGCCGAGGCCAGTCCTGCTGCCTTTGCTCGTGTGTGCTGCTCACCTGACCTGGGGCTGCTCTTCTTTTTTTGGTCTTTTTGAGACAGGGTCTCCCTGTAGCCTCAGCTGTCCTGGAACTCACTCTGTAGACCAGGCTGGCCTTGTACTCACAGAGATCCACCTGCCTCTGCCTCCTGAGTGCTAGGATTAAAGACATGTGCCACCACGCCAGGTGGGGCTTTGGTCGTGTGACCCGGGTCTGCTCTTATGTGCTGGTCATGTGACCAGGGTGCTGTCCGCTCTTCTGTGCCTCAGCTTCCTCATCCATAAACAATGACGCTAATGCCCAGTTCACACCACTCTTGTCAATCAGAATGAGGCCTCACATGTGACTGATGGGACTGTGCTGTGCAGAGGTGCTCCATAAAAGACAGTAAGGACAACGAGTGCCCTTCCTGCACTTCAGTTCCTATGTGGGCCACCACAAGCCATTTTCTCCCAAGCAATACGTGTGCTAACGAGCCCAGGCAGATGACCAGACGCTAGAAATGAATCTCTCTACGCGATCTATACCCAGAGTATATGAGTTACTATTCCTGGTTGGGGGAAAAGGAAGACTCATGACCTGAGTCAGTGGTAGACAGGAATGGGGAGAGATGTCCTCAAAGGCCAGGGACCTGCCTGGGAAAAGAACCGGATGGGGAGGACTTCCTGGAGGACTAGGTGTCCTCAAAGGCCAGGGACCTGCCTGCTAAAAGAACCTGGTGGGGAGGACTTCCCGAGGACTAGACCTTGGGACAGGAGCTGGGTCCTGGAAGGGAAGGGGGAGGCCAGAAGAGGCAGCAAGGGAGGGACAAGTGGTGAGTGTATGATTCCCACAGCAAGGTGGAGGACAGTAGCCCTGAATCACTGAGAAGGCGGGGCCTTCGGGTCAGCTCTCTGCGTACTTGACACGCACCAGCGGGCAGAGAGGCCAAGATGGGCATGAGCAAGGGGACAGAGTGGGGAGACGGATGAGGGGCCCCAAAAGGGAGGGGAGGGTGCTCATTGGGATGGGACTGGACAAGCAGCTACATATGGGCATGGCATGAAAAGGTCCTAGATTTGTGGATGCAGTTGGCATGGGGGAGCCACAAACCTTGGCCCTTTTCATGCCATGCTGGTAAGACCAGAATTTGGCTTCACCAGTCCCCCTTTCCTCGACAGTCTGAATGTTTAGCAAGTCTTACGAGAACTGGATGTCCAACAAGGCTGGGGAACCACGAAGCAGGACACAGACACAGGGCAAAGAAAAGTGCAAGCAGCCACCCTCACAAAGACAAAGACCTGGTTGGTGGGACCCTGGAAAGTTAGAGAGGCAGCATGATGCATGTGGACAGATACATACCCATAGACTGGGTTCAAATGACAGACTGAATTTCTCACAGAGTGGGGTGACCCACGCAAGTCAGCCCACTGCTCTGCTTCTCTAGATGATTAGTAAAATGAGGAAGATGGCATCTCTGGCCAGGAGCACTGTAAGAATATTTTCTCAGGGCTGAAGATGACACATTCATGCCAGGTAATCACTCCCAAGGAGCGATATCCTAAGACCCACTGCAAGAAATAAAATCTTTCCTAACTTCAGATGTTCTGAAGTTTCTTAACAAATAGTGATGAAGGTGGTAATCCTGCCGATCATTTAGTACTCAGGAAGATCCAGGTGTGGGTCCAATTGCTTTCCATAAGCTCACATTCATCCCCACATGCAAGCTCCTCTGAACAAGAAGTGACCATCACCCTGTGCCCTGGACTGGGGGCCGAGGCCAAGAGAAAGAAAGAACTGGTCCAGACACACAGGGCAGTGGCAGGGACCTGGGGCCACAGGCCAGCTGAGTCTAGCAGCCTGCATACTTAAGCCCCAAGCTATAAATGGCAGCTCCCTCCCCCTTCTCCTTAAAGGTTAAAACAGAGCATAGAAGCAATCCTGTGGGGATAAAACCAAACAAAGAGCGTTGGGAGGAAGGAAGCCCAGGGAACGTATGTGAGCAGGCGCCTCGGAGTATGGAGACTTGGTTTGCCCCTAANTTTTTTGGTCTTTTTGAGACAGGATCTTCCTTTAGTCCCAGCTGGACTGGAGCTCGCTGTGTAGACCAGGCTAGCTTTGAACTCACAGAGATCAGCCTGCCTCTGCCTCCCAAGTACTGAGATTAAAGGCGTGCACCACCACGCCCTGCCAACCTGTCTTTTCACGTTCACTAACCACAGTGCAATCAGATGAGGTTCTCCCCTTTATAGTTCACAGCCTACGAAACAGTAATCCTCTGCGTACTTGACTATGTCTGACATTTCACTGTCAGTTTCTGTCCTGTCCATTCCCTAACCTTTTCAAGTCATAAACTGCCCTCTTTCTTCCTTAATATTTGTTCCTCCGTCATGATACCTTGTATTTTACACTGTATGGGCAGCTACCAGATTATGTCTATATGTAGATATGTTTGTGCATATGTGTGTATCTCTCACCATTCAGAAAAAGGGTTGGGCTGTGTTCTTATTCTCCCTCTGCATTAAGGTACTCTGCTTCAGGTGGGGTCCAGATCTGCCCTTCCACATATACATGGAAACAAACAATATTAAACATTCATTTCTCAAACACAGCATGATGTGCCAAGTATTGGTGTGTAGGGAAACAGAGACAGCCCCAAATGACATTGGTAAGCTTGGAAACCCTGTGGGTCCTTGTTCCAAGTTTCTAGTTGTGCCCTCAGTTATGTGATCAGTTCTAGAACTATCTGCTGAGTGATATGCTCAACAACTTGTCTCTGGAAGAGCTGGGAGGCAGAAGTGGGGATATCAACTAATCAGAAGACATAGAACCGTGAAGCAAAACTTCCAAGCCTTCTGTAGTAGCCATTAATCCTCTAGTTATCTGATCGTAAGGAGCTCACCAGCCCAGGGCCCAGGTGGGCTTGGTTTTAGAGAGCCTCTGCCTTGATCTTCCTAGATAAGTCCTTTCTATCTTCACCTAGCTCATCCTTCTCAGCTCTCAATCCCTGTCCAGTGGTTCCTACAAATCACTTTTATGTATTGAACCTTTTTGATGTATCTTTCTGAGTGGGGATTTAAAAAATATATGAATTCTCAGACCCATCATACAGAGAAGAGGTCATCACGTGTTTTTAATAGGTGAGAAAGCTCTAACACATAGAGAAGTGGTTTGCCATAGGACCCTCCCACTCCAATGATCTCTTTAGGAGTAGAGTATGTCTGGAGTGATCTTGTAACTTGTTTATTGCCTGTTCCCACTACCAGAGCCTATGTAGCTCGAAGGGAACGTTCACATTCCATAGCTTTGTCTGACATTCTAAGTGCATTTTCACACTAAGAAGGAACTCAAAGCAGGGGACTTGTTCCACCTTAGAAGAAGAATGCCTAAACTAAACAGATGCTCATGGCATTATCCTAAAAGCATTTAACATCTAGTATTTACAAAACAGCAACAAAGTAGTCGAAAAGGAAAAATAAAGCCATAAGTTGATAGGCCCTCATTAATATACTTTCTATATTTTATTTTAAAGTATGCACGTTGAGAGAGACCTCATCTCACACTCGGCCTCATTGCACTGCACCCATCACTTTCCTATTCTTGTGTTTATGCTTTGGCTATTCCAATTGGAATATTCTCTACTTCCTTTCTCTTACTTACACCTCATTAGACCATTAGAAAGTTCTTTTCTTTTCTTTCTTTTTTGTCTTTTTGAGACAGTGTCTCCCTGCAGTTCCAGTCCTGGAACTTACTTTGTAGACCAGTACTTTTTTTTTTTTTACTTGAAATGATGCCCCTTGCCTAGTTTCCAAAGTAGTGCTCCTATGTATATGTCTTTCGAAAGCCAGCACATTCATTCTCTCCAAGAACTCTTTTAGAGCTTCGTAAAGTCATTTATAACTGCTCAATACCAAAAGTATAGAAGCTTATGCTCATCTCTCAACATATATAACTTAAAATAAAATACATAAAGTATATTAATGAGGTCCTATCAAGTTCTGGCTTTATTTTTTCCTCTTTGGCTACTTGGTTGCTGTTTTGTAAATACTGGATGTTAACTGCTTTTAGGATAGTTTTCTTCTTATATTTTGGAAGCTCAAGCATTGATAATGCCATGAACACCTGCTTAGTGCTAGTACTAAGTAATCCAGCTCTTCCAGGCATTCTTTCTCCAAGGTGGGACAAGGCCCCTGCTTTGAGTTCCTTCAACCACTTGACTTACTGTTGACACAATTGGGATCAACTGTGCACCCACTGCCTTCCCCAAACAACTGGACATTTTATCCAACAAGCACATCACCCTTGTCTCTTGGGATTCCTTAGGCACAGCTAAGGCTGGTCATAATGCACGTACTATAAATGTCTAGTGGAAAACACAATTAAGTAAAGCTGGCCTCCTGTATGTGTCCTTTTCAGGCCCAATAGACTCATCAAAACAACAACAAGGAAAGAAATAAAAGAAAATCCAACAAAGCCCCTGTCAAAGTCTAGACTGTTGGGGCTTCCTAGATGCCATTCTTTCCCTTAGGCCCCCTTGCCACAAGCTCCTTCCTTCGTATGCTGATGGCCCACATGGAGCTTTTATGCCAATCTGAGTGAGTCACACTTTTCCCTTTCCTTTTTTTTTTTTTTTTTGGTCTTTTTGAGGCAGGGTCTCCCTTTTAGGTGAGTCACACTTTTCTCAGAGCAAAAACCAACCCCCAGTCCATCACATGATTCCCTGAGAGAAGCAGGTGCACCCTTGACCAGGGAGCATGCACAGTGAGTGAGAAGCCTGTAAACTTGTACACGAATGCCATGCCCTTTGCATTGAATTTCTAAGCCCATCTGCTATTTTTATGATATAAGGCCGTGGAAAGGGGAAATGAGGCTGGAATTTGGGGGATACTGGCTTCATTCCATACATACTCTGTTGTTGACCCATTGTGTGGTCTCAGGCAGTCCTTTGATCTGATCTGGGCCTCAGTTTTCCAATCTATGAAGTGATAATGCTCAGCTCTTCATTTTCATTGGATAAGGTTGAAAGGATACTATTTGAACTTCTTACGTTAGTAATGACTATTTAAGAACTGTCTTTAAGCCGGGTGTGGTGGCGCATGCCTTTAATCCTAGCACTAGGGAGGCAGAGGCAGGTGGATCTCTGTCAGTTCAAGGCCAGCCTGGTCTACAGAGTGAGTTCCAGGCCAGTCAGGAGTGCAGGGAGACCCTGTCTCAAAAAAAAAAAAAAGTTAAGTATGGGGACTTCGTGGTACACACCCTGTTTCAAAGAAAAAAAAAAAAAAGAAAAAAAAACAAGCAAACTACTGGCCTGCACTTGGGAGGCAGGCAGATCTCTGAGAGATCAAGGCCAGCCTGGTCGAAGGAAGTTCCAGGTCTGCAGGGACCACAGGGAGATCCTGTCTCAAAACAACAAAACAAACAAACAAATAAACAATAAATAAAGCCTTTTTATACTTCAAACTTGGGTCTCAGAAGATGTAATGACCAAAGTATCTTTTCATTACAACCCATTTTGAAAGTAAGTGGTTCTAACAACAAAAGAACCGAAAAAAAAAACAACTCTGGAAAAACTTAGAAAAAGATACAGGACATGCATGGCAGAGTGCAGGGACTCGGGTGGTGTGGGGGGGCATGGAAAGGGAAGCGATTCTAGATTCGATTGAGAAATGATGTATGACCTACAGAAAAAGTTTAAAAATAAAAAAATTGAAAAAAAATAAAAAAGAAGAAAGTAAGAGGTTCTGGGGCTGGAGAGATGGCTCAGTGGTTAAGAGCGCCGACTGCTCTTGCAGAGGACCAGGGTTCAATCCCCAGCACCCACATGGCGGCTACGAACTGTCTTTAACTCCAGTTCCAGGGGAATCCTACGCCCTCTTCTCACCTCCTCAGCATTGCATGACACAGGTGCACCAACCTACATGCAGACAGTACACTTATACATATATATAAAAAAGTAAGAGGTTCTTTGAACACTTTACATCTAAACTCACATCTTCCCTAAACTGCAAGCTAATACCTCCTATCTGTGTTTTATGAAAGAAAATCTCTTATTTTAATGAGTCCTTCCATATGTGAAGGGTCTGTGGAAGCTACATAAGGACAGAATCTGTCTTTTTTACACCTGTTTACACCCTCTGCATAAACTGCAGCTCAAAGCTGTCAAGAAGTTGCTGATTGAAAGGACACACAAGAGTTGTGACAAGAGACATGATATATGGTTAGACTTCTAGCTCCAGCTATGACTTATGGGGGGAGCCTGGGAAAGTAGCTTCAGTATAATAAAATCCAGTTTCTTCTTTTTGAATATTTATGATCACAAGATCTATCTCAGCCTCCTTTCTGAAGGTACTATAGATATGTGATGAAAGATAGAAGGTGAACATGTTTGGAAAGTAAGGTGTTCTCCATGTGCAAAGATTATTTTTGTAATAACAACAGCGATACCAACAAGAGAGAGCATTTGGTCCCAGAGATCTGGGCCTTGATGTATACCTATTGTACAGGAAGGTACAACTTCAATCAATTCATGAATACTCCTCACATCAAGGAATCGTTGCCTCATAGAGAATTTGAGCTGGGAGGGCCCATGACAATAGATTAAGTTCCACTAATGATATCATAGATGGAGGACCTGAGGCCTGAAAAAAGACAGCCTTATATCATAAAAATAGCAGATGGGCTTAGAAATTCAATGCAAAGGGCATGGCGTTTGTGTACAAGTTTACAGGCTGCTCACTCACTGTGCATGCTCCCTGGTCAAGGGTGCACCCGCTTCTCTCAGGGAATCATGTGATGGACTGGGGGTTGGTTTTGCTTTGAGAAAAGTGTGATTCACTCAGATTGCCATAAAGGTTCCATGTGGGCCATCAGCATATGAAGGAAGGAGCTTGTGGCAAGGGGGCCCAAGGGAAAGAATGGCATAGAATGTCCTAGAGAGCATAAAAGCTGGGCTAAGGCTCCACACATTTACTTTGGGGTTCTAGGTTCTTACCTGTCCAATTCTTCATCCAGTGGTTGGTAGTTGAGCTCATAGCACGCAATTCTCTTTAAAAAGTCTTCCAAAACTTTTTCTTGGTCACAGTCTATGTAGTCAGGACTGCCAAGTTTCACTTGCTGGGAGAAGGGAGAAAGGAGGGACCAGCATTGGAGACACTGGGAGACAGAGACTCTGACAATATCTCTGGAAAGGTCTCTTATTGACTTCCATATCCCTCATTACAAAGGCAAGGAAACAGACATTGACAAAGGTTCTTATTCAAGCTTAGAAAATGAGTAATCTGAAGAGAGGTTGTACTGTATGTTACAATCTATTTAGTCCCAGAACACATACTGCTAAAGGACATTTATAAGAGGACAAGAAATGTGATGTGAGAAAGTGGTTACAGAAATCCCAGAAATCTTGAACCAGGAGTTATAATGGCTTTCATGCCTTTAGTCACCACTGAGAAAATAGATGCATTGTTGTTGGATTTCTGAAAGGCTGGCATATTCTAACCTCCAATACTCACCTTCTTCTCCTGTATTTCCCATTTCATCCATTCAATCACCTGAGTCTGCATGGAATCTGGGTGTTATACCAGATTCCACATTCATCATCCATCATTATGAGTATGGACTAAATCCTCTCTGATCTCTCTTTTAAATAGTCATTTACTGTTACCTCTGCACACTCACTAGTGTTTTGTGACTGATAACTGATAACCAGAGGATATTTTTTAATTAAATTAAATTAATTATTATTATTATTACTACTGCTACTACTACACATTGTATACATATAAACTGTGGGGTTAGAGAGTACATGTGTTAGAATCTCATCTGTTAGGGGAAAAAAAGAGAGCACATGTGTACCATGAGTCACATGGAGGTCAGAGAATAACTTTGTAGAGTCAGTTCCCCCCTCCCACCTTCACATGGATTCTAGGAATCAAATTCAGATCATCAGGCTTGTGTAAAGAACACTTTTGCTCACAGATGCACCTCACAGGCCTATAAGGATATTTCCTTTTTAAGAAATATTTTATTCATTAGTTTTATTTTATGTGTATGAGTGCATGTATGAAGTATACCCATGTCATGCAATGCCCTCAGAGGTCAGAAGAGTGCGACAGATTCCTTTGGAAGTGGAGTTATGGATCATTGTTAGCCACCATGTGGGTTCTGGGAATCAAACCTGGGTCCCCTGCAAGAGCAGCTAGTTCTGTTAACTACTGAGCCACCTCTCCAGCCTCTAGAAAGATATTTCTAACATGTACTAATCTCTTGGTTAAAATCTTTCACATCTTTTAGGGCAAAGTGTGAACCATTTTAGCAAGTAGCTCATTACTTATCATGATTAGCTTCAAATTGCCTTTTCATCATTGTCGTAGTTTGTCTTCCATTGCTGTGACAAAACACTCTGACCAACACCAACTTGGGGAGGAAAGGGTTTATTCAGCTTACATCTCCCAGGTCACAGATCATCACTTAGGGAACTCAAGGCAGGAACTCAGGGCAGGAACCTGGAGGCAGGAGCTGAAGCACAGGCCATGGAGGAGTGATGTTCACTGGCTTGCTCTTGGCTTGCTCGCTCAGCCTGCCTTCTTATACTGTCACTGCTCAACAATCAAGACAATACACCACAGATGTGGCCACAGGCCAATCCAATGGAGCCAATTCCCCAACCGAGGCTCCCTCAACCCAGGTGTGTCAAGTTGACACCAAAGCTATCCAGCACAATTGACCCCTTGTCAACTTGACACACAAACACATCACTATTAAACCACCTTTCCAGTTCTTATCCCCAAAGTATGATGTTAACACTAATCACAACCTAAGACAGTACATCCTTAAAAGCCCCACAGTCCTTAAAATGTCCAAACACTTAAAAGTCCAGTCTATTAAAAGTCTCTTAACTGTGGGCTGCTGTAAAATCCAAAACAAGTACTGTCTTATTTCAAAGGGAAGAATCAGGCACTCTCAAACAAAACCTAAGTCCAGCAAGTAGCTCAAGGCTGGACACCTGGGATTCACTCACGATCTTCTGGGCTCCAAAGGGTCTCGGCAGCTCCCCCTCTCCGACTCTGCCGTCCGTGGCACACTCATCTCGCAGGCCCAGGCCGACTCCATTCTACACCTACCGCTGCTCTTGGTGGTCGTCCCAGGGTACCGGCATCTCCAAAAAGCTGGGGTCGCTACTGAAACTGAGGCAGCACCTTCACCAATGGTCTCTTCTGACCTCTCCTGGTGCAAAGCCTCAGCTTCTCTCCATGACCCCTGCAATCCTGGGGTCTTCACAGCAACCGAGGTGCACTTCCACCAATGGTCTTTCCTGACCTCTCACAGTGCCAAGCCTCGGCTGCTCTCTGTGACCCCCTCAAATTTCAACACCGGAACCATATAGGAGACTCTTACACGTTACCAAGTCCGGCTTCTGGCTCAAGATGGAGGCTCAGGCCCTTTCTGGGTCACAGCTTCTGTGTGCTGACCTTGAAGATATTCTCCCCAGAAGATTTCACCTCAGTGATGCTGGTCTCTTGTTACTTACAGCTGATTTTTCAGCCCCAGCTAACCAGCATCAATTGCCCCAGTACCACAAAAGTTTCACTTCAGGTTCTGGTCTCTTGTTACTTACAGCTGATTCTCCACAGCCCCAGCTGACCAGAACCCACAGATTACACAGTCCTGATGATCTCTGCTCTCCTTTGAAACTAGAAACTTCACAAGCCAGGCCTCCATCTTCTACAACTCCTTCAGCAAAACTGCTCCAAGCTCCACAGCAACAATCTTTAGGCATTCAATGATCTTCCCAGCCCAAAGTTCCAAACGCCTCCACAATCCTTCCCCAAAACACCAAGGTCAGGTCTGTCACAGCAATACCCCACTCGTCTGGTACCAATTTCTGTCCTAGTTTGTCTTCCATTGCTGTGACAAAACACTCTGACCGACACCAACTTGGGGAGGAAAGGGTTTATTCAGCTTACATCTCCTGGGTCACAGTTGATCACTCAGGGAGCCCAAGGTAAGAACTCAGGGCAGGAACCTGGAGGCAGGAGCTGAAGCACAGGCCATGGAGGAGTGATGTTCACTGGCTTGCTCTTGGCTTGCTCTCTGGCTCATGCCCAGCCTGCCTTCTTATACTGTCACTGCTCAACAATCAAGACAATACACCACAGATGTGGCCACAGGCCAATCCAATGGAGCAAATTCCCCAATTGAGGCTCCCTCAACCCAGGTGTGTCAAGTTGACACTAAAGCTATCCAGCACAATCATTATCTGTCACTGCCCCCTTATTTGAACACAGACTTTACTTTATCCAGATACTTACAGTTACCTGGAGATGTCCTACTACATTTATGCTATTCCCTCATTCCAATTTTTTACCTGTAAAATTCTTTTATAGTCATTAGGATACTACTGTTATTTCCACTGGAAGCCTCCCATAAGATACCCCTACATACAAGGTTGACCCTCACCACAGTGTTCCTACAACATTTCCTCTTCCTTTATCTCAGCTCTAATCTCAAGAGTTCTGTGTATAAACTCATTAATGTCCCTAATTAGCCCGTGAGTTCAAGAGAAAGGCTCTCATTAACTATTTCTGTATTTATAATGTCCAGAACAATTTATCCAGGTATAAAACCAGTTTGTTCTGAATCAATAAATTGATGGATAATTAGGTGGATGAAGAAGAAAGACATGTAGACATACTGCATGTCCCAAGTGATACAAACAGGACCAATGGTTGGGTTGGAGAGATGGCCTAGCGGTTAAGAGTGCCGACTGCTCTTGCAGAGGACCTGGGTTCGATCCCCAGCACCCACATGGTGGATGAGAACCGTCTTTAACTCCAGTTCCAGGGGAATCCGACACCCTCTTCTGACCTCCACAGCATTTCATGACATGGGTGCACAAACAAACATGCAGACAGTACATTCATACACATAAAATATAAATAAAATAAAAAAATAGGACCAATGGGCAGAAGTTTCAGGGAATAAAATTCAGCTTGATTGGGCTACATTTGTTAAAGTCAGCGAATCTTGTGTCATTATAGGTATGAAAGGAAAATCTAGAGAAATAGTTAGCTGAGATCTCAAAGTATCTGATGCAAGGCCTCTTGAGTTCTTGAGCTCCAGTAATCTGAGGAAGCAGGGAACAATGAAAGTTTGTGAATCATCTAGTTCCAGACCATGCTATATGTAGTAATTTCTGACATTCCCTCTTAGATAGAAGGTCTTTTTTAAGAGGATAAAAAGGGATATAAACAACAGTATGTTTAAAGAGAAGTAAACAACAGGATATTTTAAAGGGGAGGGGAAGATTCCATCCTTCAGGGAAGTTCCATAAGCTCAGGAAGAAAATAACTCAACAGCTTCATGAAGTCCCTGAAATTGGCTAGATTCTATAGGCCTGCCCAAGGTGACAGACACTATCAGATCTGTCAAGCACTGAAGAAGGAGAACTGAGCTGGGGGCTTTTGGGTGATGCAGTTGTCTTTGAGTCCTCCTCATGAAAGTAACCCCTTATCCACATTCCCATAAATAATGCCAGTAAAATCTGTTGTTCCACCAAGTTGGAGCTTGGTGCTGCCCTTACTTTGCTCTGTCATTGGGTCCCCATCTGGGGTGAGCAGACTTCTGTTCATGTCTCCCAGGAAGTGCCACACAACAAATCTAAATGTAGTGATGATTCTGATACAAAGCGGGGACAGAATAAAGAACATTGGCATTTGAGAAAGACAGGCAAGCCTGAGGCATGGTCCAACTTCCATCTCTTTCTAGTTGTATCATCTCTTTGAGCCCTGGTTTCCCCTTTTTAGCAGGGAAAGAATCCCCAGTGTGCATGTTAGTTGTGGAAAAATTAATGTCAAGCTTAGTGCTTGAGGCATATTAAGGGGGGGCTGTATATGTTTGCTTTGTCTAATTTTATAGGAACACTGTGGACAAGGATGCCCAAATAATACTTTTTTTTTGGTCTTTTTGAGACAGGGTCTCCCTTTAGTTCCAGCTGGCCTGGAGCTCATTATATAGACCAGGCTGACCTTGAACTCACAGAGACCCACCTGCCTCTGCCTCCTGAGTGCTGGGACTAAAGGTGTGAGCCACCACACCCAGCTCAAATAATACTTCTTATACAAAATGGGAGGAGAATCTTAGGGAGGAATACTTTCTTAGGCTTATAGAGGTCGTTTTAGGCATGATCCAAACCCAAGACAGAGTAAGGAAGAAAGGGAGCTGAGCAGATGACTTAGGGGGTAAAGCACTTGCCACTCAAGAATGAGGACCTCAGTTTGGATCCCAGGAACCCACATAAAGTTGGACACAGTCCTGTGCCTCTGTAATCCCAGTGTTCCCATAATGAATTCAGAAGTGGAAACAGGAGCCTTGCTTAGAAGCTCAAGGACCAGTCATGCATATGCAGCAGTGAACAAGAAGAGAACCTATCTCAATGTAGAAGGCAAAAACTGCCACCCAAGGTTGCACACGGACCTCCATAGATTATTCATGGACCTCCACATGGACCTCCACAGGTTATGCATGGACCTCCACAAGTAATGCATGGACCTCCACAGGTTATCCACAGACTTCCACAGGTAATGCATGGACCTCCACCGGTTATGTATGGACCTCCACAAGTTATGCATGGACCTCCACAGGTTATGTTTGGACCTCCACAGGTTATCCATGGACCTCCACAGGTTATGCACGGACCTCCACAAATTATGCATGGACCTCCACAAATTATGCATGGACCTCCACAGGTTATCCATGGACCTCCATAGGTTATGCATGGATGTCCACAGCTTATGCATGAACCTCCACAAGTTATGCATGGACCTCCACAGGTTATGCATGAATCTCCACAGGTTATCCATGGACCTCCACGGGTTATACATGGACATCCATAGGTTATGCATGGATATCCACAGGTTATGCATGAACCTCCACAGGTTATCCATGGACCTCCACAGGTTATACATGGAAATCCATAGGTTATGCATGGATGTCCACAGGTTATCCATAGACCTCCGTAGGTTATGCATGGATGTCCACAGGTTATGCACAGACCTCCACAGGTTATTCACAGACCTCCACAGGTTATGCATGGACATCCATAGGTTATCCATGTATCCATGGACCTTGACAGGCACACCATGGCATGTGTTCATTCATTCTTTCTCCCTCTCTCTCTCTCACACACACAGTCATACACATGCATGCATGTGTGCACACACATTACATATACGTATACGCAGGTTAAAAACCATTTTTTAAAAGGAAGAGAGGTAATTGGTGCTTCTTACCTTGATATTTTCTGCAATGATGTCAGGGTCATTACAAATGGATTCAATGAAGAAGACCTGTAAGAGAGTATATTCCCTCTTGATGGATGGGAGTTGTCTCCAGGGACATTTCAATAAAAAACATTTCCACATAATGTTGTTTTTTGGAGTCTGGGTTCTAGAAGGCAATTTGGCTCTAGCTGAATGGCCCCAGATTTCTGCTTTGTGTTCTAGCTTGTTTGGTTCTTATACGTGTTTCTTATAGTGGTTTTCCTGACTGATTCTTCATTGCCACCCCACTATCTCCAGTATCAACCCACCAGCAACCATCTTCACTACCTAACTTGACATTTTCTCCTTTTCTGTTATGTTTTGCTGCTTCTGACTATATTCTGGAAAGCTAGACAATCAAGTTGAGATGTTGAGCCCATGGTGTCCAATTTGGTTACACTAAGTTGAACTTCTTTTGAGTTTGTGGTCGATGAGTAGGCTCTAGACAAATGTGGTTGTGTTATTTTACCTTGTAACCATGTTCTTTAGCAAACTGAAGAATCAGTGATCGTCGTTCTCTGGTAGTGTTAGTGGCATCAAAAACCTAGACACAGTTAAGAAGATTAGCTTACTCACAGTCTAGTGTTGACACAATACCACTCTTTGTTCACCCTTGTGCTAAGTGGAGGACTTCCAAACAAAACTTCCAAAACAAAAACTTAAAGAGTCTTAAAGAAAAAGAAACCACCACCACCACCACCACCAAAAAAGAAAAAGAAAAGTTTGGAACTGGCTTATGTAAATTTCAAAAAGCACTCATTAAGTGCTTACTATCTGCTCAGAAATGTACTATGCCCACTGAATGTAATAAGGCATGAGAAAAGTTGTGGACTTTTATTAGGCTCATTTTATAGGTGAAATAACAGGCCTCAAAGGAGGACTTGCCTTTACAAAAGATGTTATAAGCCACAGTAAGACCCTGTCATATTTAACAGGAAAAAAATGTAATTCATGGATTAACATACCATCCAAACATCTGTGTCTATACCAAAGTAACCTACCATAACAATTAGTACTGTTTAAATACCTAAATATCTAATTGCTTGTGCTTCATTAGTAGGATTGAAAGGTTATTCCTGGACAAACTGCCAAACCATTAAAGGAAACAGCCTGAACTGATCAGAGTCCAAAAAGACATCTCCAGAGAAAGTAGACTGTTTTGCTTCTCTCCTTCCTGTGCCCCTTTTCTAAGCCTAGGGAACAATCTGTGGAAGAGGGGGCGTGGTAGAATGTAAGGGCTGCAATGGGGGTGAATGGTGAAACTACAGCAATATAGACTGGACACTTAATTGATCAACATGATTGTACATGCAAGCCCCTCCAGCTGGATGGTGGGAGCCTTGGGCTGTGTGGGTTTGGGCATAGCTGCTTGCAAATAGGTTTTACATGAAGGATGCTTGGACTCCCCCTTTTCCTCCTTGGTTTTTGTGTGTCACTCTGGCCCAAAGGCTGCGGTAGATGATAAGTGACACCTTTCTTTGAAGAATTTCCCCCAGAACGATTTTACCTCTAGTGTATTTTGTTCTTGTTTGGTTTCTTGCATTTATATTGTATACTGGGACCAACAAGTTCCTTAAGAAAACCTTACATGAACAAAAAAAAACATGCCCTCGATTTCCAAAGACTCTATAACTCACGATCCCCCCAGCTCACATCAGCCCTAGTCTTTAGGAGCGTAAGATATGACCTATAACCAGGGCTCACAAATCACAGCCCAACAAAAAAAAAATCTCCTCACTCCTCAGGTTCCCTGTCTGGTGTCTCCCTTTTGGGTGTACTGTTTTTCCCACCCACTCGCTAGATACTCTCCAAGCTGTCCCCAGCTTACTGCTTAGTAACCCACACAGATTAACCACCCAGTCCTGAAAAAGACGGAAAAAATTCCCCTCGGCTTACCGTCTTTTCGTTATAGAAACTATCACGACACAAATCCCCCCCACAGAGCCAACTCCTTGGGGATTTATTTCGCCCCATCCCTGTTCTGATAGCGTTTTGGGATTTCTTATACTCCTTCTAGTCATTACTGTTGTTTTACCAAAAGCGCCCCCACCAGCTAGGGCCAATTGAATCTTTAACCGCATCCTCCACCCCCCTGATCTTCCCAACGCGCCCCCTACAAAGATATCAAACGTTTTTCCCTCCTTCACAATTCCTTCTCCCAACCACACACCAATCTTTAAAGTGTCAGCGTCTTGTCCACATTCAATTTAATCCTTTTAAAAAGTGTTAACAAAAACGCTCTTCTGAAGATACTATTGGCGCGTGGAAAAAATAGGGTATTATACACGTGTGGTTCTTGTTATTGGTCTCTCCGTCTTCTTTCCCACCCTATGGGGCGGTTAGATAGCACCCACAATTCAGGCAATAGGGGGGTACATGGGGGGGGTGGGGTTTCTGACCAACTCACTCTGTTATTTTTCGTAACTTTGGTGTTATTTGTGTCACAGGAGGGGGGTATATAAATATCAAGAACATGTTAACATTTTCTCCCAGGTACATGATCATCACTTTTTGTAGAGAAACTCTAACCTTGAAAGTCTAGGAATCTTCTAGGGCAGGAAACCTGGAAGGACACAAGGACCCTCTCCGCAAGCACATGGGCGAGCTCTTTGGAGGAGTTGATTGTCATTCTGGGTGCTTGCGTCTGGGCTGTAGCTCTACACTGGACTCCACCTCTGCCATGAATCCACTGCACCTTCTCATGAGGTAGGGGCGTGAGAGATCACTTTAGGCCCTCCACCCCAATCAAGCCACTATACAAACACCAACATTTGTAATGTGCCTTTACATTCCTAATCCTAATGGAGCAAATCCCCAATTGGAGGGCTCTCTCAATCCCCCCAGGTTGTGTTCTAAGTATAGGCACTAATAGACTATCTCCCACCGCACCACACCCTCATCTTAAGGTTGCTCACAATAGTTTTCAAATTTTGCATTTAGACTCTGAAAGGAAAAAAAAAAACACACATTGGGACTCCAGAAACACACAACCAGACTATTTGGTGAGTCTTTTTATATTCCAGATTATCTTAAAGATATTACCATTTTCTCTTGGAAAAAAGAATAACGATGCGGACAACAACATCTTAAACAATTTTTAATTAATCAGACTTAACCATATATATACCCCCTTCACTAAATAAACCCCATTCCACGTCATGGGGTTCCGATATACTCTTTTTACCTGTTATAAATTTACTTCTCTGTTATTATCCGTCCACTCCTAGCCCGAGTAGAGCTTACTGTTTGTTAATTTCCCACATGGAAAAGGCGGCCATCAAAACGCCCACCTCCAAGATAGGTATTCTCCCTACATACAAGGTTTTGATGCACGCTATAAAAGCCCACCCCACCCAACAGGGTCTCCTTTTTGGCCTCAAACAAACTATTTTTCAGTCCCCCTCTAGCCCCATAATTAATCTCCAGACATATAAATCCTCACCTCAGAGAGTATGAGGGTCTGCCTCGCAACAAAGTTTTTGGGGGAAAAAAAGGGTTTTTCCATGGGTGGATGCACCCCACACCATCTCACCACTTGGGGTGCCCCCTAACTTAGCGGCCCCGTTTGCCCGCACCGTTATCTAGAGGGAGTAAGGCATGCGCGAATATATAGCTTATTTTTTCTTGAATAATATATAATAAATATAGTTGCCCCCGAGACCCAACAAAAAGTGGTCTGGTAATTCTCAATTGGGGTGAGACCACACCCCCCAGCCCTCTTTGGGTGCTGGTTTTAATCTAATAAATTGATGTGGGATAAGAATATGATGGGAGGTTGCAACAAATGTTAAGATATTGAGCGCTACATGTTATATAGAACATACACATGAGAGCAATGTACCCAAACCAGTCATACCCAAAAGGCCCAGATTCGCCGTCATGGGTTTGGTTAAGAAATGATAGGAACTAAGTTCTCCCTGCGTCATAGTACGTGGGCCCCACAATTGGGGGGGAATCCCAGAGACTTCCGAGAGAACAACCTCCATTACGTCAAGGGGAAAGCCCACTTTTGCCTGTGGTTCGGCGACCTCTCCCACTTTTTTGGGCAGGGCGGGTCTACCACACCCCTATGGTTTGGTAATTCCGCCCATTGCCAACGGCGCGTTGTCCCCTTCTCTCACACCCCTTCTCTATGTATCTTCAGGGGAATTAAACGAGACATCGCCCCCCCCAAACCCCTCTCCCCCCACGCTCGCTGGGCACGGAGGGGCTTACATAAATAAAACAATGGAAAGAAAAAAGCCCACCAACGAAAGTGGGATCAAAGCTATACATGTCTAGTACAGTACATTCTTCCACCATCACCACCACATACAATACTACCAACTACCAAAATCACAAACACACTGATGAGGCACCCCACAATGGCAAGAAAGATATAAAATAATATCACGCTTCGTGAGCGTGTTTTGGGGAGCCCCCCCTACATTTTGTATAAGTCATGCTGTGAATCTATGAGTTGTCGCTTTTTCACGGCTTTTTTTATTGATAAAAGAAATCTTTACCAAAAGAATGTAAGAATCATAAACCTATTAATTAGAACATGAAAAAGAAATCATGCGAGACGTACTCCTGTTGAGTCAAAAAGTGCCTTCATATTGAGTTTTTTCTGCCAGCATAGTCTGGGGCAGTAAAGGGTGGCGGGGGAGCTGTCCAAATCCGCCCTAAGAGAGGACAGAATAAGAGAAACAGTTTTTTGGTGGGGAAAAAATCAAATAAAGCTCATAAGTTCCCACCGAACCATGACAATAATAAACCTGCCCTCTGCTCCAAAATTATTCTGACACTCTCCAACACAGTTCTCTTTTAGAAGGGTAAGAACCACTCTTTATTATTAATAAGAAGGAAATGACACCACAAGGAGGATTGAAAAAGACAACAAGCCACCACAATCAAAAACAGCATGTCCAGATAAAGAGGAGATGTTTGTAAATAAACAACCAGAGCCAATAGATTTATTTTAATAAAAGGGGATGTTGGGGGAAACGAAATTCCAGTGAACACAATTCAGAACAGAGGTTTCCATAAGCTCTAGAGTATATGTATTAAAAAATTCCCAAAGAACTCAAAACCTCATACAAAACACAGATTACTCCTTGGCACTAAAAGAAAAGTAACTCCATATAAGTTTAATGGTGAAAGGGGGGGGCGTGAGAGTTCTATACGCCGGTAGAAGACTGCCGAAATGCAGTCGACCCAGGGTACCAACTATTCAGATTTCTCTCCAGCAAATCTGGAGAAAACCTTGCTAGTCTTGTATTTAAGTCAGAAAGAGAGGACTCCCCAGAAATAGGGGCTCGCGTGGCCGGCTCTTTTGTGTGAGGAAAATATGCCCCCTTAAAGGCCTTTTGGGCCCCAAATGCAGGTGTTGTGGGTACAAAATGCAGCGCTTCTCTTCTTCTATCCCCAGCCCACACTCCCCAAAAAGGGGAGAGAGGGTTTAACACAACAAGCATAAAGGACCCAGACGGAATAAAAAAGCCCCCCTTTATCCTTTGGTGAAAGTTTCTCCCCAACAAAGGGCCTCCTAAAAATAAGCACACTTGATTCTACAGAAAAAAGAAAAAAAACCTGGGGGGGGATAAGCTACACCCAAAGGGGCTGCCCAGCGTGTTGGTTTTTTATTTCCAGGCCAGAAGCCCATATACGGGGAGACGCTCTCCAAAAAATGGAATAAGCAAAATATAAATAATGGGGGGCCGACATATAGCCTTTTTACTTAATTATAGAGCACCTCCCCTTTTGCGTGGTTTGTCTCCACCACCCATAGGGTTTTTTTTCCCATTTCCTGTGTGGGAGGGCTAGAGAAACACTAAACATAGGCTTTTCCACTCCCAGAGTACATACAACCAAGGGCACACAAAGCTTCCTTTACATCTGAGAAAAATGACTCTCTACCCCAATGTAAGATAGAGAGAACGACCCATTCCCGCCTATTTACAAGGGGAAAGACCCTTAATATCGCGCCCCGGCGACAGAATAAAAGAAGAGAAAACCATTCGGCCACTGTCTTATGTATGAAAAGACAGGAACAAAACTGAGCCGAGGCGCATGCGTCCCCCAACTTACCAATCTATCTAATATTCACACATAGACTGTATCCTATCTTCTTGTGGTCGAGACCACCTGCTAAAAGGCGCCTTATATATCACCCACCAACATTGTCCCCTCCCTCCAAACCCCAGAGAGAACACGAGAATTCTACACCAAGTGCTGCTATCCCAAGTTAGGAAATGATAGATGCAAACAATTCTAATTGTCAAGGTCTCTACGTGCCTGACGGCATACTTCAGAGGGCGGCGGCTCGTCACTATGTTGCGCCTCCCTCGCTCCTATATTTTTTATGGGGAAAGCGCCAACCAAGAAAAAATGAGAGAGTAATGGACATTGTGATGCCTCCCAACACCTAGAGAAAAAAAAACAATTCATGTTTTAATATAATTAAGCGCCCCGCTCCTTTCTGAGAGAAAGAGACCTCACCACCCAGAGCGTCTCCTCACTTATAAAAGATAAATTTTTCTCTGAAGCTGCCTGGAGCTCATTATATAGCCTATGGAGCTAGACTTCGAACATACAACCTAGCGAGCCACCGCACACCCCTTTCTCTCTGCCTCCCTCGAGTCTCGCCCCGGCGCCGATAACTAATAAACCACGCGTCGCTGCGAAGACCACCACCACGAGAACATACACACCAGCCCTCAAATTCTTGGTTTATTCTTATCTGCTCATATCAGAAGGAGGCTCCCCTTTTCTTTCTCTTTTCTTGGGAAAGAGAGAGAGAGAAGAAAAATGGCTGACGTGAGCGCAACGACCACAGCTCTCTCCCTCCTCTATGGCTTATAGATTAGCCGTCGCGCTCTTTTCTCAGGGGACAATGTTAAGATCCACTTTCTTGCGCCCTCCCTCCTTCGGGGGAACACCCGAAAACTTAGAAAAACCCTCTCCCACATGGCCCCCTCCTTCTCTTCCTTTTTCCGCCGCGCCCGGGGGACACACCACCGCCCCCGGTGGGCCCAAATAACCCCCTTTTACACCTTGAGACAACCCAATAAACGAGAATCGCGCACGAACATTTATAGAACCAAAGTTTCCTCTTCGCCCATATCACAACAACACAATGACACGCAAATTTCTCCTCTCTTTTCTTTGCGCTCTTTTCCACAAATAAAGAAAGGGTTTTTTTTTATGGGTTTTTCCCCTTATAGGAAATAGCCAAAATCAATTTTTTTGAAGGATTGTTATCCGAGGGAAGAAATTTCCCCTGAAAAAAAAAAAAACAAAATTTTTTTTTTTTTTCCAATTTTAAAATCCCCCCAACCACTTAAAGTTTTGGAAAATCTCCAAATTTTTAATATAATTTAATGAACCAAAATGCCCCAATGAAAAAGGTTGGAGGGAGGTTAATACCACCGTTAACCCCAACCCCTTTTCGGCCGCACAAACACCACATCTAACTCCACTGGCTGCGGCAATCATCCTCTCCTTCGCCTAAAGCAACTTGCCTGCGCAACACAACCACTAACACAACAACCCCTAGAACCAACATCAAATCTCCCCCTTAAAAAAGTTTGGTAACACCACACAAAAACCAAAAATACTGGCCGGTACAAACACTTCTACACCGTTTCTTCTTTATTCCTTAAATATTTTTATGAAGGAAACCCTCTGTCCCTGGGAAAATCCTTCCCAGAAGGGGGGTTTTTTTTTTTTTCACTAAAATTTATTTAAAATTTTTCCCCCCCCCCTACCCCAGCCCAGTGGTGGTAAAGCCCCTTCAATTTTCCCCTCCCCCATTCCCTTGCCTACATTTTTTAATTTGTTTTTTTATTTTTTTTAATTAATTTTTTAAATTGTTTCTCTCAGGGATTAATCACAGTGGGGAAAAAAAAATCTCCAAAATGAAAATTTCAAAACTTTAAAAAAATTTTTTTCTTCTTTTTAACTTAAAGAAAAATGCCCTTGAAAAAAAGCATGGGGTTTTTTTTTTTTTTTTACCTTTGGCCATGGTTGTGGGGGGGGAAATTGTGGTGCCGAGGGAAAACTGTGTTGTGGTGGGGGTGGAAAACCCTTTGAGGGGGTTTTTATTTTATCCAATTATGTCATATAGAACAATAATTATTAAAAATTTAGACCTTAAGGTTTATATTGTTCCTGCCCTTGGGCCCCCACCACCACACCCCACGGGGGGGGCAAGTATCGCAGAGTACACCGAAAAAGGGAGAAACCCAAAAACCTGGTAAAGATGGGGTGGAGAAAAGGGAGAAAGAAAAAAAAAAGCGAGACCCTTTGCCCAAAAGGGTTATTTTTTTTAGATTTACCCAAAGTTTCTAAACTATATGGGAGCCCCCCAAGGCCCCCCCATTTTCTTCCGTCACCACCCCATTTTCCCTCACCCTCCTGCCCAGAACAAGCCAAAAAAAGAAAAATTAGGGAAGGAAAGGGGTTTGGGGGTTTAAAAACAAGGGGTATATCAGTAAATATACAAGTTCCCAGAAGCACCTCACCTGGTCCTTTGGCCCCCGTCTCCCAGGGAAGGGAGGGGTGTTCACCCTGTTTTTGCCAAGAAATTTCCACTGAAAGTTTTGGAAAGACATCCGGGGTGCCCCCTGGGGAAGTTTTTTTATCTTGGTTGACCTTTGCTTGCCACGTTAACCCCGCACCCCCCAGCCCTTTTTCCCTTTGGGGAAAAAAGGGCCCTTGGGGGGTTTGGCTTTACTTGCAACTCCCCGCCAAAACCCAGCCCCCCTTTTCTGGAAAAAGCCCTCGAGGAATGAAGAAAAAAACAATTTCAAAGTGAGTCCCCAACCTTTCCCGCCGCCGCGCCGGGCGTGGGTAAGAGGGGGGGAGAGGCGGGCCGCAAGGGGCGCCGCGGTAGAGGCGCGGCGCCCAAGGGAGCGCTGGAAGAGAGAGAGAGCCCCGCTGCCCGGGCTTCCCTTACACCTTAGGTTTTTTTTTATTGACCCCCTGGTGGCCGTGTGGGGGGAGAGAAAGAAAGACTGATATAAATATAAATTAAATAAATAGGATATATACAAATAATAAATAAGGATACCAATTATACATAAAGAAAATATACACCTAAGTATATATAAAAAATCAACCCAATTACTAAATATATAGAAGTAAATAAAAAAACATAGAGACCAAAGAGGTATATATAATACAAAATAAATATAAAATCCCCTGTAAGGCGGCGGGGGCACTGAGAGCTTTTCATCAAGTTAAATCTATCCTTATCCATTGGGCTGTACAGAGGAGAAGAAAGCCTTTTTTTTGAAGGAAAAATTGAAGTTTTTGTGGTAGGGAAGGGGCGGCGGCGCGCAGGTGTGGGGTGTGGTGAAGAGAGTTCCTGGGGCGGGGTGGAGGAGAGAATGTTCTTGTTCACGGCGAAAGAATAACTAAGAAGAGGCTGTGTATTAAACTGGCTACCATTATTGCTCACTCCCCTAAGCCAACCTTGAGCGACCCATCCCTCCCATGTTGGTGTGGGCCACTCATATCCTCAGGGGACGCGGGACACTATACAAGCCTTTTTGTGTACCCACACTGTTCCCTGTGCCCCTCTCCTAAGTACTCTAAAACCAGTTCTCCTCTGGGGTAGATTCTCTCATTTGTGTTCCACTTATTAACCGAGTTCGTAGACAGTCTGTGAGAAATACAAGTTTGTAGGTCCTTGCTTAGAAAGTTCTTCATTAGTGACAGTCATTGCAATATTTGTCTAGCAGTTGAATCAAGATATGAGTATATGCCGTTTTTCTACAAATGGGTGAGAGAGGGGCATAATATGACAGCGGACCGGAAACCAAGGTATGACACACCGGCGCACCCCTCCAAGAAATAATTCTCTTTTAAGCCCCTGGATCACAATCACAACATAGGAATTCTCTCCTACGATGTATTAAATAAGCATACACACGAAATCACAGACAAAAGTAGCAAAGTTGCATGTGACTCTCCCACAGGCCTTAAAACCGCAAAACATTTTCCACACACACCGGAGACCCATTATTAACCTTCTTTCCACTCCACCAAAACTATTTGATCTTAGAACTCCACAGAGGGTATATTTTGCTATTGGACCTTCCAACTGCGGTAATATCCTTTTATCCAAAACAATTTTATGCCTTGTTTTTAAACCCATTGGGTTTTTTTGGGGTTTTTTTTTTTTGTATTGTTATTGGACCTCCACATTTATAGTGCCATTGGATCCTTTGGGGTTTCTCCACCAGCCGCCTCTTTATTAGATTATATTGGACTCATCCATCAGTTTATCTTCTATGTGACTCGTGCGCCCCATACGGTTAATGCACAAACGGACCCTGGTTCTTCGCTTTTTGTTTCTCCACAGACCACAAAGATATAAAATGAACAAAAGGAACCTCATCTCACTAAATTTCATCCCGCCCATGCCCGACCCCCACACCGCGTCATCTGCCACGCCGGACCTTCTTCTAATTGCCAGCCCGCTTAAATGCATGAGAGATTGTTCCACAGTCTTTTATGTCATGAACCTTTCTCACACACGTTTTGTGATACATTCGGAAATACCATCCACAAGAGGGAAAAATGTCAATAGAATACTACCCTATGCGATGTTAGCCCACACATAGTGTGATACCACCATCACCGAGGATTAATATTTTATACGGGAGGGACCCCATACCAAAATAGGTGTTATTGGGGCATGGCATCCCACAGTTACTGCTGACACTCCCACACCGGATAAATCAATGAGAGAACACAAGCTCCAACAAAGGATATAAAACACCTAATGCGACAATATTACCAATAGCATTTATGCATGGATTGTCACCCAGTTTTAATACCCACCACCTAGAAGCACAATACCAGGTAGGGTTATAGACACTCGGAATGTCCACAGAGTTAAATGACACACACGTATTCCTTCTCAAGGTTATCTTCAGCAAGACACTTCCACACAGTTATCATGGATCTTATCATCAGCGTTTAAAACCATAAGTAGGTTCTCATTTTTGACCCTTGTTCACACGGCTTAGCGGAGGAAACCAATGGCATCCTGGGTTGGTTTTAATTCATCTCTTTTCTCCCTCTCTCCTTTCCCACCACTCCTATAATACAGCAGTGCATCCATCGTGTGCAAACACCTCTCACATTTTGACGTATATCCGCCAGTGTTAAACAACACCATTTTTAAAAAGTATAGTTGAGGTAATTGGATGATAGCATTCTACACCAATGAATTATCCAATGATAGTAACAGGACCGCGTCATTTACCACAAATAAGGAGCCCTTCAATCGAAGCAACACCCTGTAGAAGAAGAATATATCCCATCGTTGAGAAAATGGAGAATGAGGTAGTTGATACTCAAATGAGAGACAGTTCAATAAAAAACATTATCACATAATAGATTTTTTAATAGAGAACCTCTTTGTGTTTCTTTCCCCAGTAATTATGCCTGGGGACTATATAACGCGAATTGGCTCCCTAGCATTCTGGATCTGCTCTCTCTGTGGTGCAGCATATAAAGAGTTACATTAGGCGCTTCTTAATAGAAACGTAGCTCTTATAGGAATGTTTACCTGAACACTTAGATTCACTCTCCATAATGACCAACCAATCGCACCCCTATACTCCAGATCTATAACAAACCCACCAGCAACCATCTTCACTACCTAACTTGACATTTTCTCCTTTTCTGTTATGTTTTGCTGCTTCTGACTATATTCTGGAAAGCTAGACAATCAAGTTGAGATGTTGAGCCCATGGTGTCCAATTTGGTTACACTAAGTTGAACTTCTTTTGAGTTTGTGGTCGATGAGTAGGCTCTAAGACAAATGTGGTTGTGTTATTTTACCTTGTAACCATCTTCTATGTAGCAAACTGAGAGATTCATGATCGTCGTTCTCTGGTAGTGTTAGTGGCATCAAAAACCTAGACACAGTAGTAAGATTTTGCTTACTCACAGTCCATTGTTGAACAATACCACACCCTCTTTGTTCACCCTTGTGCTAAGTGGAGGACTTCCAACAAAACTTCCAAAACAAAAACTTAAAGTCCTTAAAGAAAAAGAAACCACCACACCACACCACCAAAAAAGAAAAAAGAAAGTTTGGAATGGCTTATGTAAATTTCAAAAAGCACTCATTAAGTGCTTACTATCTGCTCGAAATGTACTATGCCCCTGACTTAGTAAGGAAATGTTAATGAAGCATGAGAAAAGTTGTGGACTTTTATTAGGCTCATTTTATAGGTGAAATAACAGGCTCCAAAGGAGACTTGCCTTTACAAAAAGTATATAACCGCCTACAGTAAGACCCTGTCATATTTAACAGGAAAAAAATGTAATTCATGATTAACATACCATCCAAAATCTTGTCTATACCAAGTAACCTACCAATAACAATTAGTACTGTTTAATACCTAATATATCAATTGCTTGTGCTTCATTAGAGGATGAAAGGTTATTCCTGAACAAACTGTCAGCCCATGAAAGGAAACAGCCGGATTGACCAGAGTCCAAGACAACAGCTCCAGAGGAAAGTAGACTGTTTTGCTTCTCATCCACCCGTGCCCCTTTCTAAGCCTAGGGAACAATCTGCGGAGAGGGGCGTGGTAGAATGTAAGGTGCGATTGGGGTGAATGTGAAACTACAGAAATATAGCTGTGGACACTCATTTGATCAACTTGATTGAACATGCCAGCCCCCCCCCCCCGCCGCTGGATGGTGGGACCCATGGGCTGTGTGGGTTTGGGCACAATTGCTGCAAATTGGTTTTACAATGTGAAGGATTCTTGTACTCATAAGTTATCACTTATTGCTAAAAAATGAAAAAAAAAACTGAGGGAAAGATGCAGGACAGTTATGGCAGAATGCATGATCTGGGATGGGGTGGGGTGGGTTGGGGGGAAGGGAAAGGGAAATATGTCTGAACTGAATTGGAAAATGATGTATGACATACACAAAGCATCAATAAAAAATAAATTAAAAAAAGTCATTCAAGAATTGCTGAGAGAGCAGGGATAGAACTGGTTCTCTAGATGTTGTCTCTTCTTTCCTAATCACCTTAGAAATTCTCAGGAATAGGATACAACTCCTTATCCTTAGTACTTTGGAAGGGTCCAATTGCATATTTAAGGGCCTCTAACCCAAGGACTTAAGATAGTAAATTGCTTCGATATTTAGATAAATCTCTAGAACTCAAAAATATTTGTACTGTGGTCTTAAATTTTTTTCTACTGAATTCTTGAGGGCAAATCAGTAGAGTGCAGTGGTTAAGAATATGGATTCTGAGCTGGGCATGGTGGTGCATGCCTTTAGTTCTAGCCCTTGAGAGGCAGAGTCAGGCAGATCTCTCTGAGGCAGAGGCCAGCCTAGTCTACATAGTGAGTTCCAGGCCAGCTGGTCTTACAGGGATATCCTGTCTCAAAAAAAGAGGAGTATGGATTCTGAAGCTATAAAATATGGATTCTAGTTCTGATCCTGGCACGTATATGTTGGACCACCCTGGGAAACAATGTAATCTTCTGGAATTAAAAATGGAACATAACAACAATACTTATCTCATGGGGGAGTATGAAATTAAATTATTACTATAAACTTGGAATAATATGTAACGTAAATAAATGCTGGTACATATTATCTATTCCCATCCTTTCAGAGAACCTGAGGAAGAAAATGGAAATTAAAAAAATGTATTTATTTATTTTTTTATGTGTGTTAATGTACTGTCTGCATGTGGGTTTGTGCACCCGTGTCGTGCAATGCCGTGGAGGTCAGAAGAGGGTGTCAGATTCCCCTGGAACTGGAGTTAAAGATGGTTCTTAGCCGCCATGTGGGTACTGGGGATTGAACCTGGGTCCTCTGCGAGAGCAGTTGGCTCCCTTAACCACTAGGCCATCTCTCCAGCCCCCAAAATGGAAATTTAAAAAAAAAATAATTATTTTATGTTATGCATATGAGTGCATTTCCTGCATGTATGTAAGTGCACCTATGTCGTCAGTGCCCAAAGAAGTCAGAAGAGGTGTCAGATACCCTGGAACTGGAGTTATAGATTGTTAGCTTCCATATGGATGCTGTGAATTGAACCCGGGTCCCCTGCAAGAACAGCCAGTGCTCTTAACCACTGAGTTATCTCTCCAGACCCCACAAATGGAAAATTCTTTACCGCAACATGACCTTCCTCATGACTGAGATAATTATGGACATCCTTTAGGGCTGCCAGAGCACACTGCCTGAAAAACAGAAAGCAGACAGCCCCAATTCCCAGGATGAGTTACCCTCTGTTTTTACCTTATGTACCACTGTTCATAAGTCTTACACTAAATTCTTTGCTTGGATATCTACATGGAGCCCTGTGTTCTAGGCATCATATCCAGCATAGAAGAGTCACACAGATGAAATTGGCTCTGTGTATACAGTTTATGGGAAGTATAAAATGACATGTTCAGGAAAAGCTGAACAGTGACAGCATCCCTAATGTTAAGGGCTCTGTGTGCTAATGGACCTCGAGTTGAATTCACTTATGAACTCAGGTAAGGCCTAGGTATGTGATCTTCAAAATTAAACGAATTCCCAACATAGGTAATATTGCAAGCATAGGCATAACAGTAGCAATGTCTTTAGGCTTTCAGCAAAAATTCTCTAGTAGTTATCTGCTACTGGATTCTATAATTAATAAGAACACAGATCAAATTTGAGACCTAGGTTCCATCTGGAAGTACTTAGAACCACAAAGGGGAAAGAAACTTTGAGAGTGAAGTGATGAGACTGGAGACACTAAAGTGGGTTAAGCTAACTAAAACTCACCTCAAATGCTACGCTAAGAAATTTTTATTCTCTCCTACCAGAAGTAGAAGACAGAATATGCTCTTGACATGGAATGCCTATGACTAGGAGCAGGCTTTGTGTAGGATGACAGAAAGTCTATACGAACTACCGTTTAAGAGTCTGGACACAGAGAATGTCTAGTCCACATTCTAGGATAGCTATGAATTTGGCCCAATACAAAAATTTTAAACTTACCTAAAACATAATGAGAGATATTATTTCTTTTGTAACTTGACTCCGTTGTTCTCAAGTAGACGATGGCAACATTGTGGTGTAAATTCACAAGGTTGGACACCCCCGAAAACCCTTCTTTCTGGCCCAGGCTACTTAATCCCACTCCCTCAATATGTGAAGAAAAGCCTCTCTTAGCCAATGGGCAGCACAGGTTCTTTAAATGTTGGATACTTACTTTCTGATAAGTAGAGCTTCCATGTTGTCTGGGAGAAAGAATTCATAGTTCTTGTAGCTTACTGCTTCTCGTCGATACTGGCCTAAATTAAACACTGAAAGTAGAGAGCCCTCGTGAAGAGACTGGGATAATCCCAAGAGATGGCTCAAAAAATGGCCTTGCTGAAAGGGACCTCAGGGGTAGAATGTATAACTTGTAGCTAGAAAACATACTTCTAAAACTTCGAATTATGGGTACTAACATATTTCTTCCACCACATCAGCCCTGCAAATCAGGGATCATCATTCCACCTTTACAAATGAGGAAAATAAACTGAGCATGGTGGCGCATGCCTTTAATCCAGGCACTCAGGAGGCAGAGGCAGGAGGATCTCTGTGAGTTCAAGGCCAGCCTGGTCTAACATAGTGAGCTCCAGGCCAGCTGGGACTAAAGGCAGACCCTGTCTTAAAAAGACCAGAAAAAAAAAAAAAAAGAAATGAAATCTAGAGAATAAAATCAATCACTCACGAGCCAACCAGGACCGAGTCAATAACATACAAACTGGGGCTCTTAATTGCCAGCCCAAGGTTATTTTACCTTTCCTTATCACGAGGAAAAATCTAAATGTAAATCTCTAGGCTATACTTTCCCAAGTATAATGATGAAAAAGAAGAGCGGACTGAAGGAAAAGAGAAAGGATAAATAGCCCAAGACATCATATTCCATTAAGTCATTCATCCAATAAATAACTTTGCACTCTGTGACACAGGATATACTTCTGAGTCACAAATAATAACTAGGTCTTTGCGTTGGGAACTTCAAGCAGCTCATAATCTGGAAGATAAAGACAGCAACCAAACTAGGAAAGAAGAGATCTCCCACAGAACCCATTTGGTGCTCCAACCAAGAGAATATGGAACTATGTAAAAGTCGGCAGGAAGGAAAGAGACATTCATTCCACTGGGGGATGTGAACTGAGAGTTTCTTAAAGTATCTGAACAATGCCTTTTAGGGTAGGTGCTTTCAACCGACGGGCATGAGGGTAACAGTGAAGAACAAGGAGATTGCAGGTAGAGGAGCAGCTTGAGCAAAGCAGAAGCTCAAACATGTTTGGGGAGAAGGCAAAACATTCTGTGGTCAGAGTCTGAAAAGCTGAAATGAGTCAACTGTGAAGGGTCGTGAACACAGGTTAAAGAGCACGGGTTTAAATCTACCTACCAAGGGACCCTTAGAGACTGTGGGCATATTCTTCTTGTTCTTTGAAATAGGACTCTGAAGGCTTATCTGAGAAGTGAGTAGACAGGAGAAAGTGTGATCAGGAGAGAGACCATCTGCCACTGTCATGCGCTTGCTTCTTCATTCAGCAGAATGTAATTCTCTGTTAGAGTGGCTTTTTCCTGCCTTCTCTTCAGCAAATGTTCCCCTTCTCCCAGATCAGATATGCTCTTATCCATGAAGTGTTTGCTGTCTTCTAGTCAGCAATTCCCTCTGTGAGAATTCCTGGTCTAGCCTAGATGTTCATAATGAATCCTATTCAAGTACAGAGCACTTCAAGAACACTTCATTCTTTTTTTTTTTTAAATCCCTAATGCCTGGCACGGGTTTGGACACAAGGAAAACCATTGGGAAATCCAAATGACTTAGGTAGAGAAAGTGGATGAAGGGTAGGAATAAATGGGGAGGGAGAAGATTTTAGTGCTAGGTGTAAGTCAGTGATATAGTATATGCTTATCATAAACAAGGCCCTGGGGGTAATTCTTAGCACAAAAAAGGAGAAATGGATAGAAGACTTGAAGAGAATGTGGGAAAGGGTGAATGGATGGAAGAGGGTAGAGACAATGTTGGGATCACCAAGACAAAGAAAGAGGAAGATAATGGAGGAAAGGAGAGTAGAAAATCCTTGTTTCTTCCCTTCAGTAAAGCCATGCAATAGACCCAGCATAGAGAACGGTGGACTTGAGATCAAATATATGCAAGTTCTGTCACTTAAAGCCACAACCCTTTAAATGAGGTTTTTCACCTCTTTTGCCATTACCTCTTTGACTATGACATGGTGAAGAATGATAATGGTTAAAAAATAGTAATAGTGGTATGATAGTAGTACAACACTGATAAAAAATATTTGCAGTACACAGAGGGTTGCTTTGAAGTCACAGGCATTCTTGAGAGCAGATGTTTAGCCTTAATATTTGTTTTTCTTTGTCTACCACTCAGCATGAGATTGGTGTATATGTTCAGAAATTATTTAATATATGTGTTCAGAAATTATGTAAGTTATAAGCATGCAGTGATAGTGGTAGAAATAGTTCTAATTCTGGTAATAGTGATGAGGTATTTTTTGGTACTGAATGGCTTGGGCTCCCATCTTAGTCTGTTTTCAGTTAGTGGCCTATAGTGGGTTTCACAGACATACCTTTAGTTGGCGTTCCTATCCAGTTGAGATATCGTGTGAGCTTCGTAGAGATGTAGGTCTTGCCTCGAGCTGGTAAACCCACCATGATCACCATGGTAGGGGAATTTGTAAACTGGGGTATGGATGCTGGAAGACAAACAGATCCTCAAAAGCTTATCCCCTGATTTGTATGATCATCTGGCATCATTACAGGAAAAAAAAAACTTTAAGCGGGCATCATAACTTTCTTGAACTCATTATACACTGAACTTTCAGCGAAGATAGTTAACTTAAAACTTGTTAAAACAGGCATCTGCAGAGGGCAAGAGGACCCAGGAATTTGCTTACTTGATAGAGATATTGCTGAACAACATATAAACTCATAAGAAGATTCCAGTAAAAAATATTTATAAATTGCTAAAGGACAGTTATGCACCAGTGTGACGCTCATAAAGCCACAGAGTTTTACATCTTTTACAATTTTCCTCCTTGTGCTCTACCAGAGAAAACTGAGAACACTTCTAAAAAAGATATGGAGGAGAACAGATCAATAACCATTGCTCAAAATCTGCCCAGAACATTCTCTCTGTATTGTCTTTGGGAGAAACCTTGATATTCAGAGGGAAGGACAACAGAAAGCACAGCTTGAGAACACTGGTGGTAACTTACTTCAGCTGACAGTCCAGACCAATCTACCCCATTTCTCTTAGAATTCAAGCCAGTCTAATCTACCCTTTTTCTCCTAGAACTCAGGCCAGACAAATATACAATCTCTCACCTGAGGGGGAAATGCTTCAATCTCCAGAACAAAGAAGTAGAAGTTCAAGAGAAAAACAAATAGAGGAAAAAGTTTCACACAAAATACAAAACATTCCAAAACTGTGGGACAATAATGAGTGTAATAAATGTGCACTTAGCATATACACAGAGAAGAAAGAATGGGAGTGTAATAAATGTGTACTGAGCATATACATAGAGAAGAAAGAATGGGGGTGTAATAAACGTGTACTGAGCACATACATAGAGAAGAATGGGGGTGTAATAAATGTGCACTTAGCATATACACAGAGAAGAAAGAATGGGGGTGTAATAAATGTGTACTGAGCACATACATAGAGAAGAATGGGGGTGTAATAAATGTGCACTTAGCATATGCACAGAGAAGAAAGCATGGGGGTGTAATAAATGTGTACTGAGCACATACATAGAGAAGAATGGGGGTGTAATAAATGTGCACTTAGCATATGCACAGAGAAGAAAGCATGGGGGTGTAATAAATGTGTACTGAGCACGTACATAGAGAAGAAAGAATGGGAGTGTAGTAAATGTGCACTTAGCATATACACAGAGAAGAAAGAATGGGAATGTAATAAATGTGTACAGAGCACATACATAGAGAAGAAAGAATGGGGGTGTAATAAATGTGCACTTAGCATATACACAGAGAAGAATGGGGGTGTAATAAATGTGTATTGAGCACATACATAGAGAAGAAAGAACGGGGGTGTAATAAATGTGTACTGAGCTGGGCGTGGTGGTACACGCCTTTAATCCTAGCACTTGGGAGGCAGAGGCAGGCGGATCTTTGTGATTTCAAGGCCAGCCTGGTCTACATAGTGAGTTTCAGGACAGCCTGGAGCTCCAGGGAGACCCTGTCTCGAAAAGATCAGAAAAAAAAAATAAATGTGTACTGAGCACATACATAGAGAAGAAAGAATGGGGGTGTAATAAATGTGTACTGAGCACGTACATAGAGAAGAAAGAATGGGCAGGAGAAATATTTGAGGACACAATGGCCAAAAGTTTCTAAAATTAGTGACTGACGCCAAAGTGTAGACATAAGAAACAAGGGGGGGTGGGGCTGGAGAGATGTCTCAGTGGTTAAGAGCACTGGCTGCTCTTGCAGAGGACCTGGATTCAATTCTCAGCACTCATATGGTGGCTAACAGCCATCTATAACTGTAGTTCCAGGGGAATGTGATGCTGTCTTCAGACCACCTCTAGCATTGCATGACATGGATGCACATGCTGACGACATACTCATACATATAAAAGAAAAAGAATAAATAGTTTCTTTAAAAAAAAAGCAAAGAGCCAGACATGGTGGCACACACCTGTAATCCCAGCACTCAGGAGGCAGAGGCAGGCAGATCTGTGAGTTCAAGGCCAGTGTGGTCTATATAGTGAGTTCTAGGACAGCTGGGGCTATAGGGAGACCCTGTGTCGAAAACAACACCCCTCCACAAAACAAAGAAACAAACAAACAAACAAACAAACAAAAGAAGCAAAGAGAACTCTAAGCACAGCAAATATAAAAAGCCATACCCATACATATAAAATCCAAATAGCAGAAAATTAGGAAAAAATAAAATCATGAAAGAATTAAGGAAGGACAGCATGGGTGAGGAACATCTTACCTACAGAAAAACAAAAATTATACAACATTTTGGAGGGTCCGAAACCAAACAAGCAAAAAGGCAGTGTAATGAAACATTTAAAGTGTTCAAAAAAGGAATTCAATCCAGAATTATAAATTTAGCAAAAATTCTTCAAAAATGAAGACTTCTTCAGACAAATAAAAACTGAGGAAATTCATCACCAGTACATATACCTTACAAGAAATATTCAAAGAACTTCTGACAGAGAACTAGGATATAGGTAAAAAAAATTGAGTTTTCAGTTAAGAGTGTTAGAAGGAATAAAAGAAGACAAAATATAATTATATATTAATATATATGTTTATTTAGAACCTGTTTTAGAAGGAAACTGCTTTGTATTTTTTATTGAACTTCTGTAATTTTCACATAATACAGTTTGATGGCATTTAGATCCATTCTCCTCTCTGCATCTCTCTCCACTGCCCCCCCAATGTAATGAACTCTCATATATAGACATATAGATATATAGATATGTAGATATATAGATATATAGATATATAGATGTGAAGATATGTAGATATGTAGATACAGAGATATAGATACAGATATCAGATAGATAGATAGATAGATAGATAGATAGATAGATTAATTGATTGATTGATAGATTGATAGATAGTATGGCCTATAGAGCATGATTTGCGGTCCCCAATGTCCTCCAGTGTGAATCTATCCACTGGAGCCACCAAGAGTTCCGACACTGTGAGACACTGTCTTTCCGCCTCCCAGCAGCCATCAGTTACCTTAGGCTGAGTTGGGATTTCTTATCCCCCTCTTCGTGTCTATGCTGAGATTTTTGTCTGGTTTGAGCTTGCAAAGGACTTGGGCATGCTGTCACCATTGCTGCGAGTTCATGAGTAAACGAGCAGCTGTCTGGAGAACTGTTTCCTTGTGGTCATCCACCCCCTCTGGCTCTTTCTGCCTTTTCTTCCACAATGATCCCTGAGCCTTGGGAGGCAGAGGTTTGAAACAGCTGTTCTATTCAGGGATAAGCAGTCTGCAGCCTCTTGTTCTCCGCACATTGGCCAATTGTTGGTTTCTGGGTTAATCAGCAGCTGCTGCATAAGGAGACTTCTCTGGTGAGAGTTGAGAGATGCACACATCCTGTGTACAGCTGCTTTGAAGATGTGTCATTTAGGGTTAAGCTTTTTCTCTGCGTTTGACCAGACTATCTGTAAGAGTCTCCGTCTGTTGCCAAAAAGAAACTTCTTTGATGAGGGGTAAAAGGTACACTTGTCTGTAAATATGAGGATGTATATTTAGAATAAAGTCAAAAATTACATTGGTCTAGCGACGTGGCAAAAGTAAGGTTTTCTGTAGGATCTATGACCTCTCCAGCTATGTGTACTTGGCTATGTGTACAGTACTGCATTGAGTTCCCTCCCATTAAGTGGGCCTTGATTCCAATTAGACAACTATTGATGACCCCCTAAGATAAAAGTGCTACTACTGCACCAATAGTGACAGTTTTCTTGGCCACTCATTGTTGTCTATTAGGCTTCACACCATCAGTTGCTTTTCGCCCTTGGCAGTTTGCATATATCCTCTGATATCATGAGAACTAGTCTTCAGGACGTCCTGTGTCTGAGGTGTGGCCTGTCTTCAGCAATAAGGACTTACCTTCAAGTGGCAGTTGAGGGCTGTGTTATTTTGAGAATCTCTTGGACTACTCTGACCAACAACTTAAAGTGTGGTTTCTCCTGTCTGGCACTGTATGTTTTGCAATGTAGCCTTCGGCTATACGCATGCATTTGTGTATTTATTGTATGTGGATTTCTTCAGTAGGACTTTGATCTAAAACATTCTCCTCTGTTTTCATACCAGGTAAGTGTTGTTTCTCTCCTCTCGCCCCCCCCATATAACCCTCCCCACTTACCTCCTTTCCCCCATTTTCCCCTTAATAACACTTGTCCCCACTCTCTCAAGCTCCTTCTTTGCCATTAAACCCTGGTTCATTTCCATTTTCCTGACTGCTGTAATTACATTAGGATGTGTACTCACAGCTAGGGATTTGGAGCTAAGATCCACAAATGAGAGCAAACATAGGTCAGAGTCTGTGTTTCTTCCCTTAGTATAACAGTTTGTAGTCCATCTATTTACAGGTAAATCTCATGATTTTGTCTTTCTTTTTTTTTTTTCAAGTATCACAATGTTTATTGATAGATACAAGTATATAAAATCAGGGCATGAACATGACTTGATAAATTAAGTCGACTTAATTTCAATACTATAAGGGACCAATTCAAGTTCTCACCATTTGTTTCACACGCACAAAAACCACTTCAAGGGCATTAACAATCTCTCAAATCTGATCAGTTTTGTGCAAGTAAACCATGTTTCTTTTTAAAAAGGCTTGTGCACTTGCCCAGGCTCAAGGATATTGAAATCTAGCACATAAAGCCCATTACTAGAGGTAGAAATACAGGCAATATACTATTACGGCAACAGCCATCAATTACAGTTAAGAATTTTCTGTAACAACCAAATGGATAATCGAATATTGCAACAACTCAAGTATTACTGAGCAAAGGGCATTTCTACAGTATTCAGTGTTGCTATTCAGTTTTCTAACTTTAAACAGCCTATGATAACTGGCAGCAAAGAAGGTCCTTGCAATAGACTGCCTCTGCTTGAGAATCTATGATGTAATTATTGCATGCTGCTAACATACTATCTAAACATTAAAGATACTCCTAAAATATTTGATGGTAGACTATGATTAAGATATTACACTACAAAAAAAAAACCGTATGCAGAAGGAAACCCTTACTGACATGTTTTAAATATTGTGCCCCAAATGAAATCCAGTAAGCATGCATCTTGTCTTGATCCCCCTGCATTGGCCTCCATGATACTGCAGAGGTAATCCAACAATGGCAGTCCATATTCTGAGGAGGATGAATTCCCATTAGCTGCTTAGTTCACAAGCTGGGTATCTCAGCAGTCCTTGGTCCACATTGGAAGGCTAAAAATTAAAAAAGCTGTATCTCATGTCTTTGAGGAGTGCCCAAAGCAGTGGCATCCACAGAGCATATGCGCCTGCCTGTAAGAACTGAAGACAGGCCAAACAACGGTGCTCTCTTTTTTTTTTCTTTTTGTCTTTTTACTAAAATCTGAAGTTTTGTGTCTGCATTACAGTTTCTCTGGTCTTATTGATTATTTCTGCTTGTACTTTCCTTCTGGATGCTTAAAGCCATACAGATAGCCCAGATTAACCAAGGTTTTGTTTTGTTGAGGTCAGTTGAGGATCTGGTCCTCAGAAGTCTCTTGGGGTTTTTTTGGAGGGGGGGATTTTGTCTTTCTTTACGCTGAGTAGATATGTTTTGTATTTATTTTTGGTCTTTTTTGAGATAGGGTCTCCCTGTATATGTTTTACTAAATTTTATTTATTTTTATGTGTATGAATGTACTGTCTGCAGGTAGGTTTGTGCACCCATGTCATGCAATGCCATGGAGGTCAGAAGAGGGTGTCGGATTCCCCCGGAACTGGAGTTAAAGATGGTTCTCAGCCACCATGTGGGTGCTGAGGATTGAACCCAGATCCTCTGCAAGAGCAGTCGGCGCTCTTAACCACTAGGCCATCTCTCCAGCCCCTCCCTGTATATGTTTTGTATTTACTTTTTGGTCTTTTTTGAGATAGGGTCTCCCTGTAGCCCCAGCTGGTCTGGAACTTGCCAGTAGACCAGGATGCCCTCATTCTCCCAGAGATCCACCTGCCTCTGCCTCCCAAGTACCAGGATTAAAAGCATGTGCAACCATGCCTGGCTTATATTTTATATTCTTATTTGTTCTAAAATATAGATGGCTCTTTAAAGCAACAGTAGTGATGATGTATTATGTTTATAATATATACAAAAATGATCTAAGTAGTGGGAAGTAGGAATATTATATTAAAAGTTACTTGCACTGCACAAGAAGCAATGTAGTATAATTTAAAGATAAACACCAATTATTTAAAATGGTGTATACTTTAAGAGATCCACAAAAAATGTATAAATGATAAGAAAAACGGGTTGTGGGGCTGGAGAGATGGCTCAGTGATTAAGAGCACTGACTGCTCTTGCAGAGGACCTGGGTTCGATTCCCAGCACCCACATGGTGGCTAAGAACCATCTTTTACTCCAGTTCCAGGGGAATCTGACACCCTCTTCTGACCTCGGCGGCATTGCATGACACGGGTGCACCTACCTACATGCAGACAGTACACTCATACACATAAAAAATAATAAATAAATAAGAGAAAAACAGGATATAAAGTGGGATCATAACTAATTAAATATTAAAAATTGGCATGTAGTCCACACCCTATTGCCTACTTTCCCCTTAAGAGTCTGCCAAAGCAGCCATGTGGCTGCTGGCTCTCATGCTCCAGAGACAGAGATGCCAGTCCTCAGCACCCTAAAATAAAGCCTGAGTTATTTTTAAAAAAATACTAAAACTTATTTCTTCTAGCTTGTAAAAAAATTGTAGTATAGGCTAGCTAGGGATATAACTCAGTAACAGAGCACTGCCCTAGCACATACAAGGCACAGGTTTGATCCACAGTACTGCAAAAATAAAATAAAAAATGTGTAGTAATTATATGTAGTCCCCAGCAGCGTAACAATACACTAGAATTTATTCGTACCTAACTATAATTTAGTAGCCATAAAGCAACCCTACCCCATAGCACTCTCTCTTTTACTTTCTCCAATCTCTGGTAAGCACTATTCTACTGTCAACTTCTAGAAAACTGACTTTTTTTTTAAACTGACTTTTTAAAGATTCTATATGTGAGGGGCTGGAGAGATAGCCTAGCGGTTAAGAGCACTGACTGCTCTTGCAGAGGACCCGGGTTCGATCCCCAGCACCCACATGGCGGCTAAGAACCCGTCTGTAACTCCAATTCCAGGAGAACTCCAGTTCCAGGGGAATCTGAGACCCTCTTCTGACTTCCGCGGCATTGCACGACATGGGTGCACAAACTTACATGCAGACAGTACATTCATACACATACAAAAATAAATAAAAATTAAAAAGAAAAAGATTCTATATGTGAGTGAAATCATGCCGTTCTTATCTTGTTCCTGTGCCTAATTTCTGGTACTTCATAAATATAGACAATTTTTATTAAAAATTTCAATTGTTAAATATAAAGAGAAAAGGTAGGGGAAGAAAAAAAGAAAAGAAATACATGGGAATAGGCAATGTAATATATGTGTACTTAGACTGTACATAGGGAAGAATGAGCAGAGGAAATACTTTAAAGCATAATGGCCAAATGTGAATATATATATATATATATATACATACATACATATGTACAGTGAACAGGAAAGAGCATGAGCAAACACAATGAACAGAAAATCATTTGCAAGATAGGAAGGTTTGTGGGAGATGCTTATTGTTATTTTGAGACAGGGTCTTGCTATGTACCCAAGGCTGGCTTGGAACTTCCTATATAGTCTAGGCTGGCCTTGAACTCGTATCATCCTGCCTCAGGCTCCTGAGTTCTGGGATTACAGGTGTGTGTCCCTATGCCTATCAAGATGGTGAATTTTGATCCAAATTTATCAACAGTGACTTTCAATATGAATTACCTAAACCCATCAATCAAAGGCAGAAATTATAATATCAGATAAACAAGAACCAGATATATGCTTTCTACAAACATATACAGTTAGGTTTGATTCTAGAATCTTCTTTTATCTGTCACTAAGTCAAATACAAAATCCTGAAAGAATGCCTGAACATCTATGTGAATCCTGAAAAGTAAGTATAGGCATAGGTAGGTGAATCAGGAAGGAACACCAGAATTTGAAAGAATACTTAAACAGTCCTGATGCACACACCTGTAATGCCAGCACTAGATGGGTAGAGGCAGGAGGATCCAAATCCTAAGACCAGCCTGGGCTACATATCAAAACCCTGCCTCAAACAAACAAATGAACAAACAAGCCTGATAATATGTTTCAGTGAGGTAAGTAAAGGTGCTTGGCACCAAGCTGGATGACCTGATTTTGATCCCCAGGACTCACATGGTGTCAAGTTGTCCTCTGACCTCCAGATACCTGCCATAGTGTGCATTACCCCTCCATAAATAAATAAATAAATAAATAAATAAATGTAAAAAACCAAGCAGGAACACCTAAACAGTTGCAAATTTGACAGTATTTTTATTCCCTTCAGTATCCTAATGCAACGTGGCATGAAATATGGAAATGAGCACTGTTTAACAGACAGATGAGATACAGAAGATTGCAGTTTGGAGTTGAGAAATGGAAATAATTTTGATAAAAAATACATATATATATAAATAAATTAAACTATCATTATGAAACCTGTAACTATACAAATGAAAATATGTTAGTACAATTTTTACATTTAATTATATTACCATAATTTTTGAGATTTAATCTATCTATGCATCTGGAATGAAACCAATTATTAAATTATCAATATTTTCTTTTGTCAATATTATTCTTTTTTCCTTTTTAATTGAATTTCTGTGAATTTCATACAATATATTTTTATCATATTTAGTTACCTTTCCATATATGCACTTCCTTTACCCCCCACCAAATTTCATATAGATAGATATAGATATAGATATAGATACAGATATAGATATGTCATACAGAGTGTGTGACATCCTTCCTGGAGTTTGAGACACTGTCCACAGGACATAAGCAAACTGTATTAAAGTTTTTCATCTTTTCTCTCCTGCTACATTATTTTCGGGAGTCTTACAACCATTAGTGAGTAGTTTTTGAACAGAGGACAGTAAATGGTAGTCTAAGGAACTTTAAAAAGCACTGAAAAGCTACAAAAGAAGAAAGACTTGTGAGTGCTTTGATCTTAATTGGCATACCAAATTTAGAACCTGTCATGGAGACATCCATCCAAGACCCAGACAGACCACTAGGTGGTGTTCACTTGGGGCAGATCTAAATACTTCTGCAAAAGCTTTGAAATTCGGTCCGTTGTTGGAAACATAATATACCTGATCTAGTTTCTCTTCAATTGCTGTGACAAAAACTCTGACTAACCCCAACTTGGGGAGGAAAGGGTTTATTCATCTTACATCTCCTGGGTCACAGTTCATCACTCAGGGAGCCCAAGGTAGGAACTCAAGACAGGAACCTGGAGGCAGGAGCTGAAGCACACAGGCCATGGAGGAATGCTTCTTACTGGCTTGTTCCTCTGGCCCATGCTCAACCTGCTTTCTTACACAGTAGAGAACCACCTGCCCAGCAGCAGCACTGCCCATAGTGGGCTGGGCCCTCCCACAGCACTGTTCAACACAATACTCCACAGGCCAGTCCAATGGAGGAAATTCCCCAATTGAGGCTTCCTCAACCCAGGTGTGTCAAGTTGACACTGATGCTATCCAGCACTTGGGAGGCATTCTAAAAATTCAGATTAGAAAGATGAAATAAAACCGTATTTTCAGGTAATACAATATTACATATAAAAAAGAAGGCTGAGCATGGTAGTACCCATATTTAATTCCAGCACTTGGGGGGCAGAGGTAGTCACATCTCTGTGAGATCAAGGTCAACCTGGTCTACATAGAGAGTTCCAAGCCGACAGGAAGACCCCGTCTCAAAATAAGGCCAAAGAATGCAATAAATAAACTATGGAATTAATAACTTACTTCAACAATATCACAGAAAACAATTCCATTTAAAACACTATCAAAATTTTAAAATACTTAAACATAAAAGTACGCTCTGAAAATTCTAAAAAATCAAGGCATTAGTATCAAAGTATGCATTAAAAGTATAGTAATCAAGACTGTAGTACAGGGATAAAGATAGACAAACTAATGGGGGCTAGGGATGTAAGTTACTACTTTTAGAGTGCTTGCCTACCAAGCACAGCCCCTTGAGTCTAATCTCCAGCACTGCATAGAATAAAATAGTGGAACATAATTGAGATCCCAGAAATTAATTCTTATATTTATGGTCACCTTTCATTAATGGCATCAAGATAACTTCACGAGGAAGTTTTGTTTTTAAATGCTGTTGGGATAACTAAATATGCATATGTAAAAGCAAACTGAAGTTATACTACTGTATCACACCATATGCCAAAAGTATATCAAAATGAACTAAAGACCTAAATATAAGACCTAAAACTAAAAAAGATAATCTAGGCATAAATCTTTGCAACAATGAATTATTCAATAGATTTTTAGAAATTATTCTTAAGGGCTGGAGCGATGGTTTGTGGTTAAGAACACTTGCTGTTCTTCCAGGGGACCTGCATTTGATTCCCGGCACCCATAACTGTCTATAACTCCAGTTCCAGGGGATCCGTTAGCCTCTTCCGGCCTGTTTAGGCTCTGGAGGATACAGGTGCATTTACATGCAGGCAAAACACTGATACACATTAAAAAATAAAATAAAAAAGAAATGATACTTAAACCATTAGCAATGCAAGTTAAAATGAGTAGGCTAGACTTTATCAAAATTAAAACCTTTTTGTGTTGCTGATATAGAGTATTACTCCGCAACAGACCTGAAATATGCTATGTAGCTGGCCTCCAAACCATGATCCTCTTGTCTCTACCCAGCTCAAAATTTGAAAAAAATTTGAAAAATTTGAAAAATAAATGTGCTTCAAAAGATAGTGTGAAAGCCAGGCATGGTGGGACACCCCTGTAATCCCAGCACTAGAAATGTAGAGACAGAAAAATCAGGAGTTGGCATCCAACTTCAGTTACACAGAACTCAAGGCCAGCCTGGACTACATGAGACCTTGTCTCAAAACACTCAACAGTAAAAAAAAAAAAACACAACAACTCCACCCCCCCAAAAAAACAGGAATGAAAGAAAAATAGAAAGACAAGATACTATAAAAAGAAGTGAGGAAAGGCATGGTGTTCATCTCTAAGCCTGGTACTAGAGAGGCTGAGACAGGAAGATCCTGAGTTCAAGGCCAGCCTGGAATACATAGCAATATCCTGTCTCAAGAGAATGGAGAAATGGCTCAGCAGTTAACAGCACTTACTGCTTTGGCAAGGTTTTGTGCCCAGCACCCACATGGCAACTGACTACTGTCTATAACTCCAGTTCCCGGAAGTCTGAGGCTGTCTTCTGGCCTCTGCAGGCATCAGACAAGCATGTGCTGCTTATATAGAATACTTTTTAGCACTCTTATAAATCTCAGCACTTTGGAGGCTGAGACAGGGGGATTGTCTCAAACAAAAAGAAATCTTAAGGCTAGTGAGATAGCTCAGAGGGTAAAGGTGCCTGTTACCAAGTCTGAGGACCTGAGTTTGATCCCTGGGACCCAGTTGGTAAACGGAGAGAACTGATTCACACAAGTTGTCCTCTGACTTCCACACAAATGCACACACACACACACACACACACACACACACATACACACACACACCACACTAAATGTAAATGTTTTCAAAAAATTGAAAAGAACTAGGGGCTGAGAGATGGCTTAGCAGTTAAGAGCACCAGAGTTCAGTTCCTAGCGGAGATACATCAGGTGGCTGACAACAGCCTGTAACTCCAGGGGATGCAATACCCTCTTTTGGCCTCCATGCATGCAGCACGCAGAGAAAAATTCACATACACATAATTTAAAAATTCTTCAAAAAATTAAAAATAACACTTACAAACAATCCAATTTAAAATGGTCAAGGACTTTGAATAGACTTTCCCCAAGAAGGATATACAAATGTCCACATGAAAAGATAATCAGGGGCTGGAGAGATGGCCTAGTGGTTAAGAGCACCGACTGCTCTTGCAGAGGACCCGGGCTCGATCCCCAGCACCCACATGACGGCTGGGAGCCATCTTTAACTCCAGTTCCAGGGGAATCCGAGACCCTCTTCTGACTTCCGAGGCATTGCATGACACGGGTGCACAAACCTACATGCAGGCAGTACATTCATACACATACAAAATAAAAAAAAAAAAAACAAAAAGAAAAGATAATCAAAGTAACTGGTCATTAGGGGAATGCAAATGGGAATCACAATAAGATGCCACATCATACCTCCCAGAACGTACATAATAATAAGAAAAAGACAACAGAAATGTCAGTGAGGAACTTCATATATCGCTTTGGGGAATGAAAATATATCAAACCACTTTTATATAGAATCTGGTGGGCCGTTTTTGCAGAAGTTTATAGACGGAGTTACTGTATGATCCATATATGTCATGCAGTGCCAGCGGGGAGATCAGAAGAGAGAGTCAGATCCCCTGGAACTCGAGTTATGGATGTTGTTAGCCACCATATGGCTGCTGGGAATTGAACCTGGGTCCTCTGCAAGAATACCCAGTGTTCTTAACTGCTGAGCCATGTATCTCTCCAGCCCGTGTAGAAAGAATTTTAAATGTTCCCAACACAAAGAGGTCTTAGATAGGCTAGTTATCTTAATCCGCTCATTGCATATTGTATGCATGTATTGAAATAACAGACTGTCTCCCATAAATATGTACAATTATGAGTCCATTAATTTTTTATTTTTTATTCTTTGAGAATTTCATACACACATACAATGTATTTTGATTATATTTACCCCCATTACTTCCTACTAGTCCTCCAAGGTCTTTCAATTTTTCCTTTTTGAGACAGGGTCTCCCTGTAGCCCCAGTTGTCCTGGAACTCACTAAGTAGACCAAGCCAGCCTTGAACTCACAGAGATCTGCCTGCTTCTGCCTCCTGAGATCTGGAAGTAAAGGCATGAACCACTATGCCCAGCTAGGTCCTCCAGTTTTTAAATATATATATTTTAAATGCCCTGGAAATTAATGATAATGGTTGTACAAAATACATTCAAAACAGTCTTATATAATTCAAGATGGTGAATTTTATTCTATGTGAACTATATCTCTATCAAAAAAAATTTTAGAAAAAAAATATCGCCGGGCATGGTGGCTCACCGCTTTAATCCGAGCACTTGGGAGGCAAAGGCAGGCGGATCTCTGTGAGTTCAAGGCCAGTCTGCCTACATAGCAAGTTTACAGACCAGTTGGGGCTATAGAGAGACCTTGTCTCAAAAAGACAAAAAAGAAAAGAAAAATATTAGGCAATATTAAACAAAATACATTGATTATAAGTATAGTCATATCCGAGGAAAATCTGATTGTAGGGCAATATGCCACCAGTAACCAATTGTTTGATATTCCAAAAAATAGAGCAATTTTAAGTCTATTTGTAGTTATCTACAAGTTTAGGAAATGGACAGAATTGCCAGGAGACTTTAACACATTTTCCACAATGATAGGCAACTAAAACTCTAGCAGAAAATTTGACCATTTAAGCCAGATTAACAAGCAAGATTTAATTGAGGTAAATACAATACAACTGCAAATATTTTTGCATTCACCCAAACTGACCGTATATTGCTTCATAAAGCAAATCTCAATGGATTGCAAAGACCTTGAATCATACCAAAAAAAATTGTTTTCTGGCCAGAATGGAATCAAAGTGGATGTGGCAAAGACACTGAGCTATCCAAACAGAAGCTGTCCCAAGGGCTGGCACTGAGGACAAGAGGCCTCCTGCCATTCCAGGCATTAATTAACCTCTTTGCTGCTGCATGATAATCAGTAGGTCCTATAATCAGCAGTCTTATAATTGAAACCGAGGTGAGCAGGGCAACTGGGTAAGTGATAGAAAGGGCAGTGAATTTTGTATGGCCATACACCTATGTATATGTAGACTATTAGTCCTGTGTAGTAGGCCAATTATAGATCAGATACTTGTATCAGAAAAAGAAGAAAGCTTGAAAATGAATGACACGGGCATCTAACTCTAGAAGTTAAAAAATATCCAAAAAAGCACAATATTAATAATGATCAGAAAGATAATTAAACAAAAATAAAGATATAGCAGGAACAAAAAGACAAAGCTGATTCCGTTAGAAGAACCACAGAAGTAATAAACTGACAAGATTTGTCAAGAGATAAAAAAAGAAGATACAAATAAACAATATTAGAACAAAAGCAGATATAATTAGACAACAGAGATTTAAAAATAGAGATACAAACTTTATACGAATAAATCTGAAAACTTATGAGACAGAAAATTATAATAAGTCTGACTTAGCAAGCACAGGTAATTCCATAACTTTCAATAAATTATAACAGTTAACAGTTAAAAGTTTAAAAGAGACACTAGGAGCATACAGTTCTATCTGAAAGTTCTGCCAAATATTTGAGGAACAGATAGTTCTTTGGACAAACTCTGTCAGAGATGGAATGAAAGAAGATAGTTCTCACCTCATTGCATGATGTTAGTATAACCTTGACACAAAAACCAGAAGGGGACAACATGAGAATATTGTCTCTCCTGAACAAACTGCTAAAGCTCTCAACATTTTAGTGAACTAAATCTGGAAATACTTTGTTATCCCAGAGCTTCAGGATTAGCTCACTGTAAGAAAAACCAATGCCATGTGCCACAAAAAGGATAAATAAAAATGAATCATGCTGTTTCAGTGGGCACAGAAAATGCTTCATAAATTTCAATACCAACTTCTTTTTCAAATTACAATATCAAGCTAGGGAGAAACAGGAATTTCCTTACCTTGCTAAATGACATCTGCCCCCAAAACTACATTAAATTTATGTAGTGGTAAAACTTTCAAATGCATTCCCTTTAAAATCCAAATTAAAAAAATAAAAATACATAAAAAATAAATAAAATCCAAATCAACCTAAGAATGGATTTTATTAACAAATGTTTTTAACATTTTAGTTAATTGCATGCCTGTACATGTGTGCACATGCATGTGTGTGTGTGTGTGTGTGCACGTGTTGTAGGTGGGAGATCTTAGCGTATATTAATATACAAAAAAGAATTAAAAAAACAAAGATAAGGATTGTAGGGCAAAAATGAAAGCTTTCATTTATATACAAATTGCTAAAACTAATAAGAAAGTTTAATAATTTTGCCAATTATAAATTCAGCATAGAAAACCAATTATATTTAAATACATTAGATCTAACTATTATAAAATGTAATTTTCTATAAAGGTACTGCCTATGATAACAAGAAAAATAATCAAGAAAACCTCCTTAAAATAATGTCCAAGCCCTTTGTAGATCAAATTATAAAATGTCACCTCAAATAATATGAAAAGGTCTAAATTCGTGAAAAGATATTCCATGTTCAAGGAAGATCAAATATCACAAAGAAATTAAGTCTAATAAAATTTATTTCTAGATTGATTGTAATTCCAAGAAAATTCCTAAAATCTCTCTATCTATCTATCTATCTATCTATCTATCTATCTATCTATCATCTATCTATCTCTATCTCTCTCTTCTGTGTGTGTGTGTGTGTGTGTGTGTGTGTGTGTGTGTAACTTGAAAAGATGATTTCAAAATTCATGCAAAAGACCACTTGGCCAAGAATAGTTAAGACAACACTCTATAAGAAGGACACAATAGAAAGACTTGCTCTACCATGATAAATGTATAAGAATGTCAATTGGGTCCTACATGGTGGCACACACCTTTAGTCCTAGCACTTGGGAGGCAGAGGCAGGCAGATCTCTGTGAGCTCAAGGCCAGCCTGGTCTACAGAGTGAGCTCCAGGCCAGCTGGGATTAAAGGGAGACCCTGTCTCAAAAATACAAAAAAAAAAAAATCCCAAAATAAAACAAGAAAAGAATGTCAATTGCGCTTCTGTTCATAGATAAAAACTAAAAATTACCTAAATTCTTATCAATCCTAAGATCAATTAATCATGAAATATTCATAAAATGTACACAACAAAATACATAAAATGTACACAGCAAGGAAAATAAGCAAGCTACAAATATGTTCAACAAAAATATGAATGGCTCACATAAACATAATGTTGGCTAAGAAAAGAATATATGCAGCTATACATGCATTTCACACATGCTCATAAATTTAATCCCCCAAATGAAATTATTGTTTCTATCTTCTGGAGAAGATACTATCAACATAAAGTAGTTCAGACTCTCTAGAGTCATCAGCCCACCTATCTAGCCAGGAAGTTGAGGCAGACATTGCCCAAGGCAGGACTTGGTGATCATCATTCATAGCCATTTTTCTTAACATCTGTAGTTTGACAATATTCAGATGATCACTAAAGAGCATCTTGTGGGCTGGAGAGATGGCCTAGAGGTTTAGAGCACCAACTGCTCTTTCAGAGGACCCAGGTTCGATCCCTAGCACCCACATGGCAGCTGAGAACTGTCTTTAACTCCAGTTCCAGGGGAATCAGACACCCTCTTCTGACCTCCGTGGCATTGCACGACACCGGTGCACAAACCTACACGCAGACGGTACATTCATACACATAAAACAATTTAAAAAAATTTTTAAAGGTTAAAAAAAAGAGTGTCTTGTGTACGCAGAGTCCCACAGCTGGCAGTTGTGAGAGGTAAGAGTGAAAGTGGCACAGGGTGATAATTTACTGATCATCTGTTATGGGCCGGGCTGAGGGCTAGATACTAGGGATATGGTGGTATATAAGACCTTCTTATTTAAGTAACAACATTTACTGTTTACCAGCTTCAACTCATCTACTCTTTACAGGTGAAGAAAAAGAACACAGAGAGGTTTGTCTGAGTTCACAAAAGGCAGGAGGTAGGACTAAAATCTAAGCAATCTTACATCTGGTAGGCATTCTCACTTGAAGAAAGTGGTGCTCAGAATTAAAGTGAGTACATATTTATCCTGTTTGGGGGGTTATTCCTGCTTTGTTTTGATTGTTTTTGAGACAGTGTTGCCTTGTACCCCTGGATGTTTGGGAACTTTCCGGGTGCCTGGTACTTGAAGCAATCCCCCTGTCTCCGCCTCCTGAGTGCTGGGATTTGCCTACATGCCCAGCTCTACTGTGTACCTTCTATATGAATATAAGATTAGTGTATCTTGTCCCTCTGATTTGAAAGGCAGATTTGCCCAGAATGTAAGGGTTTTTCCTCTAGGTGACCTATGTGTGCTTCATTGTTTGTCGGTTATATCCAACAGAGTCAAGAGTGGATGCGTGGGTAAAGGTGGGGTGTTCTGTCTCATTTGGACTCCTGCATCTCCAGAGGAGTGTCTAGGATTGCTGGTGGAGGGAAGATGGAGAACAAGATGCTAGATTTTCTTTCATTCTTCTTCCTCCAGGCACATGCTTCATCTTTCCATCCTTAAATTCAGTAAATGTTAAGACCCTACATCTTCCTGGAAGCTCTTTGATAAACTACTAAACTCTTGGAGTGTGGCAGTTTGCTCCGGCTCTTTGAGATGGCTGGGTCTCGTAGTGCACAGCTGTCTTATCTCCACCCACTGTGTGGTTCCTCAAGCTGTGTAAAAAACACCTTGATACATAATTATTGTCAGTTACTTATGGGAAATGGAATACTTCAGGTTTTTTTTTTAAGCTACAAGTTTTGTCCCTGCTCCTTAAATTTTCAGAGTATATGCTGGCCCTGAGACAGTCTTTTCTCTCGAATCCTCAGAACAGTAAGAAGGTCTGCAAATGCCCAGGCAAAGAAAGCAATGATACAGGAGACTGGTACTCGCCTTTCCCAACCCAGGTAGATACAGACTTCTTAGAAAAAAGGCTTGTGCTGGGTACACAACACCTGTCCTCTGAGAGATGATGCCAGGAATGATCACCTTATTTCACCCAGGCATAAATTAGACAAGATCCATTTCCAGACCTTTCATAAAAGAAGCCCAAATAAAACAGTCTAGGTTAGCACCAAACAGTCTCATATTAGCAAACTCACACTCCCCCCCCCAAAGAACCTTTCTAAACAACTCTCAATTCAAGGGGAAAAGCTCTTAGAGATCCCTGTGATTTACATGTTTTTTCTTCATCCTCATTCTTTGTCTTCTTCTCTAACTGCCTTTCTCTCTTGCTTTCCTTACCTTTTCTGATATTAGCTGTTTCATTCAATTGACCATCTATTTCAACTTCTACGTTAGGATGGGAATAAATGGGGGGAGGCACCCTTTGCTCATCTCCACCCACCTGCCCCCACCATCCACAGAAGTAAACCCCACTTACAGCCCCTTCGCCGTTGCAGTATGCTGCTACTGCTGCTGTGAGGAATCCAGATCTTCTGTAACCTGGTTTGAGTGAGCTCTCTCATCTCTTGAGACATCTTAGGCATTGCAGCTAATGGCACCACTGCCCACAAAGTACTGGGCCTTGCTTCCTATCTTCCTAGCTGTCTTTTCTGTTGTGGCCACAGCAGCAGGTGAGCAGGGCCAGGACTAGGGGGTTACCTGAACTTCTGAGCCTCTCAAAGACTGTCTCCTACTTCCTCTTTTTCTTCCAATCCTAGTCTTCCTCTGCTCCTGTATATACCAGTGGGGACTTGGGTACTGAGAGCCAGGGGCTGGGCAGAAGTCAGCAGAGGCCTATGAACTCCAACGGCTGTGTACATAGAAGATAAGTTGGAGCCCAGCAAGGAAGGCAGCCAGCAAGACAGCCCAGGTCTGACCAGTCCCTTCCTGCCAATGAAGACAGGACTAGTAGAGTATGCAAATCAAAGACCAAAGATCGTGTGTTTATATCCTGTGTGGCACAGCAAAAGTGATGGAGGTAGGTCTCAGCTTTGCAATAAAAAAGCAATGCTTTGACCTAGGAATTAAAAGTCTGAACTGAAAGTGGATATTCACTGCCTCACTGCTCCCCGCTACCCCAAATGGCATTGCAACACACTTGTGTTCCCCTGAATTCTGCACATTTCCCCTCAGTAGGACCTCTCCCTCTGAAAATGTGCTGCTCGAGGCACTCCGGGAGAGATGATGCTATCTGATCATCTTTATACTCTATCCAGCCAAGGTTAGATAAATCAAAGTAAACTTGACACCTTGGAAAGAGAAAAGAGTACAGCCCTTGGTGGCCAGAGAAATAAGTAAGCATAGCTCACATAGCTGCCAGTGCTATGAGATGTCCCAGCGATAGAGGCATCGTAATCTGATCCAAAACCTGGCTGAAGTTCTTCATGAAAGATATTGGGATGGAGGCTTAGGAGGGTGGAAGCTGCGTCATGGAGAGTGTGGAGAACAAGAGGCCATAGCCTCTATCTAAACAGCCTCTATCTAAATAGCACAACTCCACAAGCCAGAGTCATCACATCCAGATGTCTCCCCTTCACTCTTTTCGCCACTACCCCCTCCCCCCGTTATTTTTGAGACATTTATCTGTAGAACTCATGTAACTGCACGGCTTGCCTGGAAGATATCCAAGTGTGCTCTTACTTCATTCTTTTGCAATCTTCCCACCCCCAATGGACCTTCAGTGATTCGCTACTAGGCAGCTTAACTTTCTTCCACTGAACTGGTTTATACAAGGGCAATCTCCCGGGAAAGGGAAATCCAAGCCCTGTCCTCAAATGTTCCCAGTTCTACTTAGCGTTTTAAGAAGCTCCCTAAAATATCTTCTCAGAACCTTAGTCGATACAAGGGTTATATTCATTTCAGTTGTTGTGTATATATCACATAAGATATTCAGTATAAAAACTCATCCAAATCTAAATGAATCTACCAAGGAAATGGATCACAGCACCTAAGAACAATGGGATCTGAAGTCACATTGCTTGAGGTGGAATCCCATTTCTGTCCATTGCTGGATATGAGACACTGGCCTAAAAGAAGCCTAAACTTTTGTTACCTCTGTTTTTTTTCTCATTTGGAATATGAGAATGATAGAAGTGCCTATTCCCTTAGGGTTGATAAAGATTCAATGTATTATTAAATGGAAAGCAACCTATAGAAAGCTAACACACACACACACACACACAAATTTAACACTTTAATTCCCTTTGTAAAGTAAATGATTAGTCATTTTTTCCAAGTAATCTGTAACTCCTAATAGTAAATGGAAATCTATACTATTATGACAAATGATTAACATTTGTAGTGTAAAGAGTTGCTAAGACTCAATTAGAAAGGTAAACTCATTTCTAGATAGCTGGCTTAAAAATATTTATTATTGAAGGGGATGGTGGTGCATGCCTTTAATCCCAGCACTCGGGAGGCAGAGGCAGGCGGATCTCTGTGAGTTCAAGTCCAGCCTGGTCTACAGAGGGAGCTCCAGGCCTGCTAGGACTAAAGGGAGACCCTGCCTCAAAAATACCAAAAAAATTATTATTTATTTTTATTTTATGTGTATGAGTGTTTTGCCTGCATGTATGTAAGTACACCCATGTGTGCAATACCCATGGAATCCAGAAGAGAGCATAAGATCTCCTGGAACTGGAGTTACAGATGATTGTTAATCATAATGTGGGTGCTTAGGAACTAAACTTGGTCCTCTGCAAGAGCAGCCAGTGCTCTTAACCACTGAGTCATCTCTCAGCCCTAGTTTTCTGGTTTTATGGAAACACTTAAGTTAAAGGTGAGATGTCCTCTATAGGTCGCTTTTTTCTTCTTTTCTGGTAAAAGTGATAAAATGGTACATATATTCAAAGTACATTATATACTTGCATACAAATGTCCTTATATTAACTCATTCTAGTAATTTTTAATTCAAAAGAAACAGACTCAGAGAGAGTTCACACAATAAACTAGTGACCAAGTCAGGAGGAAAATACCGTGAAACATAATTTCTCTCAGTCAAGGGCTTTTTTTTATTTAATTGATCAAGCTAGCCTGGTTTAAGGAATGTGGTCTTTTACATGTTAGGCTTACTAAGTCTGGCATAGAAAGTCAAATACAGCATGTTTGTTTTGCACTTATTTGCAGAATCTGAAAAAGTTGGTAAAAAGTTGAGAGTAGAATAGTGGGAAGGTGAGAGGGATAAAGAGAGAATGGTGAACAAGTACAGGATACAGCCGGATAAGAGGAAGAACTTTTCTAGAGCACACTAGGGCAAATATTGTTGAAAATAGTTAATTATATACTTGAAAGTAGCTGGTAGAGAAGATTTTGAAAGTTTCCAACACAAAGAAATGATAAATGTTTGAGGTGATAGATACACCAATTAATCATTGCATGTTCCTTGTGTTGGGAAGACAGGTCACCTAACTGGTATATGTTTGTCTTCTTACTGTGACTCTGTGTGTGTTTCCAATACCCCAAAAGCAATAGTTCATATACCCTATTTGTTCTTTACAAACATCCTCACTAAACACTCAGGGAAACTGAGGTCTGGGGAAGGGATGTGGCTTGCCCAAGGTAATCTAACCAGTCACATGAACATGTCTTTCATGTTTATAGTTTTGTCCTTATGACATTGCCAAGAAAATTTTAGTAGCAAGAAATCTGAAGATAGGTGGTTCGCAGGCTTTTGACAAGGTCTAAAAGGGTAAAGACTGGGGTCCAGATTTGATAACCTAATTGAAATCTGCCCAAACTATGGAATTCTACCGTTATCAATACCGAGCCCAGAAACAGAAAAACCAAGCCCCTATAGAAATGCCTCAGATGGGGGCTGGAGAGATAGCCTAGCGGTTAAGAGCACCGACTGCTCTTGCAGAGGACCCGGGTTCGATCCCCAGCACCCACATGGTGGCTAAGAACCGTCTGTAACTCCAATTCCAGGAAAACTCCAGTTCCAGGGGAATCTGAGACCCTCTTCCGACGTCCACGGCATTGCACGACACGGGTGCACAAACCTACATGCAGACAGTACATTCATACACATACAAAAATAAATAAAATTAAAAAATGCCTCAGATGAACACTCAAGCCTCTTCTAAATCAAGATACAACCTACTTATTTAGTCTTCTATCTCCTTACACCTCCATGTTTAAACTACACTGAATGACTCAATTTCTCCCCAAATGTAGCACATATTTCCCTGTCTTTGGGCTTTTGCTCACCCTGGAATGCCTGTGAAGCCCGAGTTACACAAAAGCCTGTTTCAGTGTTTATGTCTTCTGGGGAGTCACCCTTGAGAGAAGCTTTGTATTTGGTCCTCTTGTTGCCCATGTGCCTCCACATGAGCAAGTGCTTCTCTGGTCTGCTACCCAATTAGCTTGTAGGCTCCTTGAGGATTGGGCCTGGATCTCTGTGATCTGTTGACTGTCCATCTCAGGCCCTGGCATGGAGGAGACACTTGTCCAGTGACCGACCATCTGCAGTCCACATTTCTCTGCTGCACATGAGATAAAATGAGGTTTAGAAATCCCAGTTTAGGGTTGGAGAGATGGCTCAGTGGTTAGGAGCTCCAACTGCTCTTGCAGAGGACCCGGGTTCGATTCGCAGCACCCACATGGTGGCTAAGAACTGTCTTTGGTGCCGGACATGGTGGTAAACGCCTTTAATCCCAGCACTCAGGAGGCAGAGGCAGGTAGATCTCTGTGAGTTCAAGGCCAGCCTGATCTGCAGAGTGAGTTCCAGGCCAGCTGGGGCTATAGGGAGATCCTGTCTCAAAAAAAAGAAATCCCAGTTTAAGAAGGTAGATATTATAACAGCAGTCAGGGAAGTGGATGGGGGAGCTGACTAAGTTTGAAGTAAAAAGTGGCATCTAAGAAAAGTTTCTCGACAGTGAGACACAGAATAGAAAAACAAAAGATTGAAAATCCCCAGTGAGTTGGTTACAGAGATAGGGCTCACTAAGCGTCACATGCACACTCAAGACTTAAGAGCTGAAGCACACATTTTAAAGAGGGGCTAGCTCTAGGAAAGAAAAGTATATAGTAGGACTTTTGGAGACACATAGAACCTGGTCCTTACCTACAAGAATGGAGTATGGAGAGGAATCGCATTTAAAACAAGACAGTACTGTTAGGCAATAAAATCATAAATGGTGTCTCCTTATGGGTAGGTAAGACTTGGGATGTGTGGGTGTGAATGCATTTGTTGTGAGCTAGCCGGCTGAGGGATGGTCGATCACATGCTTCTAGGCTGGGTTCATGTATGAGTACATGTCAGGACTTTTGTGATGGCAGCCACTTCCTTCTCAGGCTCCTGTCTGGGTCCCCAAACTTATGCATTTTGGTCCCAGGAGTGGGTCTCCATTGACCATAGTCACTCAGGGAGGAGAGCATTTGGAGGACTATAGGGGTAATGCCTGTGCACCCCACATAAAAAAACAGGACCACTGGTCTCAGACACAGCATGAAAGTTCTAAATGTCTCCACAGACCTTTGAATTCTGTCCTCTCACCCTTCTTGATCTTCAGGCCAGACCTCAGGCTAGGGACTTTAATACTTTAATACTATGGAGTCTATCGACACCCAGAGAAACTAAAACTCTTGTTTAAAGTATCAACCCTACTTTATACACTAGAAGGGAGGTCAGAGATGTAGTCTTTATTGTACATTTAATTCAAAACTACTGGATAACTGGAAGCTGAAGTGGGAAGAGTACATATTCAAGGCCAGTCTGGATTACATAGCAAGTTTCAGACTAGCTTGGACATAGACCCTGTTTCAAAAAAGTTGCAGTTTCAAAAATACCAAGGAATTTCCCTTTAGGCCAATGTTCTATAAAGCCAAATCAAAATGGATTTAAAAATACCAACAGATAGATTAGATAGATATCATCTTTTCCCAAGTCTCACATTCCCTTTAATACATATGTCAACCAAACTTCTATGCAAAGAACACTGTCCACAGAGCCTGAAAAAAGGATTTTGATGTGTGAAACTCCTGCCTACTTTTCCTTTTTTTCTCACATACCTGGTCTCTTAGAAGCTCTTTCTTCCATCGCTAATTATCCAAGGGGTCTTGTACATTTACAGATTCCCAAAGCAGATCCAGTGGGTGGCATCAAAGAAGAAAGCTGGAGTTTTCCGTTGGTTCCTGGGAAGGCTGAGGAAGCACCCTTGTTAATGGGTGTGTGTACCGTGGTGAAATATCAGCTGTTGTAATTGCCAAAGAAGTTCCTGAGCCATCCGGAGCCTTTTCTCTTCAGTCCAACCATGTGTTCACCTTGCCCCAAAGGTCAAGACTAATATTAAGCCATTGCAGAATGGGGAAATTAAAACCAGCTATTGAGACAAGCAAGATCTATGTTTCTTTGGGGCTAAGTTTCAGATCTGCCTTCAGTGCAAATGGGCACAATCCCATACTGGAAAGCAATCCTGCAGCATGAAGAAAAACGTTCCTTTCCTTTGTCCTAGTTAACCCACTCCTGGGATTCAATCTTTAGCCAGTAATTCCCAAAGTATGAAAAACCCAAGGCACATTTTTTTTAATTACAGAGCTATTTTCTGATGGCAACAACTAGTAAGTAACCTTTCAGTCCTCTGGGGGTGGGGCACTAGGCCACTGCGGCTCTTTCTGCAACCACAGAGGATGATGGCTCTAAGGCTGTGAAATTCCAGGGCAAAGAATTATGCTTCAGTTCTCAGTGAGAAGCCTTAGGATGTCAAGTTGTACTTTCCCCCAGAAATTGAGCTGTGCCTGTTTTTATTTTCTGTTTCTGTGCCAAAATAAGTCATAAACCTGTTGCTATTGCCATTTATTCTTTCATCTACTATGTATTTATTCTGTTAACATATATGCTGTGTCCAGTATTAGGAAATGGAACAACATTAATCAGAAATGCAGTTGGGCTGCTGGCAGTCCACTGGCAACAGAAATAGAAATCAGTGGTAGCTGTGCATTATGGTCCATATGGAAAAAGATTTAAATGCAGAGGTCTGTGGTCAGAAAATCTTACTCAGAAAAGCAATCCTTTAACTGATTAAGAAGGGTTTGAATCCTGTGAGACTGAAGTGAATTTACTCAACTTCTCCTACTCAGCTTCTTCCTGGTTTCTTCTAAGAATAAAATGAGACAATATGTAGCCTCAATTTCACTCATCTGAGAAATGAAGCCAAATGAAGTATATATCCTTTCCAGATGCTATGAGATTCAAGACAAATAATGGCTACAGGGATTTTTTGAGGCAGCCTCCTGCCTCCAGCCCCAATAAAACGAGAAGCCATCCTAAGTCTTAACCCAGTGCCTCGATTAAAAAAATATATATTTATTTTACGTGAATGTGTATGCCTGAGTGTATTGCATGCAGGTAATTGTAAGCCACCAGGTGGATGCTGGGAACCGAACCCAGGTCTTCTAGAAGCAAATGCTCTTAACTGCTGGCAGAATCATCTCCCCAGCCCTGTGGCTCAGTTCAACTGCTCTCACCTCCACCGCAAGATGGGAACCGCAAGATGGGACCTTAGGGACAACAGAGCAGCAGACTTAAAGGGTCCATCCTTCTCACTGAGGATAGGGCTTCAGCTGAGCGCTACTTCCCTTGGAAGGTGACGAAATACTGGGTTTTAAAATTTTTATTATTTTTGAGGTGTATGAGTGTATTGCCTGCATGTAGGTACTTGCGTCCATGCCATTCAGTGCCCAAAGAGATCAGAAGAGGGTGCTGGGAATTGAATGTGGGTCCTCTGCAAGAGCAGTCAGTGATCTTAAGAGCACTCCGCTTCCTCTTCCCCCAGGTGTTCAGAGTACTTTCTTTTTTAAAATTTTTTTAATTTAATTTTTTGTATGTGTATGAATGTACTGCATGTAGGTTTGTGCACCGGAGGTCAGAAGAGGGTGTCGGATTCCCCTGGAACTGGTGTTCTCCTGGAATTGGAGTTACAGACTGAACTGGAGTTCTCCTGGAATTGGAGTTACAGCCACATGGCGGCTGATGGGGATCGAACCCGGGTCCTCTGCAAGAGCAGTCGGTGCTCTTAACCGCTAGGCTATTTCTCCAGCCCCCAGGGTACTTTCTAGTGGAGGAGAGTAGAGGAGAAAAACAGAGTTAGGAGTCTGGGCCAGTGTGCCCGCCCACCAGACACTCCCTTCTCGCCATTCGCTCCCTCTTCCCTGGTTTTTGGACAGGGTCGCTATGTAGGCAAGGCTGCCTTCAAACTCATGGTGACTCTGGCCTCAGCCTCTAAAGTACACCGGTTCCCAGCGTGCGCGACCATGCCCAGTTCTCCTTCTACGGGATCTGCAGCGCCTGCTCAGCCTCCACCTTAGTTCCACTTCCCACCAATGAGAACTGAGCTCAAAGCCCCGCCCTGCGTGCCTCCCGCCCTTCAGTAGTGGAACGGACAGGAACAGGAGCTCGTACGCAAACTCGCGAGGAAGGCGGGACTTAGCTAACTTCCTGTTGCAGTCAGGTTCCCGGCGCCTATGCGTCCTTGTGGGAACACTTGCCAACATGTTGCGCGTGGTAAGCTGGAATATCAATGGGATCCGGAGTCCCCTGCAAGGGATGGGATGCCAGGAACCCAGCAAGTGTCCTAGTGATTTGCGACGCATTTTGGACGAGCTGGATGCCGATATTGTCTGTCTCCAGGAAACCAAAGTGACCAGTGAGCATGCTCCAGGATCTCTACTGTGGTTCTTTCTCCCGCTAATTTTTGCCGCCTTCTCCATTTTATTTCACTTTTCCATTTTCCTGTACTTAGAATCCTGCCCTTACTTAGACCTACCTCAAAGTCCCAAGCCTTTTCTTCTTAAACACTCCAGCCCAAGTAGATCCCTTAATTTCCATTTCTTCTCTTGTCCACAGATCTTTAACTAGCCTCCCCCTTGCAACCCTCATACACAGACAGATTCCCCCCATCCTACCACCTGAACTTGGTGTCTTGAATTTTCTTCCTTCATGTGCTGTTTCCCACCCCTGTCAAACCCCTCAGTTCTCCATCCCCGCCCCCAGCCACAGTCTTGTAATTGCCACTCTTTTTACCCTCAGCTCATCTCATAATCAGTTCCTGTTCTCTCTGCCACCTTTTGTCCCTAGCTCAGAGCCCCTGATTCCTGTTTCATTCCCTATCCTACACCTAGACCTCATTTCTTTTCCCATCAGACTCAATTCATATTCCCTAATTCCCTCTGCTGCCTCCTCCTTTTGCCTTACATTTCCAAGGTTCTTTCTCATGTCTCCAATCCTGCTGCCAGCATCTCCCATCAGTTCTCTCATCACCTAGACCACAAGACTTAGCGCCCCCCCCCCCCCCCCCCCCACACTGTCTTCCTTACATCCACCTAATTTTGCAAGGATTTCCATTTCTGGCTTTTCCATCTTTTCCTAGTTCTCAGACACACAGACACACCACACACACACCACATCGACACACACAGACACCACACAGTCGTATACAAGGCTAATTATATATATATATATATATATATATATGCTTTTTTCTCTCCCGTTTATGGCTCTGCTGTGTGCTAGTAATGTGTGTCCTTGGTTCTAGTTTTACCTCTGACTTAGTCTTACTTTTTTTTTCCAGGAGAGGTACTGACTGAGCCCCTGGCTATTGTTGAAGGTTATAACTCCTATTTCAGCTTCAGTCGCAGCCGTAGCGGCTATTCTGGTAAACAGGGTCTTCTGGGATATTTAAGTTACTGTTGGTAATGGGGGTAAGTAGAGGAAAGAGTTCTGATATTTAATGAGAAGGTAATATATTTGGACTTTTAATCTACAAAACTAAAGCCCCGTAAGATTGGGTTATAATGAGATCTAATATTTAAGTACAAAATTATGCTCAGAAGTGCAGTAGTGTCATGTGTGAGCCCTGGAGCTAGACTGCCAGGGTTTAAGTTATGAGTCGCTTCCTAGCTGTGTACCTTCTAGAAAGTTACTTAACCTCTGTGTCTTAGGTTTCTTGGCTGGAAAATGAGGATAATATTTACCTTTTAGGCTATTACAAAGATTAGACATATGAATACATGTGATAATAATAGCTCGTATTTTATGAACATTTACCACATAAAGTACATTAGCTGTTGTTTTGTGGCTTTTTTACATGAAGGAACTGAGGCTTCAGGGTGTGGGTTAATTGCCTCAGACTACAGAGCCATCCTAAGGCCCTTGAGTTGGGAGAATTGTTACTAAATTTTTAAAAGCCAGCTACATTTAACAAATGTAAATCAAACTGTCCCTTTTATGGGGACAGTTGGACTAGAATAGGCTATTCAGTAGGCTATTGGCTGCCAACCAATTCAGAATACCCTCTGTATCCTCAGGTGTGGCCACTTTCTGTACAGACAGTGCTACCCCGGTGGCTGCTGAAGAAGGCCTAAGTGGCCTATTTGCCACCCAGAATGAGGATGTTGGTTGCTATGGAAACATGGATGAGTTCACCCAAGAGGAGCTCCGGGCTCTGGATAGTGAGGGCCGAGCCCTCCTTACACAGCACAAGATCCGGTAATAGCCCATATCATCCTGACGTGGAGCATTGCTGGTTCTTATCTTAGCATGGCAAATGTAAGGATTGCCTTAAAAGCATGCAATCCCAAAATTCCTGTCCTTGACTCTAGTCCTGGCAGTGCTGCTCACTGTGTGATCTTTGTAAATCATATTTCCCTCTGAGTCTTGAGTTTCCATGTCTACAGTGTGGGCCTCTGCCTGGCAGTACAGCTCTGTAATTACCACAGGCTCCTCAAAAGCAACTTAGTCAGTCTATAACTCATTGCCCTAAGTTGTTCTCTTTCTGGGTGTCCTCTCTTCATGAATGGCAACCTTGTCACCAGGTTGACCTGGGTGTCACCCTGCATGTCCTCCTTGCCTCACCTGTATTCTTTCCCCAAGTCTAGTGCATGCCTGTTCATTCATGTCTCCCTAACTCCTTTTAACCATTAAAAGCCTCCTGGCATGGATATGGACGGGAAGAGTTGAAACTGACCCTGGGTGTGGGGGGGGGTGTCTCTTTTTTTCCCCTAGCACACAGGAAGGGAAGGAGAAGACCTTGACCATAATCAATGTGTACTGTCCTCATGTGGATCCTGGGAAGCCTGAGCGGCTGACCTTTAAGATGCGTTTCTATCGCCTGCTGCAAATCCGAGCAGAAGCCCTCCTGGCGGCTGACAGGTACTGTTGGTCTAGGCATCCAAGGTTCATTGAACTTCTCTGGGTGGTAAGGTATGTGTTGGGCTCCATGGTGGGGCTGGAGAGATGGCCTAGAGGTTGGGAGTGCCGACTGCTCTTGCAGAGGACCCGGGTTCGATCCCCAGGACCCACATGGCGGCTGAGAACCATCTTTAGCTCCAGTTCCAGGGGAGTCTAATGTCCTCTTCTGACCTCCATGGCATGGCACGGCATGGGTGCACAGACCTGAATGTAGACAGTACATTCATACACATGGGAAAAAAAAAAGACATGGCATCTTTGCCTTTGGGTTGTAATGTCCTCTTCTGACCTCCATGGCATGGCACGGCATGGGTGCACAGACCTGAATGTAGACAGTACATTCATACACATGGGAAAAAAAAGACATGGCATCTTTGCCTTTGGGTTCTCCACATTCTAGTTTCAGGCATTGCTATGCCCAACTGAACAGGCCTGGCTGTCTTAAGAGCTGTTAGGACAAGGCAAAGTGACATGAACATAGTAGATTCCACAATTATCCTGGCTCTTATCATGAGCTTCAAGGCCAGTTCTGTTCTTGTGTTCTCTTTTGTCAATGAGTATGTGAATTCCTACCACATAGAAGAGTTTTATGGATGAAATGAGGTGAGGGTAGCGAAGTGTCTGGGAGCAAATGAAAGGTTTGTTCCAAGGATGGACAGGAAAGTGGGAGTGGGTTAGAGTAATAAAGGGATACTTCCTCCAAGAAGTGGTGCCTGAGCTCTGCTGTGAAGGATGAGAAAAACAGCATTAGGTGGAGATTGTCGAAGCATTCATGTCAAGCAGAACAGTGTCAACTTTGGACAAGCTCGGAATTTGGTTGGTCACCTGTGAAAAGCATCCAGAACGTGGCAAGATGAGAGAATGGTAGAGGCACACTGCTACTGAGCAGCTGGTACGAAAGCCTGTGGGCCCTTGTTAGGACAAGGCAAAGTGACACTCATATACTTTATGAGTGTCCAAAGCCCTTGGACCTTGCAAAAGTATATGAGGCAGGGCTACTCCCCTTTCTTGATTGTCTAGTTGACAATCTCACATTGTGTTTTTTCAGCCATGTGATAATTCTGGGGGACCTGAATACAGCCCACCGTCCCATTGACCACTGTGATGCAAGCAGTCTGGTAAGGCTTCCTCTAGGCCCCAGACCCCACTCTTGTTCTGTTCACCCAACCAGCTAATCCTGGGAGTTTGGCACAAGAGGCAGCTTCCTTTCTGAAAAACAAGGCTTAGTTTGAAATGTGTTTTTTTGTTCTGAAGTGACATGTAATAATTGTACATATTGGTGGTGTACCATGTAATATTTTGATGTGTATACAATGTATAGTGATCAGATGGGTGAAATTATCGTATCTGTCACTTCAAACATTTGTTTCTGTGGGGGAACACTCCAAATTCTTTCTACTACCTAATTTGAAATACATAATTGTTACTAACTATACTCATCCTACTAAGCTATGGAACACTACATCTTTATCCTCCTATCAAACTCTATGTTATACCCTTTAACCGGCCCTTCTCTATCCTCCTCCTCCTCCCCTTCCCAGCCTCTTGTAATTACTGTTCTACTGTACTACATGAGGTCCACTTTCTAAGCATCCATATATGAGTGAGATCACATGGTATTTGTCTTTCTGGGATTGAGTTGGTTTCATTTAACATGTCTTCCAGCTTTATTCATTGTTTCTGCAAATGACAAAATTATTCTTCAGAACTAAATAGAGTGTTTTTTATGAGTATGTTTTATTTGTTCATCAATATATATGAAGGTTGCTTGTGTGCTTTGACTATTGTCTGTTGACATGGGAGTGCAGGTGTTTCTTTGACAAACTAATTTTGTTTGGATAGATACCTAAAATGGGATTGCTGGATCAATTGGTAGTTTTATTTTAAACTTGAGGAAGTGCCATTCTGTTTTCTAAAATTATGGCACTAATTTACATTTCTACCAGTAGTATATGGGAGTTCCATTCCCTGTTATCCTTGTCAGCATTTATTTCTTGTCTATACCCGTTCTAACAAAAGTGAGATGGAGATGATATCTCACTGTGGTTTTGATTGTAATTTACCTGACAATCATGTTGAATACTTTTTCATATACATGTTGGCCATGTGTATGCCTTCTTTTGAGAAATGTTTATTCAGATCACTTGCTTATTTTGCAGGGGACAGGGTCTCCCTGTATGGCTCTGGCTGTCCTATGTAGACCAGGCTAGCCTAGAACTCACAGAGATTACCTGCCTCTGCCTCCCACACTTAGTCCTCACTTGCCCACCTTTGAATCAAACCTCTTTTTGATGTTGAATTGTTTGAGTTATTTGCTTAGGATATTAATCCATGTCAGTCGAGTAGTTTGAAGATATTTTTTCTGTGGATTATCTCTTCATTCCATTGATTATTTTCTTTACTGTGTAGTTGCTTTTTAAAATTTTTTTATTTATTTTTTATGTGTATGAATGTACTGTCTGCATGTAGGTTTGTGCACCCATGTCATGCAATGCCGCGGAGGTCAGAAGAGGGTGTCGGATTCCCCTGGAACTGGAATTAAGATGGTTCTCAGCTGCCATGTGGGTGCTGGGGATCGAACCCAGGTCCTCCGCAAGAGCATTCGGCGCTCTTAGCCGCTAGGCCATCTCTCCAGCCCTGTGTAGTTGCTTTTTAAATTTTATATATTCCCATTGAAATATTACTCTAAGAGTATTGAGTTTGGTCTTTTATTCAATAGACAGTATTGACCTTACCTTTGACCTGCCCCTGAGCCATGTGCTGGGAGCTCAATTGCAAGATCTGGCTTTTGGCTCCTAAGTCTTCATTATGTTAATGGGTCATAGACACACTGTCAGCCAGTTCTAGAGTGGTATCCTCAGGGCTAAGGCAGACATGACAGCCCTAGGAAGTAAGAATAAGCTAGAGGTGTTTCTTAGGCAAGAATGGGCGTAAGGCACATAGCTAAAACTGACTGAATCTTTAAAAATCTGTAAAACAGAGCTCTGGAGTGTGGGAAAGTTTGAAGTCTCATCCTGTTTGGATGGTTGGTTAGTTTTTTATTTTTTATTTTTATTTTTTTGGTCTTTTTGAGACAGGGTTTCCCTGTAGCCCCGTAGACCAGGCTGGCCTTGAACTCACAGAGATCCACCTGCCTCCTGAGTGCTGGAATTAAAGGCATGTGGCATCACACCTGGCACAGTCTCATCCTTTTTAAAGAGTCATGGGAAGGGAAGTGAGTGGTAGGAAGTAGGGCTATAGCGTCTTTTGGGGTAGAGATTTTGAGGACACTGTATTTTCCTGTTTGCACCCCTTCTATGATGCAGAGAAAATGAGAGCAGACATTCAACATGCTTTCTGCTTAGTGCCCCGTTTTCATTTCCACCTTCATTATTTCTGCACACTCTCTGCACCCCAGACAGGTATTTCCTCTAGTGTTTGCAAAACCTGTTCGCCTTCTGCCTTTCCTTACTGTGCCACAAATTGGTGGTATGGCCTCCCTTTTTTTTTTTTTTATGAACCTCTCTTTGCCTCTAGGCCAATGATCGCTAACCCTTGACTGCATTTTTTTTTTTTGTCTTTTGGAGCCAGGATCTCCCTTTAGTCCCAGCTGGCCTGGAGCTCACTATGTAGACCAGGCTGGCCTTGAACTCACAGAGATCTGCCAGCCTCTGCCTCCCGAGCACTGGGATTAAAGGCATGCGCCACCAAGCCCGACTCTTGAGTGCTTATTAGAATAAGCACATAATACCCTAATACCATGCCAAAAACAGTGGAATCAGAGTCTCTTGGGTGTGGACCCAGAGTGGAGGTATGTTTTGAAAGCCCCCAGAGAACTTTATTATATACACATGCTTGAGAATCACTGTCCTAGAATGTATAAGAAATTCATCCTGACCAGCCAGGGAAGGACTTCTGTGTTAGAAAAACAAGCTATGTGGTTTTTCTGTTTTCACACTATAGCTATCAGCAGATTTCTGTCACCTCAAAAGGTATGGGGGTTTCTCTTTCACCTGCAAGTAGGCAAGGAATTCTTTGAGATGTTTACATGAGCTAGTTGGCCTGTAATATAATTCAGTTATGATACTGTCTGCTTCAAGTATGGTCACATCCCACATGTTGAGGACTACTTTCTTAGTCCCTGTCTTCCCACCCACTCACAAGTTTGGGCCTCTGGAGCTTCTGAACAACCAGCCATAAATTGAGGTTCACACAACCCCATTTTCATGTTAATTAATTTGCTAGAGCAAAGCAAGCACTGAGGCAGCCACAAATACTTACATTTAGTGATAAACTATAAAGACTATTTTAAAGGCTATGAGTAAGCAGTCATGTGGAGAGATACACACATAGGAAGGTCTGGCGTGGCCCCAGGTGCCAAGCTTCCATTCCATGGTATTGGAGTGTGCCGTTCTCCTGACATATGGATGAGTTACCGTTGGCCTTCTTGCATTCCCCCGCATTTTCAGCTGTCTACAAGCTCTCCAAACCTTGTCCTTTTGGTTTTATGGAGATTTCTGTGCATAAACATGAATGCTAAAAGTTGGAGTGGGGAAAACCAGTAAAGCCTGTGTAGATTCTTTTTTATTGGTCTTTTTGAGACAGGGTCTCCCTGTAGCCCCAGCTGGCCTGGAACTCACTATGTAGACCAGGCTGGTCTTGAACTCACAGATATCCGCCTGCCTCTGCCTCCAGTGCTGTGATTAAAGGCGTGTGTCACCATGCCTGGACTCCTGCATAGATTCTTTAACATTCCTGTCTTACTGGTTCAGGCAGAGACCCTCTGAAATGATCTTATGACCCAAGATCAGGCAAGGGTCAGTCCAAGAATCTCTAAAGGCAGGGAGAGATTAGATGTGATCTGTTTGGGAGAAGAAAAGTTGTCATTTCTATTACTTGCTTAAGGAGAGTGCCATAAGACAGCAACAATGGATAAAATAAAAAATTGTATATTATAATTTCAAAGGCATGATCAATGTGGACACAGTCCAAGTCTGGACTTGGTTCAGAAAAGGGACATGGGAAGATTCCTTGACCAGCGTGCAAGAGAACCACATAAAGATACATATGGCTCTTCCTAACTCCTGCTTCCTGCTCTGAACAGGAAGCCACTTTCCCTGTTTTCCATTCTTGTTTGTTTATTTGCTGGTCTCAAATTCATGGCAGTCCTGCTGTGTCAGCCTCCTTCGTCCTGGAACTACTGGTCTACACCACCATGCCTGGCTTTGTTTTGCATTCTTTTGTAAAGCACTTCTGGGAGTTACTTTGATCAAGCAAACAACACTTTTACATTTGGCATTTATGGCCTGGTAATCTCAGAGAGAAAGACATGCATGAGCTTTTAAGTGAACAGCAGAAGAAATGGGAGGCTCATTCTGCCAAGCCTGGGTTGTGTAATGCCGAGCAGGAGTCTTCTTTGGCCAGCCAAATTTTACTTGTAAAATGAAGCAGTTAGTCTAAGTATTTTCCTGTTCTGAGCATCTGACTTTGCCTTTCTCTTCACTTCTCCTTTCCCTAGGAGTGCTTTGAAGAGGACCCCGGGCGTAAGTGGATGGATGGCTTGCTCGGTAACCTCTGGTGCCAGCCTGGATCCTTCATTGACAGCTACCGCTATTTCCAACCAAAACAGGAGAAGGCTTTTACCTGTTGGTCAGTGGTCACTGGTGCACGTCATCTCAACTATGGCTCCCGGATTGACTATATACTAGGGGATAGGACTTTGGTCATAGACACCTTCCGGACATCCTTCCTGCTCCCTGACGTGATGGGCTCTGACCACTGCCCTGTGGGAGCCATCTTGAATGTGTCTTGTATGCCAGCAAAACAATGTCCAGCCCTGTGTACACGCTTCCTCCCCGAGTTCGCAGGTACCCAGCTCAAGATTCTTCGTTTCCTAGTTCCTCTTAAACAAGAACCTGTGCTGGGGCAGCCAGCCCTGCAGCCCAGCAATCAAACCCAGGTACAGAAACAGCAAAAGAAAGGCCACATGAGCTCAGCCAGGCCTCGGAAAGGTCAAGCTGGCTCTAGAAGTCAGAAAAACCTCACGAGCTACTTCCAGTCTTCTTCCTTTAGCCTTCCCCAAACCTCTACTGTGGAACTACCTAGCCTGCCCCTGGTGAGCACTGTCGTAACCCCAAAGACTGCAGAAGAGCATACGGCCACAGCAGCAGAGGAGCAGGCCAAGGTTTCAGAGACCAAAGATGAGAAGGAGGTACGGACCTTGTTCTGGAAGTCTATGCTGAGTGGACCTTCACCCATGCCCCTCTGCAGTGGCCACAGGGAGCCATGTGTGATGCGTACTGTGAAAAAACCGGGACCCAACTTGGGCCGCCGCTTTTACATGTGTGCCAGGCCACGAGGTCCTCCCAGTGACCCCTCCTCCCGGTGCAGTTTCTTCCTCTGGAGTAGGCCCAGCTGAACTGGCTGAGGCCTGGGGATATCTGGCATGGTCACCCCTGCACGGGGTCTGCTGCTAGCCCCTTCCTCCTAAGTTGCCTTCTCCCTTTTCCTGCCTTTCCTCTTCTTCTTCCCCTAAGGCCTGCCTCCCTCTTTTCTCACCTCCCTTTCTTTCTCCTTGTAGAGACACGAACCAGTTTCCCAGGAAGTCGTGATCTTAAACCCCTACTATTCTTGCTGATAAATGTATTTTTTCATAAATAAAGTATGTGTTTCTGTTTCAGGGTCCCACATTGGCTGGAAAGTTTATATGTTCTCCAGAAAGCTGGGTCACAGGGGCTATTTCAGTGCTGGGTTTGCTGGACCCCTACAGCCCAGTGAGGTAACTCCAAGAGAGTGGGCTAGAGGACAAGGAGTGTTCCCCACAGAGCGGTCTGGGTTTATGGGTTGTTTGCACTGTCGAGGTTGGATCAGTGAGGAGGGTGGGTGTGAAATGGGCTATGTAGACCTAAAGAAGAGCTTCCCAAGTACTGTGGTCCTCACCTACAACTAATGAGTCACTAGAGGGAAAGAAAGGGTGCTGGAGCCATCAGAATTACAAGGCAGGGCTTGAGGGACAAGTCTCGGGGAAGATTTTCCAGCAGAGTCGTTAGTTCCCTGTAGGGAGCCTTTCCTTAAACACTTGCATACTACATACAGTCAAACCTCTTCACCTTGAAAACGGGTAGTAAATCCTGTAAAATGCTATGGGAAGGAAAAATGATGATGTTCATTCCTCATTCTAGAAGATTCCTTGGTTTGGGGAAACCATTACTCTGTAAGAACAGCCCTTTTAATTTTTTTTATTTTATATGTATGAGTATATTACTTGCATGGATGTAAGTATACCCGTGTCATACAGTGCCCATGGAGGTCAGAAGAGGGCATTGGATTCCCTGGAACTTGAGTTTTGGACCATTTGTTAGCCACCATGTGGGTGCTGGGAATCGAACCCTTTTCTTCTGCAAGAACAGTCAGTGTTCTTAACCACTGAGCCATCTCTCCAGCCCAGAACAGTCAATTCTTAGGATGTTCTCTAGCTCCTTACTTTAGAGGGTACCAAGGGCCCAGTCTCCAGATCTACCAGTGAAAAATTAACCCCTGAATTTTTGTTGAAACCTTAGGGAAAGTCATTTCAAGTCTGCTAAGGGCTCTTTGCTAAGGCTCTTTTCTTAGGCTCTTTGCACAACTTTCAAGAGCTTGGGAACATTTCTTTCCCCCTTCTGAGTTTTGTTGTCAGTAAAATATAGTGGTCAGATCCACAAGTAATCTGTGGTTTCTTTGCAGGGCTGGCACTTGGCCAATCTAGTCAGTATAGTGCATTTGTCCGTTGTTTGTCTAACAAAGCGCTACAGACTCTGCAGATTGCTCTTTATTTTCAGAATCAAATCAGAAGCACACAACAAAGCAGAGATCAGGAAGAGGCCCCGCCCCAAGTGGAGTGTAGGTTGGGTGAGCATCCCAGGCAGCAGGCTTCTCAGGCATAGGTGGTGACATATTGGGGCCCCATGTTCCCAAAGTAGGATCGTTCCCACTCACTCATAAGCTCAAAGTGTACAGGACGGTGGCAGAAATTGCAAGCAGCCACAGACACATCCTGGAAGGGCAGCCCCACCTCAGTCCAGGTTAGCAGCAGCTTCTCTGAAAGTGATTTAAGAGAAGAAAGAATCGGTTAGACTTGGTCTTCCAAATCCTTTGTTGCATTACAAATGTACCAAGATAGTGATCTATTCAATCCTTTTCTGAACCTTGGGTCCAGTAGATTGATTTGTTTGCTCCAATGTGAGCTGTGAATTTGTTAATGGGTGGTGAGATGTATGAAAGATTGGGAATCATTTTTCTGACACAATTTAAAATCATACCGCTCTCTGCATGTAGGGCATGTGTGGGCCAAAAAGTGAATGTTATCTGCTTGGAAAATCGTAGCTTGATGAAGAAGATGACACAAAGAGTAATCATACTGTGATATCAGTGTTGTGACCAGGCATCCTGGAACAGGGTAGGGGGATCTTCCCAGGGTGTGAAGGGACCCAGAGGAGGGACCCTGACTTGGAAGTACTTCAGTTGTGTTCTTAGCCCTTTTTAAACTTATCCCTTGCTAGTCTGGTCTAGTTTCATGTTCTTAAACACCATCTATGTGCTGATAATTCTGTATGTTTTATTTTAAAAAAATATTTGATTCATTTACTTATTATTTTATATGTATAAGTGCTTTGTCTGCGTGTATGTAAATGCATCCATGTCATGCAATGCCCACAGAAGTCAGAAGAGGGCATCAGATCTCCTGGAACTGGAGTTACGGATGGTTGTTAGCCACCATGTGGGTACTGGGATCAGAACTCTGGCCCTCTACAAAAGCTCTTAATCACTGAGCCATCCCTCCAGCCCTGTAATTCTGAAAATTTTATTTCCCATTTCCGCAGAACTCTGTCTCAGTTTCCAGACTTGTATATCCAATGGCATTTCTGCGTCTGTGCTCTGCTGTCTGCTATCTCTAACAACATGGATACAGCTGAACTATTCGTAGCTCTCCCCTTCACCGAGCCTGTTCTGCGTTCAGTCTTCCTCCTGTCAGTTGATTCAGATGATTGCAATCATGATTTCTCAATCCAAAAATTTCAGAGCCAGCTTTTATTTTGAACTTTCTCTTTTACCCTGCATTTAGTGTATCAGAACATATCATTGGCTCCACCTTCTAACCACTTTCCTCATCTTCTTTTGCTATTATGTCCTGAGCCACTATCAACTCTTTTGAGTCTCCCTTGGTTTTACACTTTGTTCTTTAAGCTGGAACAGTGCTGTTAAAACTTAGGGTTAACAAAGTGTGTTCACTTTTGTATCTCGAATTCTAGCACTTGAGAGGCTGAGGCAGGAGGAGCAAAGGTTTCAGGCCAGCTTGGGCTATCTCAAAAAGGAAGCAAACATGATAGGGAGATAGGTCAGTGGGTAAAGGTGCTTGCCATGTAAGCTTGACAATCTGTTCCGTTCTCTGGAATCCAGGTAAACATGAAAGGAGAGAACTGACTCACAAAGTTGTCCTCTGACCTCAGTATGTGTAAGGTGGCATGCATGCCTCCTCCACATCATATACACACAAATAAACATTGTTTCAAACAAACAAAAACTTGAGTCAAATTAAAATTGGGTGTGGTGACACACACCTATAACCTCGGAAGTTGGAAGGTTAAGACAGTAGCACATTCTTTGCTATATAGCTAGTTCAAGGCCAGCCTAGCCTACATAAGATCCTGTCTCAAAAGAAAAACAAGCAAACCTGAACAACAACAACAAAAACTCAAGTTAAATATTTCAGTCTTTTGCTCATAGTGTTTCAAAGGATCTTGGAATAAAATCTCCGATCCTTCCAGTACCTTGCAGTATCCTACACAATCTGGCTCTATGTTGTCTCTTCCTGTTCCCCAAATACGAAAAGATCATTTCTGTGTTTGAGTATTTGACTTGCACTGCTTTGTGCTTGGGGTACCCATCTCTTAGATATTTGCCCAGCTAACTCCTTTGTCTCTTTCAAGTCTTTGCTCCTGAGTCTCTGCAATGTGCTCTTCCTTTGCCACTCTAGTACTACAGCCCTCCTCCAAGCCAGTCCTTGCCTTCATCTCTTCTTTACCTTCCATTTTCTTGCTTTATTTTCCCATAGCACTTTGAACTAACGTGCTATTTGATTTGCTTTTTTTTTTTTAAAAAGGTTACCATTCCTTTGTACTAGAATTCAGTTGCAGAAGGTAGAGCTTTTGTGACTTGTTTGTTTACTACTAGATCCTAGCACCTAGAATAGTGTCTAGCCCAGAGTTAGTACACAGTAAATATTTGTTGAAAACAAATGACAAGATGCCTGAGTTAAGACTAGAAGATAAAGAGAAGCAAGCTGGAAGGGATAAAGAATGACTTTCTGATCAAAACGGAGCAGATTCAGCAAAGACCCAGAGTCAAGAAAGCAAAGCACAATGAGGAGACCTGAATTCATTGGGCATGGCTAGAGAAATCAAGTACATGTGGCGGGAGAAGAGAGGAGGATGTAAACATCAGCATGTAGAAGACACTGAGTGTCGTGCCGAGAGCTTCAACTCTGTTCTCTAAGCCTGAGATCTCTATAAATTTTGGAGTAAACATCCCTATCGGTACAAATGGTTTAGCATGTCCCTCTAGTCTATATATATGCATTTATATATTTATCATGGTTGTCCTGTGAAATTCAGTAATAGTAATGCTTAATTTCCCTTTTCTGTCCATTTTTTTGAGACAGGGTCTCCCTGTAACCCCAGCTGGCCTGGAACTCACCATATAGACCAGGCTGGTCTTGAACTCACAGAGATCCACCTGCCTCTGCCTCCCAAGTGCTAGGATTAAAGGTGTGTGCCACCATGCCTGGCTAATTTCCCATTTTTAAGATAAAACTAAACATCAAGCTCTGACTCTGTTTCCTCAGCCTATGCATCATCTTGACCACCTTGTCTTAGAGGCTAGCTCTAGAGTATAGATAATCGGGATTTAGAAAAGGTGGCAACAGATGATGAAGAGGTCTAGGAAAGAGAATAATGCTGTCAGGGTTCTGGAAAAATCCCTCTGCTAGTCAGTGTGGACAAGAGTTTGGAGGGGAAGAAGGACCAGTGAAATGAAGAAGAAATTGTGTTGATAAGTTTTAAAGAAATAACAGCAGAGAAAGGAGAATAGACTTGAAAAAGATTGTAGAGATTTGCAGCATTTCAGGATGGGTTGACTAGGAGTAGTGGTAGATGCTGCTTGTATGTATTTCCTGCAAAGGCCTAGCCTAAGTGAATACTCAGAGACCCAAGAACAGTGAGAGCTCTAGAAAGCTCTAGAACTGAAGCCCAGATGAGTGGAGGAGACTGAACAAAAGGTCTGAGTCCAAATCATCTACTCAGAAAAGAAGTAGACCTAGTAGTTATGACCATGGAGATAGAGACAAGACGCACAGTCCCCACCTAGCACCTGTGTGACCCCGGACCTATGTTTCTGTGCTTTAGTATGTACAGATACAAAACAGAAATTCCAACAGCATCTCTTTCTTAAGGATTAAGTAGGTTAATGCATGTAAGCTGTTAAAAACAGTGGCACATGGTAAATAATAAATTTTAGAAATCATTGTTTAGTGTTAAGTGAATGAGTAAATTGATGGCCCTTAGCCTATCTTCCTCAAATTTGCATACTTCCTGTATTCTAGACAGAATGACTTGCCAGTGCATGCCCTCTCCATCCTATCTGTAACTTACTGTTTCTGGAGTTCCCTTATTCTGGAATATCCGTCACTACATCCACAGGTAGTTCATTGTGGCTCACCCATAAAGCTTTGCCAGTTTAACCTTTCTCACTCCCTGAAGCCACTAGAACTCAGTACATTGGACTAATACTGTCTGTGTCCATCTTCTATGTCATTTGCTGCCTATATATATTTTACCCAAGGCACCTGAGATGAGCACCTGCTGCTGTATGCCAGGTTCTATGTTTAAAAAAAATACACCCAAAAGAAATGGAATAACTTCCAGGTTCAAACCTAAACTACTCACCTCAGCTCTACAAGCATCTAAACCTAGTCCTTGTTCATGGTGTCTTTGTAGCTCATAGACCGATTCTTTTCTCCCCTTTTCCATTCCTACCATCCGACATGGCAGCAGGTAGCCCACACACTAGCCTCAAACTGGCTGTGTAAACAAGATGACCCTGAGCTCTGGATCCTCCTGATTCTACCTCCAGAGTGCTGGGATTATAGGCACTTACTACCATAACCATCTGTTACTGTTCTTCATATATCTCAAGCTACTTCTCATCCACCCCCTTTCCTTTCTTCATGTTCTTTCCTTTTCTTGGAATACTGCTTCTCAACCTTTCTTCTGATCCAACAGCATTCACTGTAAGATTCAGCTGAGATGTCCTGTCTCCTAGGAAGCCATCTTGAGTCCTGCATCTGTCCACTCCGCTTCTTAAGATCCTGGGGCTGAGTGGTAGGAAGGTACAGGTACCCATGTTGAAGACTCACCCACAAAATTTTCCATCATCCGAGGGCTGTGGTGGGGGGAGGGTGCCAAGCGAAGCAACTCCTCACCCCGAGGCACGGTTGGGTAGTTGATGGCCTGCACATAGATGCTGTGCTTGGAGAGTAGGAGATCACAGATCTTGCTGTTGAGTTCTGCATCACCCACCTGAGCTCAAGAGAAAGGCTTTTCAGTGCCTATCACCCTGAATGCATAAGCAGGTGAAAGGAATTGGATCAAGGAACATCACTGAATCTGAGGACAGATTACACACACACACACACACACACACACACACACACACACACACACACACAAACACACAAAGGGCTTAAATAGTAACAGGTGCAAAATCTATATCAAGGAGGAGCCCAGAGCCAGCAATCAAATTGGAAGGAGGGGTACGGCTGGCACCAAGAGCTTTCTCATGACACTATTTGTAAAGCAAGTACATTCAATAAATTGGAGTGATTATAGAGGAGAAGAAAAAAATCTATGAGGTTACCTTTGGGTTGCTGTCACTGGGTTAATTTAAAAATCAGGTATTTAAGCAGCACTATCGAAAGGTTACTCCTGAACAAACTGTCATCCCATGAAAGGAAACAGCCAGAATTGACCAGAATCCAAGTCAACAGCTCCAGAGAGAGAGGACAGTTTTACTTCTCATCCACCTGTGCCCCTTTTCTAAGCCTAGGGAACAATCTGCGGAAGAGGGGGCGTGGTAGAATGTAAAGGCTGCGATTGGGGTGAACGGTGAAACTACAGCGATGTAGTCTGGACACTCATTTGATCAACTTGATTGAACAAACAACCTGTCAACCCCCACTGAATGGTGGGACTGTGGGGGTTTGGGCACAACAGTCTATAGATTGGTTTTGCACGAAGGATGCTTATACTCATGGATTATCACTTATAGCTAAAAAATGAAAAAAAATAAACCTGAAAGATGCAGGACAGTTATGGCAGAATACATGATCTGGGATGGGGTGGGGGTGGGGGGGAAGGGAAAGGGAAATATGCCTGATCTGAATTGGAAAATGATGTATAAAATGCACAAACCATCAATAAAAATTAAATTAAAAAAAAAA